>CAUJNA010003783.1:251003-346003 GCA_963377175.1 Effrenium voratum | reverse complement strand
GTCTGTGTCTTGTCTGTGTCTGTGTCTGTGTGTGTGTGTGTGCGTGTGTGTGTGTGTAAGCATCACTACAAAAGGCAAGATCTGTGTGTTTGTTTCACCAGAGTGCCTGAGTTAGTGAGTTAGCTAGCTAGGTAGCTTCTTCCTTTGTTCTCGATTGTGGCGCTGTTGCTGTTGCTGTTGCTGTTGCTGTTGGGTGTTGTTGTTCAGAGTACCATCGAGACGCCGTCGCAGCACAGAAGCACCATCCAAGCATGCCCAAAGAAAGGGAAACAAGCTCGCGCGGACAGGGCGGGAATCGAGCCCGGGACCTTTCGCCGGAAACCCCTGCCGCCGGACCACGAGACAAAACCCCCACGGTCCCCGGAGCCGCCAAACAAGCGAAAACATCGAGTTTGTGCGAGCCTGCGCAGTCGACACGCACTTCAACATCAAGCAAGAGCAAGAATCTGCGGCAAATACCACGCGAAACGCTCGCGGACAGAAGTCGCCAACTCACTTTGTGCGAGCCTGCGCAATCGAAACGCATTTCAACTCACTTTGTGCGAGCCTGCGCAGTCAAAACGCACTTCGACATCAAGCAAGAGCACGAATCTGCGGTAAATACCACGCAAAACGCTCGCGGCCAGAAGTCGCCAACTCACTTTGTGCGAGCCTGCGCAGTCAAAACGCACTTCGACATCAAGCAAGAGCACGAATCTGCGGTAAATACCACGCAAAACGCTCGCGGCCAGAGCGGGCACCCCCTTAGTGTAGACACACTGTTTGGGGAAAGATAAAAACATGTTTGGGAGGGCAAGCAAAACGGCAAGCCCTGGCCCATGGCCCTCCAAAGGCTACCCCGGACGTCCCCAGATCTGAGATCCGTGCTCGGAGCAAGCGATCTGGAGATAAATGTCCCCGATGGCCGAGGGCTGACGAACGGCAACGGACTGAGTCGAGTCCCCCCCTCCCCCCCACCGCCTTGGCAACACTAAAGTCGAATTGGCAATACTAAAGCAAGTACTGCCCCTCCCAGACCTTCAGGATTTTGCCTAAGGAGGGTCCAGCGGGGGGGGGATGGTGTAAAGAGGGTCCAACATCATGGGAGTGATTTTTTGGTTCTTGAGGGTGTCCCTTTTAGGGATGGGTTTTAAAGGGAAGCAAAAGGAACATCACAAAATTGGAAGGTTCCCCAATTTTGAGATCAACCCATCTGCCCAGGTGATATCCGCAACAGCAACTTCCCCGGAACTGGCACCTGAGCACAGGAGTCTATCAGCGGAGAAAAAACCGTGAAGCAAACTGGGAACTGTCAGAAATCCACTGCGATAGCAAGGCCGGCCTCGCAAATCACGAATTTCCGCTTGAGAAGTCCCAGGGAATCACAAACTATACGGCCAAACATCCACATACATGTTGGATAATGAATGGTTGGTGGGCATCATGCTCATAGTGGTTAACGCTTTGAACGCTGTTACACATAGGTTTGCACTTTGTCTAAATCATGATGCTCGTAATTGCACAACTTGCATTTGTTCAGTAGTCGAAGCCCAGCAACACATGCCCAGCCTAGTAGAACCGTGCTTTCATGATATGTGCAAGAATAAGTTCACATCTGCAATCACATGACAGAAAAATCCCTTTTGGTTGCCTCCAAACCACCAATGAGACATGCCGATGAAAGCGCGGCTGCGAGCGATGTCATCTCATTCAAGTAATCCATCCTACGCGTAATGTTAGTCTTAAAACTAACATTCATCCGGGTGTGTCATAATCATTCAGCTGAAACGGGGGAGCCCGAGAAATAAACCTTTGCCATGGAGGTCGCACACCTCCTTAGGGGCGCATATTCATAATCGTGTATTCATGAGTCGCAAAAAAAAGGCATCACCACTGATCGTTGTTCTCAATGCGCTAGCAAAGGTATCGGTTGTAACACGGAATGCACCTTTGACCCTTTGCTCAACTTTTGATGTGCGGCTTGAGTTCACTACGCCGATACAGCTATTGCAGCTCACAGATTCACGCCTTGGCGTCTTCGTCGTTGAAGACCATGGGAGGAAAGCAACTCACCTTCGCTCCGCGAAAGAAGCAACTGAGCGCCCAAAACCCATTGACGCCCAGTGCTTCTAAGATGGTTCTTCAGGCTTACACAGGCCCTCAGGTGGTAGAAGGTCAAAAGATGGCCCCTGAAGCCAGACGGAACAAACACCAACCCTGAATTGCCCCGAAATTGTTGGTTTCGTGTTGGTCTCCCACACACAAACCAACCGAAGTGGCTTCCGCACGAAAATAAATAAATAAATAAAACAAAAACACAAATAAACAAATAAAACAAATAAACTTATCTAAACCCGAGAGTCATGCTATGACAGGCCTTAAAAAACAGTAGCGGCGAGGGCGCGCGGTCACGCGCGCGCGCTATGCGCAGTGTACGCGCGGCGTGCGCGCGAGCGGTGCGCGGCGGCACGCGCGGCATGCGCGCGGCGAGCGTGCAACGAGCCAGCGACGCGCGAGCAGTGAGCGGCGGCGCGCGCGAATCCAAGAGTCTCAAGCTGGTTCAGGGCGTTTGCTTGGTTTTGAAGAGTTGGTCGGAGCCGGCGCTATACGCAAACAGTAACAAGACCGACGCAAGATGAGGGCATCGCTCGAGCTCAAAGACAGAAGAAGTCGACCACTGGTGATCGAAGAAAAATAGCACAGGATTCACACTTAAGGTGTTGCAAGTTCAAGGTTGCTCCTAGCAAAACTCATCCAAAGATGGAGTGACATGTGTTTCAAGTTGCAGGTTCCAACCAGCATTACCAGTTGCAAGCGCAAGTCGAATGAGTCAAGCAAGTCACAAGTTGGGGCTGCTCCACCCATGAGTGTCATCATCTCATCAGAGTATATTTGCATTTTAGCAATTTGTGGCCGTAGCAGGTTATTTATATATCAGCCATAAGTCAGGAAGAAAAGACATGAATCAGGAATCGTCGCGTGATGGATCAATCATGAGCCTGACTCACCCTCAGCGCCAATAGCAGTTTTGGCCCAGTTTGTCTTTGGACATCAGATCAGGTATGAGTTTGACACGCGCCCGCAAGTCTCTGCGCTGGCCAAATATGGTCAAATAGGAAGCTTGCGCACTGTGCGTTCAGGCCCCAGTCAGTTAAGCAGCTTAAGCAGCGTGTGTCTATGAAGTTGGCCACGATTGTTCAGGGCACAAGCCCGCCGATTCCTGAGGATGATGTCAGTCTCAATGTCAGTCACTGCCACTCTTTTACCGCCCTTCTGCAACAAGCCCTGGTGTTCGGGGGGCCCTTTCCTTTGGTGGCTTGCCATAAGAACCGCGGTGCCTCCTATGGTGCACCGGGTGTACGCGTGCGAGATCTGAGAGGCTGAGAGAAGCACCTGTGAACATGTGGGAACGCAATAGTTGACTGGTGCCACCTTCATTTCAACTTTAACTGGAAACTTCACTTTTGACTCTTGACGGTTGACAGAGTGAACTTTAAACAAACTAACTTTGCGAGATCGCCTCAAGCAAAGTCATGATGTAATGTACAGCTACTTGACCTGCGTCGCACCGATTGATCCATGACCAGTGTCAGTGTCACTTGTGACATGACTCGTGACATGACTCGTGACTCATGCCTCGCATCAAACAAACTCGAGCGTTTGGTGCGCCAGAAATCTTGTTTCCTTTTGGGTGTCGCAGGTAGCCCAGCATTACGTTGGAAGGGGCCACCGCATGGTTCCGGTCGGCCAGTCCCATTGTGCTCAACATCATGAGTCGAATCACGATGACTAACAATATAGGGCCGTAGGGCGCGGCGAAGGTTTTCCCCTAGCTGTAGATTGCGGACGCGGATTCGGACTCAGGCAACCCAGGAACACTACCCGACTGCGTGCGAATCGGATCTGCGAATCAGTGAATTAGTGCACCGGTAATTTGACGATCCTGAGATGGGCCATGAGTGCTTGGTTTTTGAAGCTTGCCGCCTTTCCGCTTGCAGTAGCTCATGCGCTAGATGTTGCCCCGTGTGAGCCGGTGCGCAACAAACAGCTGTCTATAATTGGGTGGAAACCACCTGCCAATTGACGACACAAGTAGTAGCTTGCGAGATGCAAAATTTTGACTGGCCCTTGCACAGCACGGCAGCATCGTTCAAATCACATGATTCTGCAGGTATGAGTCATCAGATGACACGCCAGCCATCACTAGCTGAAGTTGAACTGACAGCGACACTAGATAGCTGAGGCAAAAATCCCAAGGCCTAAGATGAGTAAATCACGGCAACATATTTGGCTTAAACCAACCACCACTGGGTGCAGTGTTCAGTCCTCCGGACAAACAAATCATTGTGCAGATGCAAAGTGTCACTGTGGTTTGTTGTTTCAAAACGCTTGCCTGGCGGAAACCTGGTTGGCAGTTGACACCACATTGTTGCATTACGCAAGCAATGCGCATTGCCGAGCGCAAGGTAGACAGCGGATGTGATGAAACATTGCATGTGACTCAAGCTCCGTGGCCCAGCGTCTGCCTGCCACATCAGACGCTGCTTTTTTTGCGGGGCCAGCAGTTTCTTCACCAAGTCAATAGTATTTCTCATATGTAGCTTGGGCGAAATCCTGCGCCACCAATGATGAATAGTTGAAATGATGAAACATTGATGGGGCGCAACACGCACAAACTGGCCCCAAACATGTAAACCATACCGTTTGATTGGTTTATTTGATGCTTGACTGGCATTCGCACGATGGGTTCTGATATTGTTTCCATCCTTCCGCAGATACGACTAGACATTGGCGACATGCGTGCGACTATTGCGCTGCCTCGGGTGAGCTAGTCTGAAACTTGCCAAATCAATATGTGAAGCGTGAGCAGCATGTTGATTTGGCAAAATCGTGTACCTGATTCATGACGGGTGGTACAATGTAGTACAAGTGCAAGTATTCGGGCCAAATAAACCACCCGCCAAGTGGTGCTGGAGGTTGCGTTTAGTTCTCAGCGTCGGTGACAGACTGGCGCTCACGCATCAACAGCTACCGCACGCTTTGAGGCTGCCGACGCAGCACTTGTATTTCTGGCGACACGGTGTGTTGAAGAAAGAAACGCAAAGTGGAATGCCATCAGCTGGTCTGGCCATAACGCCGTACAAAACCAAAAATGTATACGTGCCAATGGACACACATCGTCTGCAAACCCCCCCCCCCCCCCTCAGCGAACAAGTGTGTCACGTGCGCGCGCAGCGTGCGGGTGTGTGCGGGTGTGTGCGCATTGCGCGCGCGCGTGCGAACTATACGCGCGGGCGCGCGCGCGCGCCGTACGCGCGCACTGCACGTGCGCACTGTACCTGCTCACCGTACGCGCGCGCTGTACGCGAACCGTACGCGCGGACTGTACCCAAAAAGTGTGGGCCAAAATCTGCTGTGTTTTTTTCAAAATCTGCTGCCTTTTGTTGAAAATCTGTTGCGGTTTTTCAAAATCTGCTATGATTTTTTACACGTGCGGTCCACACGTGTGGTGGCCGTACGGTACGGGGCGCGCGCGCGCACGCGTACGGTGTGTACGCGGGCGCGCGCGCGCGATCTGTACGCGCGGAGCGCGCGCGCGCTGTACGTACGCACCGCGCGCGCGCACTGTACGTACCGTACGCGAACCGTACGCCCGGACTGTACGCAAAAAGTGTGCGCTAAAATCTGCTGTGTTTTATTCAAAATCTGCTGTGTTTTTTCAAAATCTGTTGCGTTTTCTTCAAAATCTGCTGTGTTTTTTTGTACGTACGGTCCGCGCGTACGGTGCCCGTACGGCACGGCGCGCGCGGGCGCGCGCCGTGTACGTATGTGCGACGCGCGCGCGCGCGAAAACCGCACGCGCGCGCACCGTGCGCGCGCGCTGTACGTACCGTATGCGCGAACCGTACTCGCGGACTGTACGGAAAAAGTGTGTGCCAAATTCCGCTGTGTTGTTTTCAAAATCTGATGCATGTGTTTTTTTCAAAACCTGTTGCGTTTTTTTTCAAATCTGCGGTGTTCTTTTCGCACGTACGGTCGTGGCCGTACGGTATGGCACGCGCGCGTGCGGTGCGCACGTACGTGCGGCGCGCACGCGCGCGCGCGTGTACGGTGTACAGCGCACGCGCGCGGTGTACGTGTGCGGAGCGTGCAGTGCGCGTGTATGGCGCGCGTGAGACTCATGTCCGTTGCGCAGCCAGCGCGTTCAGCTGCTGATGCTTTTGAACCCAGCTTCAGGTCATTGGGTTTGCTTTGCTTTCTCAGTAACAAGAAATACCCACACTCATTGACTCCAATGTGAGGACGCGCCGGTTTTCCACAAGCATACACTTAAGGGCAAGAGCTGCTCCAGATGCAGGCGTTGGGGTTCCAAAAAAAGGTTTTGGACGCTTCTCAGAAATCAGATGACGGACCTGGCTGGAAACTGGTCCCCGGACATCAAAATATAGTATGTAGGCTTTGACACTTGACAACCGTGGCGATGGTTGCTTGAATCTTTCTTTTCAGTAGACTTTTCAGATTGCAGAACCTATAACGAATCACTCTACTCTAGAATCTGGAGACCCGAACTTCATACTGGTCCGATTCACACTGGTCCACAACATAGATGGGATTGATGATTTTCAGGGCTGCCGACCCCACGCCAAAGGCATGTGTATGTGTAAACGCATGGGTACTTAAGCCTGAAGCTTGTGAAACGTCTAAGCTGAATCCCTTGCAAGGGGCCGGGTTGTTTCTTAGCTAAGCGCTGGTGATATTGGTGGTCATGACGACGTCAAGCAAACAATAAACCGGTATCTTTCTTAAAGATCTGTTGATGCACTCTAGTCTGCGGATCACTGCAACATCAACTCTCAAGAAGCGGGCAGGCGCTGGGAATGTCAGACACCATTAGTGTCTGGGACAAAACGCTCTCAACATGTTGCCCCTTTGCGTCGCCAGCGTCACCAGCAAATCCAAACATGACATTTGAATTGTAGAAACAAAACTAAAGAAACAAATTGAGACTAGCGAAGTTCGGGCGGCTGTGTCTGTCGAGTAATCCAGGTGAGTATTGTTGAAATCGTTTTCTTGACTAAAAACACTGGTGATGCTCAGGGTGATGACCACTGTAAGTAAACAACAAGTCGTTTCCTTTGCGAAAGCATTGGTGATGCTGAGGGACCTACTCTAGTCTACGGTGGCCTAGAAGGAATCGAATTCCAAAGGCCCAAAGGACAGTTTGCGCTGCGTCACTTATGATTCCGATCTACATGCATATATGTATGTATGTGGACATAACAGGAACGCAGCAGCACCATCCTCAACACCACCAGCGCAAGCATTCCCTGGACCAAAACACAAGTGATGCTGGGGAAGACCTGATGTGAGGTTGCGAAATTTGCACTCAAGATCATAGGACCTTTTCTTGGGCATCATGCTATAACAAGCACCAAACTTCTTGTTTGGCGATAGCCTGCTTCCGTTCAGTGTCTTGCCAACGTTGCCAAATTTGACCTACTTCATTCTCGACGGCTTGTTTAGCCCTACGTGCCTTGGGGGCCAAACAAAAAGAAGCCCGCTTCCAAGCAATGCGCTCGGAAGGTCTGCTCAGCCATCAAGAAATCCCTTACCATTAAGATCCAAAAGAGCCAGCGGCGCAGGTAAAAACTATTCTGGATGGAGAGTGAAGTACAGTAATGACGATACGAGCCCGGGTCCTACATCTACCCCGGACTCATCGCTGGCAGCAAACACATAACGCTGAATTTTGAGTCTGAGCTGGACAGTTAATGAAGTGAATTAATGACGCAACCGCCCTTTCTTTTTGAAGGAGGGGTCTGCGGATACTGTAACTACACAACAACCGCTAACGTTGAATCTACACAGACTTCAAAACTTTGAGACACATTGGCTACAATTCCTACTTAGCTCATTAATTGCAGCTTCACCTCACCTTCATGCAACAGCTCCCAAAAAAACTGTCAAACGCAACCTTGCCTTCAATTTGTCTCCCCTGCGAGATTTGAGACCAGCACGCGCTTGAGCATCTTCATTGCTAGCGTGATTGAACCATCCTACGCAAGATCTGGACGCTTTGGTGAAAGAGTTGCTTGTCCATGTTCATTGTTTTGACGGTTCCGTCGTTCGTCGCTTAAAACTTGGTCCAAAGGGTCATAGTCCCTCAGGAAACGGACTTTTATTGTTTTTGCACTGGATGATCCCAATCCTGTACTAGGGTCGTTCGTTATCTTTGTTAGCGTTGTGATTTGTTCTGTCATGTTTTGCTTTATGAGTTTATGCACATTTTTCCCACAGCAGCCAAGGCTACAGGAACATGACACTCGAGATGATCTCCTGGCTGTTTGCGTGCTTGGCGCTTGAGAAACTCTCATCAATAAGTAGTAAGTAGTACAGTATGCGCGGCCGGCCCTGTGACGGGCTGCTGTCTTTTGGCACGTCTTTTGGCAGACCACTCCAGAAAAAGCCAAGGTTGAGTCTGAGTTGCGGCTGGGCTGAAAAAGAGATGAGATCTGCGGTGCGCAAGCTCTGCTTGTTTTTGCTGGGCCTGATGCCAGCTGACCAGCATGTGAGCAGAAACATGTGCCACATGATATATGTCAATCAATCGCGATCATTTTATCAAATTATAGTTCATACACTCATGTAACACGTGCGATTTTTTACTTCATACGCAAGTGGTTGCGTGCGCAGCTGCGCGTGAAAACGCACAACCGACTTCGAAAAAAACATCATATTTGGACAAACAAATCAGGTGTGGAAAAACAAAACATCTCGGCACACACACTTTCGCCGCGAAGTCTGAGTGTGCTAGACCGAAGTGGACCACACTGCGCGCCCGCCACACCGGATGCGGCATCGCGCGCGCCGTGCGCGCACCGCGCGCACACCGCACGCGCGTCGCACGTGCACCGCGCACACACTGCGCGCACCGTACGCGCACCGTACGCGCACCGTACGCGCACCGTACGCGCACCGTACGCGCACCGTACGCGCACCGTACGCGCACCGTACGCGCGCCGCGCGCCAACTGTACGCACGCATCGCGCACTGTACGCGCACCCCACCGTACACATACGGTAGCCCCCTGTCATGGAAGGCTCTTTCATGACTCTCGAATTTAGCTAAAAATAAACAAATCATCCACACAGGGCCTGGGTTGCAGCCAAAAAAAGAAGCATCTGCAAGCTGACTGCCGACCGCCGCAAGCTTGCGGCTCTTCAGCCTAGGCCTTGAGGTCCGGAGGGCCCCCGAGTCACGGACTTTCAGATGGTCCATCTTTAAATACATCCCAAAGAGATTCCAGGCTGAAAACAAGTACCAATCCCTGGAAGTTTTCTTGGGACAGTTCAAACTTCTGGTCTACTCTGCAACCTGGCTTGTTTGAACATGAAGGGATTCCATGGTCTTCATATTGATTCGACTTTCAAAGGGGAACAGCACCTCCACATGACGACACCCTTCTTTTGGGGAACACCTCGAGCCTCAGCATATCGCCCGCAAGGTCCCAAACCATTCACCAGTGTAGTTGAAGAGCAGAGGCTCAAGACGAAACTGCGATGAATTCTGAAAAACCAACGAAGTACTGTGGATGGACAAACTCCTGCGCCACTTTGACAACGTGGGAAACCATGGTTTGTTGGTATTTACAGGGGACTCATCATTCCAGGGTTTCTAGGTGGCTGTAGGATTTTCCCGGACCTGTAAAAAGCAACAAACAACAATCGCCCGGCCGGTTGTTTGCCTCCCTGAAAGGATGCGTCTTGGTTTAGGGTGCCCTGTTGGTCGGATTGAAAAAGAAACCAAAGCGAGACAAGCCATTTTGGGAAGCTTTAAAGCACATCTCCCCTTCAACTATGACCGCACCAAAAGGAAACTTGTTCTTGTTGCACGGAGGAAGCGGGGATAATTCCAGGACTCGTTTGGAATATTTACCTTCAATTTAAGATGTGCATGGGTATGGGTGTCTTTTTTACATGCGCGCCCCAAAATGGTGGCGGTGGTAATAATGGTGGTGGTGGTGGTGGTGGCGGTGGTGGTGGTGGTGGTGGTGGTGTCCTTTTAGTTTCCCCTTTAATACTCCACGGATCCATATTCCTTCCCTCATTTCCCGCGCTCAAAGCCGCGAAGTGCGCCTGGATGATGCCCCATGGGCGCTGCCTCAGGAGCTTCTCCGAACCGAGCTTGGCTCACAGCAAAGAAGATATGGCCACAAGCATAGGTGATCTTTTGGAGAAGCTGGGTTTCCCAGGTCAATGGCCTAGGTCCTCCAGTAGAGAGGTTGGAAGAAGGGTACCCTTTTTGCTGTAGTCTATTTTAGGGGAGCCGAATCCCCCAACCAAGAAAGGGCTTAGAAAGGGCACGATCCTGGGGGACCTAGTGGCACGGGATCCAATCCAAACCGGTGAGACCCATCTACCAAATTATAACCCGTAGGGACATCTATTGCCGCGTGGCTTGGAAGGGGAGCAAAAGTCGAATTGTTTATCAGTTAAGTGGATTTGGATTTCAACCACGAAACCGCCATGAGCAAAAATGTAAGACGTTTCCCAAGAACAACCCTGATGATGGGGTGCCCTCTTCTTTTAAAATGGGTTTGGAGGGCTTTTGGTTGGCTGCGCAAGCCCACGAAAACAATCGCCAGTTAAACACACCCATGGATTGGCACAAAAACGGCCGGAACAAAAAACACGCCCTGGCTTAGACGACTTTGCTAAAAATGCCAATCAGTCTGCCCCTTCCCCCCCCACCTCCCCGCCAACCCAAAAAAAACCAACCGGTGGGATCCCAAGCAGCCCCGGAACCCGGAAAACCAGCACCCCAAAGCCGTTCCGGAGCGCCGGTGAAACTTTGGGCCTATCAAGCCCGCTTTCAGCCGGGAGGGCACCTGACAGGGTGTCCCTTCAAAGGAAATGCCATCATCCAGGTACCTCCCACTGGTGCCATGTTCGTTGAAGGAGTTGGTACCCCCTTTTTGTGTGAAGCAAAACCAAAAGGACAACCACCCTTTCCGGTCCACCTAAACAAAGACACGCCAACATGTTGCGGCACACCATCCCAAGAAACAGTATTTAGAGTGGCGAGGTGGAACCTTGTTGGAGAGATGCCGACCGGGAGCTGGGCGCGTTGGGACCGGTTTAAACAGACAAGTTGACATGAATCCAAATGTTTCAGCAAATCGCCAAGATGGAAGGGGCTCGGGGCTTCACCCTCCTTCCAACAATCGCGGAATGGTTTTGGAAGCCCCCTGCCCAATGCGTTGGTGGGAAAGAGGGTAGCATTTGGCCGTGCAGGCAACAGGGATTGGTTGTTGGCGGCAGGCACTTTGCCTCGAGAGAAAGTGGACCAACAGGATGGGTTTCTGTAGGACATGATGGGTTGCCTCGTGGCTTCAAGCATCATCTAACAGGGGTCCTTCTTCAACTTTCAGAGAACCCAATATGAGCCAGGGTCAACAACTAGTTTGTTTGGACATGAACGGCTTCACCCCTGGCTGTTTGCAGGGAATTTGGAGCCAGTCCCCCTTCCCATCCCTCAAAATTCTCAACATAGACCCGTTTCTTTTGGCCAAACAGCAAAGCAGGGCTTCTCGCTGAGCGTACCCTGCAGCCGCGCTGGAAAAACAAGGTATCTCGTCACGCCGCACCTTACCAGCAACACCTGCCGCACTGCCCTTTTGCCCAACTAAGAACAACATTCTCAGATACTGGCCGATAGTCAGCGAACCTTAAACCAGAACACAACTTCAAAAGAGGCGCAAACTTGGTTGCTGTTGACCCCCCTGCAAAAAGTTTAACTTTTTGGGGGTTAGTGGAAAGCCTCTTGATTTCCCAATAAGTTAAAGTCTAAAGATCCAACCCAATGGCAGTCAAGCAAAGGTCTAGAAATTGCCAGAGCCAAATCTCGCTGGCGGTCCGCTGGAAGCTCATTGAATACAAACAGCCGAGCTTGCACACTTTATGCACTCTCCTCAGGCGCAGTAAATGTATGGACCTCAAACTGGTGGTTGTTTGTTTGATTGCCCTTTAAACCAACCCCACGGGTTCCCTCAAAACAACCCACTCCCAAAGAGGGTAGAGAGAGCCCTCCCAGATTTCGCCAAGGGCGCAGGATCTCGAGGGGTAGTCTCAAGAGCAGCCTCCGAGCACTTGCGGCTTAGGCGGGGAATGAGTTGGGTTTGACCCCGAGAAGGTCAAAAGCTCCATTCGCTTTGGGCGACCGGAAAGACCGTTTAAATTGTTCGACCTCTTGAAAGGAATCCCGCGGCCGCCGAAGTTCAAAAGGTTGTGGCAAAATCGGACCCTGAAAATTGTGGTCAGTTATTTCCCCTTAAACCAGCCAAAAACGACCAAAGAAGCCCTGGCTGCCACAGCCGCACATCATTACAAAGTCGGTTGGCGCATGTTGGCGCGTAGCTACTTAGGTTGGTAAGTGGCACATTGATGCTTTGATTGCTAAAAGCTTACTCTCTGTCTCAAAGGCTGAGCAACATGGCTCACTCTAGGAAACTAAACCAGCGATTCCACTTACCAGTGCTTGGAAAAAATGATGATTGTGTTGATATTCAGTCTAACCTGTAAAACAAACAGTAGGCTTGGCAAACCCAGGTATGGTAGGGGTTCCAAGGGAACCACTCCCTAAATACCAAAGAGGACAAGGGCGGGTTTCCTACTCTACTGGGAACTGAGATACGCTGCATGGGATACACGCAGCTCCGGAAAATAAACCCTTTCTATGCTACAGACAAGTTTGCACTTCGCCAAAGGCCTCCCTTGGTATCACAAGAGGTGGCCGCAAAACAGTACGGCTGCAGATTCCAGAATCGAGCTTGCACCAAAATGACATCATCTCTCTCTCACACCCTGCAAGCGCCTTGCTTTCGGTTTGCTTCATCACGTGGCGCCGCTGTTCAGTTGACTTTGACAAGCTGGCGCTACATGTGTGTGTGTGTGTGTGGGTGCGTGCGTGCGTGCGTGCGTGCGTGCGTGCGTGCGTGCGTGCGTGCGTGCTTGCGTGCGTGCGTGCGTGCGTGCGTGCGTGCGTGCGTGGGTGGGTGGGTGGGTGGGTGGGTGGGTGGGTGGGTGGGTGGGTGTGTGTGTGTGTGTGTGTTCGTCTGTTTGCTTTTTGAGGGCACCCTTTTCACCCTGGGACGAAAGGAAACCAAACGGGACCCCATCATTTGTGGTCCCCCTCTTTTGACACATAGTTACCTATCGCGTTCACTCGACTCAGAACGCAAACATTGCTTCAAGCATGAAGCTGATATTCACTTGACATCCGCAAACACGTGACAACATCCTGAAGATGACCATGTGTATAGTAGCCCTAAAGTTGACCCTGTGATCACATGATATGAAAGTTGGTTGCCGAATATATCAAGAATCAACTCCTAGTCTCCTTGTGGAGCAACCCACATCTAGGTTGTTTAAGCAATCGCTGCTCAAACGTGATTGGAGAAGGGCTTGGCTCAACCATGCTTGACCTGGGTTGGTGTCAAAGTAGGGTCCCAAAAATGGTGGTTTCTCTTTGGTTTCCCTTTCCCAGAAAAGTGTGCCTCAAAACAAATACACACTCTTTACTTCATTCAGATTCGGAGTGCTCCCTTCGAAACCCCGGCTGCGGCCCCGCGCAGAAATGTATCCTCGGCCGGATGTCGCCCCGTCGGCGGGGGCCAAGGGAAAACGATGCCCATTGTGATAACAAACAACAGGCAAAATGGTTTACTCAGAACCATAATGATGACCCCTGATTAATGACCCCCATTTCCTATTGAGGGGGGAAGCCGTTCCAAGCCTCGCCGGGTTAAACTGGCCTGGTGCAAGATCCTACTTATGGCCTTTGGTTCGCAGGCCTTCTGCGAAGCGTCTTGACGTGTCCACTTCGAAGTTACCGAGTCTTAAAGGGAAGACATGGGTTGCCACCAGGAAAAGCCGCTTTGCGGTTGCAGCGTGAGGAGGCATGCTGTTGCCAAAACAACGGCGGCCTGCCGAATAAGAAGCGAAAGCACGGAGTGGCAGAAAGCATTGAAGGGGTGGTCATGGGGCACAAAACCCCTGCCAGCCAGAGGGGCTAACACTCCCACCCGAACCTCCTCAGCCCCTACCACCCTGGCTTCCTCCAAACTAGCCCCATTTTTAACCTCAAAGTCACCCCGTAAGTGGTAGGTTGAAGGGAAACCACCCCTGTTTCTACTTTGATAGCCCCAAGAAACTGTCAAAATAATGACCCCAGCCCAAATACAGGACTGATTTACAAGAAGGGAAACCTCCGGGTTCGAGCCGAACCGCAGCCAGCGGCCGCGCCAACGTTGCACTTGCGGCCAGGCGGCTGACACGAAGAAGTTGTTCATGTCCAAATTGAGGAAAAAGACCTGCGGGAGCCGGAAAAACACCAGTTGTTTGCTTGCTTGTTTGCTTCGTCATGTTTGTTTGTTTGCTTGCTGGTGTGTCTTTGTAGGTTCAGAAGAACCGGAGGGCCGGATGCGTAGTCAAATTCGGACCCCGCGAAAGGGCTTTTGATTTCGCTCTTACAACCTGAAAAGGTACCGAGGCACACACACACACACACTCGCATTGATCTGCAAACGGGGTTGTTGGATTTCTGCCAAACGCCCTAAATCAGCTAAACCTATACCTGGAGGGTGGAAGAAACGCATGTGGCCATTCAAACTGCACAAACGAGTCCAATGGCAGTGCTGTCTGCATTGACACGTCACAAATGGGATGCATAGGTTGCAAATGATTAGGCCTCATGGATGAACCTACGCAAGGCTTGCGGATCTTCGTTGTCCCTTTCGGGCACCATCCGTAGGGCAAGTCACTCTCGGCATAAAGGGAAGCCCTTGGAAGGCCAACCGGCGATGTTTTGGAAGCCCAGGTACCGACTTTTGCTGCGGTTGCAGCTTGTTGGCCACAGCCATACCAGTATCTGTGGGCTTCTTTTTGGCTGCAAATTCGACGCATGTAAGATGAAGAAGCCTCTTGCGGTGAAAAAACAATGAAATTGGTGTGAAACGGAAACCACAAGCAAAACAAGCCACGGGAACCACAACTTTAATCACCCGCCCAATGGACTAATAGGAGACCCTTTATGGACGTCAAAATGCGCGTCCCGATGCATGAAACCACCAACCACCTTTGCCACTTAGGTGGTTCCAACCATTTAACAAGGTCTACAAGGGAGGCTCCAACGACCGTTTAGGGGAACCAACTTGTTGGGAAAAGGCAAACAGTCTAGGAGTACCTTCCCCATTCTTTTCAGGGATCCTTCTTTTCAGAAATTCTCCAGACACCCACGGAAAACAAACGATTTTTGGAAAGAACGATGGCTGAAAAGAATGGGGATTCAACCCCCAGAAACAGGAGGACCAAAGGCAGATGCCTCAAGGTGTTCTACCCTTGTGGTTTCATTGTGTTGAGAACGCGTGTCTACGCGCGTCTACCATTCCCTTTCCATCGCCCAAAGGTGAAATCTGGATTCCCCATTTGAGTCATTTTGAGAACCTGGTATTGAACTGGCCTACCGACAACGTAAAGAATTGGCAGGACGGCCGCTCTTCTTTGAGTGTACCCCGTTCTTGGGGTGTGTTTCGAGGGGAACTAAGGAAGAAAATGAGCTCTCACCATTTTGGGGGTTCCCGCCCCATTTTCGCACATACCCCATTAAGGGAACGGGATTCGCCGGCCAGCTTGGAGAGCTCGCCCCATCTTGATACACCAGTGGCTTGGGACTCCCTTAGCTTGCGAGTGGTTTCCACTCCCAGTTGCGATCCGTTCCACTCGTGTCCTGGGTGGGTTGGCCAAAAACAATGGCACACTTCTTGCTTGACCAAGAGGGTAAACAAAACCCAGGAAGTGGCTCAAGCCCAGGAGCTGGGGAAAGGAAAGCAAAGGGGGGAAACCGCCGTACTGGGCCTCTTTTCGAACAAGTGACTCATTTCCAGGAGCTCTGGAAGTGAGCCCAAACTTGCTGGTGCTCAGTAGGGAATGTGGGAATGAATCCAGGGGTCCCCTCAAAGGAAACCAGAAGGTAAAGGGATGGGCTTTTTCAGGGTCATTCCATTTCTCATTCCCTGCCTATCGCAGCAGCAAGAAAAATCAGCCAGTCGCCAGCCTTAGTCTACCCGAATCCATAGGTGGCCTTTTGGAAAAATAGATGGGATTCCCTGGTAAATGGGCAATAAACTCCATCTAAACCAGGAATCACCCTCTATTTTTTAAGCAAACCAACCAAAAAGGACACCCTTCACCACCTCAGGCGGCTTGTCGCCGTCACCCCTCCTTGTCCACTGGAGGCGGGGGCCAATGAGGGCACCAACCAAAAAGACACCTATGCCCGAATTTCACATTTTCATGGTGCCTGGAAGTAGTGGAGCAGCAGCTTCATCCCAGGCAAAGCCTCAGTTCAACGAGAAAGACGCTCTTGGTTGCAACTGCCCGGCTTCCAAGTGGGAGGTTCTTTGTTTCTTCCTTCCTTCCTTCCTTCCTTCCTTCCTTCCTTCCTTCCGATTTCTGGGAGGGGGCCGGAGGGGGTTCCGGGGCTGTTGGAGATACCACCTGGGCTTCTTTGGCGGGTAGCCTTTTCGGGCCCGGCTTAAATAAAGGGAAAAGAAGCAAAGGGAAACCAACCCTTTTGAGAGCGCCCCTTGGACACACACCCAAATGGATGTGTGATCTTTGCGGGTGCCCTAAAGCAGATCTTGTGATGTTCTGAAAGCTGAAATGGTCAGCACCAGCATGCCCATGGCTTCATGTATTACATATATCAATCAGAGGCACAATTCGATTGTTGCATTACTTAAGCACTTTGGCCGAGACTCTCCCACGCCTTTCTGAAGGGGACCCTAGGAACCTCCATCATAAGCCAAGTCCCTAGGCTCGCTATCATTTTGCCCAGACACATTTTGGTGAAGGTTGGGTTGGTTCCAAGAGAGGACCTTTCATCTCACCAAGGCGTCCCTTCAAAAGGTTTCACTAGGTCCTCCAGTAGAGAGGTTGGAATAAGGGTACCCTTTTTGCTGTAGCCTATTTTAGTAGGGGAACCCTCCCCCAGGTAAAAGGGCACTACTGGGGGACCTAGTTCAGGCGGCAAACAGGCCTTCTGATAGAGTCGAGCCTTGCACCAAAAGTTCACCGAAGATCGCAGTGGCGTTTCAAAAGCGGCGGTGCCTGCAGGGTATTCCTGGTCTCAGATGTACCCACTTTGTATTTGGGTCATTTTGTGTTTTTGTACTGCAGATTTCAGGGAGCCTACCCTTTTAAGTTGAACCGTTATCTTACCAATTGACCCGTGATCCCAACCCTTGCCATCCTAGTAGATGGATCGAAAAACGCTTTTGTTCAAAAGCCAATGAAACACCCCCCAGTTTCGGCCAACTTTTGGAGAAAAACGTCCACTTGTCTGATCCACAAGCTCCGATTCAACAGCTGGGCTGAACCCTTCTGGGTTCCTTTCGAGCATACAAGTTGCGTGTTCCAATCTCTGGACGCCCATGTGGTTCTTTGGTGACCATCATGGACCCTAACACACCATCTGAGAGTTCTCGCAGACCGTTACAAGCCAATACCGCAGTTATCTTTTGAGGCCATCAGGCAAAGACTTTGGCTTGACACGTGCCAAGGTCAGGTTGATCCTGGCAACCAATGCGAAGAAGAGAAATCCGAGGCCTATGAGCACAAAGCAGCTGCAACGCCCCCTTTGCGCTGCCAAGTGCATTGCAAGACTGTTGCTAGTGAATTGCACAGACTGCAGGAGACACGCAGCGCCTGTTGGTTTACCCGTCAACGTTGGCCAATGTCGCGTCCCGGTAAGGCTGTACGGTTGTACGCTATAGGCTATAATATACTGGAAAACCAGTATCTCTACAAACCAAACATATGCACAAAACATATATTGTGTTTACACCTGAAGGCTGCAATCCTTGTAAGATGCGCACGGATCATATTGAGATACGGCTCGTGAAAAGCGAGTGAAGAGCACACCAGCCGTGGCTCCCGCAGTAAAAAACTGTCTTGCCAGTGAATTCCACTGGCCCCAGGCAATGAACAGACCTAAGGAACCGGATCAAGTTTGTTGCTAGAGTGGTGAGTGTAACCCGTAAGGAAGAAGAGGCACCAGGTCCCATTCCCTGGGGCCAAAACCTTTGGCTCTCGCGGCTTGTGCCGCGAGACGCAAAAAAAACACCTGCATGGCGCGTGGCCTCCGGGCTTCTTGCCAAGGTGTCGGAAAAATGAGGTCGGAACCCACGGTGTCCAGCATGACAACAAACGGAAGTCATGCGCTGGCTACTCCTTTGTGGCGACCTTTCTTCGCTCAAGTGTCTTGTTCTAAGGCGAGATCGATTCGGTTTAGGTAATCAGTCAGACCCCTAACCCAGAATTGGAATGCTTTCATGTGCTCGTTTGCGCCTGTGGAAATGGCCATCAGTTGCTCATTTGTGCACCAAGATGAGCTGCGTGTTTCCCTGCCCTTGGGCATTTCCGACACCCCTGCGCCTCTCCTCCTGAGCCAAAACCCTGAAAATCGGAAGCTCGACTTGTTCCTGGCCATTTCCAGATCCAACCGGCCGTTTTCCCCGCAGGGAATGGAATCACCGAGACTTCCCCCAAGCCACGACGTTAGCTTTGGCGCAGCCTCTCTACCTAGAGTCTCCATAACCCTTGAAAAATGGTTGGTCATTACCCAAAATTAAGGCTAGGTCCTCCAGTAGAGAGGTTGGAATAAGGGTACCCGTTTTGCTGTAGTCTATTTTAGTAGGGGAACCCTCCCCCAAAAAAGGGTAAAAGGGCACGATCCTGGGGGACCTAGAAGGGGTTCTAACCCCTCGCTCGAGTCCGCGGCCTTCTTCGAAGGAATCCGCGAGCGAGCCGACGAGCCGACGACCGGCCGCTTGGCCGCGTCTCACCACTCCACCTTGTGGCCATTCTCCTAGTGGCGCTGGGATTGGTTTGCCCACACACCAAAAGACCTTCCTGGAGCCATGACCCTCTAAAAATGGGGTCATTGCCCAGAATTAAGGGGTTATGACCCCTTTTTCTAGGGGTTGTGGAGACTCTAGGTTCAGATTTGGACCGCACATTTAACATAGGATTCCACCAGCATCCACCAGCCGCACATTTAACATAGGCTTCAGCTTCCACCAGCATTTTGGATCCCTTGCTTCCACCCCTGTTTTTTTGGAGGTTTTGGGGTAGATCTACCCGCGAGAAGGCTTCACAATCCAAGGAAGGCTTCACATCCAACGTTTGGTGAAGCCGAGACCGAAGAAGACCGCCCAACGGACAAACAGGGTAGACATTTCGGGGTTCTGTTTTTTTTGGCCCCGGCACCGAAAAGCGCCAAAAACCAACACGGCCACCGCGCCTCAGGTTTTGTTGCCAAAGGTCACAAAGCCTCGTGGGAGTTTCGGGCGTGGATTTAGGGGACGGACATCGAAAACCGTCCGCGAGGAAGATCTTTCACAGAGCTGCATGTGAAAGTGAATCTGAGCAGCTGGTTGTCTTCCGACACATCGAACAGTAGTTGCCATCTTCCCTTCCAGGCCATTCCTTAAATCACCTTTTTGGCCAGTTCATTTGTGAGATTCCTTGTAGGGAGATGTTTAAATGCCTTGGAGTACGGCATTCAGGCGTTTATAGGTGATAGCCCCGCACGAGATCTAAGGTCAAACCGGTGTTTTGCAAACCAAAGGCCAGTCCTTGTAAATCCGTCGCTCGTCCAGCTCCCCTTTGGCCACTTTCTCTCCTCAGGAAAAATGGTGTGACATGCGATGGGCGTAGGGGCACTCCCTTTTGCTGGACTCAAAAGAGATTACACAAATACAAGCCTATCCTATGAGTGAGCGGCAATCAAGTAACCAAATGCAGTATGGGACGGTCCCAAGCATACATAGGTGCGGCCGCTCTTGAAGTTCTTTGAGGTGAGGTAGCAGGTTAGAACACTTATTACCAGTTGTTGACTAAGCATCATATATCGAACTATATATAACAAATATCAGCAGAAAGGAACCAACCACTTTGGGGGGTCCCCGCCGATGTTCAGAACATGTCGTGAACAAAAGCCATGCAGTGAATCCGAACGCAGGAACTCATCCGTCTAGCTCGTAGCAAGCCTGAGCATAAGAAATACCACGGTGACATGGCTACAACTCATGGGCGTGTTTTTGAGGGTACTCCTTTTCGGTCTGTTTCAAAGGGGAACCAAACGCAAACCCACTTGTTATTGCTTTGTTTTTTGCAGGGGGGGTCCCTGCAAAAAAAAAGAGAGACACTCATCACACATACATGCATATACTACATATCCAAACAAAACACTACGACTCGATCGGACAAAGCAATCTTGCCCTCCATCTTCGTATGAATGCTTCCTCCTTTCGGGAAAGTGACTTGGACTTTGGAAGATCTTCATGTTCAATTTTTTTCTGCCGGCTTCCATGAAAACTTACCCCTTAAAACTCCAAGCCCTGGGGAAGTTTTCATCTGTTACAGACACATAGCCCATGGTACCCAAAAAGTCGAAAAGTTGTGTTGTTTAAGAGGTAAGAAAAGAGAAACTGATCCAAACACATGAGATCAGAACGCTCCGATATCCTGGCAGGGAAGGCTGGCTATTTTTGCTCCAGGACAGCCGAAGCATCGATGGGCTTCCCTGAGAATGGCGGCATAAAACCTAGCTGGACCAGTGGAAGCCGTCTATCTTTAGCCGCACCAAGCTCAAACGGACAGTCCTTTTGAGACCAATGGTCTACCTTGTGGTGTGTCATCCTGAGGGTTCTGGAGGAACCCCGATCTTTGAAAGAACACCTCCCAAACATGTAAGGAAGAAAGGGCGTTACCGCACACTCGGGGCAGGCGTTGCTTTGCCAGCTGCAACAGGTTCTTTATGGATTTGTTGGTGGTGGTTCTAAACGTCCGCCCTTGTGACAAGGCATATTCAAAAGAGACTTTTTCCTTGGATGGGATGACGTTGGTTGGCAACGAACAAAATGCGTGTTTGTCTGGAGGGAATCACCCCTTGGGTGGGTGGTGCTCCTTTGGTTTCCAACAACTGCCCATGCGAAATTCCTCAACAAAAGACACACGGGTCCACATGTGCTATGCTCAAAACCGCTTCCTGTGTGTGAGTGTGTGTGTGTGTGTGTCATGGACATGAATTTCTTGATAGAAGCCATGCTTGAGAGGTTGTCTAAAATGCCAACCAAGCTGGTTGAGGATACCAGCCCTTTTGCAAAACATCCGGTCTACTTGTGGAGTTCTGAACCTCCAACCCTCCATCCCGAAAGCCCAAAAAGTGTCGCCAAAACCTCCGCCAGGCGGATTGGGCTTTCCTCTAGGTCCTCCAGAGAGGTGCCATGGCAGGGAGGGGAAGCTGCTTCCTATTGGAGGAGCCAACATTGTTGAGCAAACTACCAAGAATAGACTAGGTCCTCCAGTAGAGAGGTCAGAATAAGGATACCATCTCTTTTTTCTCTAGTCTATTTTAGTAGGGGAACCGAATCTCCCCCGAAAAGGGGTGAGAAAGGGCACGATCCTGGAAAACCTAGTCAACAAAACCATCAAACCAGGACAAGAATCCAGGAAAATGCATCTTAAATGCCCCACAAGCACCAGAACTTTGGCCGACTTCCTGGGGACCTTCTTGGAGCGAAATCCCCCTACCACAAAGCGTGCGGGGAAGTTCCCCACAGGAAACATGGTTTTTAACATAAATGGAGATCTCCAAGCATTTCGAACTCCCTCCTCCCCCAATTCTCCCATTTTTCAGGGGCTGGGGATCAATCGCGCTGGCTGAGTGGATGGCCCCAAAAAAGTACCCAAGCTTTACATTTTCCACTAACTGAAAATGGTCCTCCCAAAAAGTTTTTAAAGTTCATGAACTCAGGAAGTGAGCTCTCCGAACCAGCCATCTTTCGTTCGGCTCGCTCCGTTCGACGCGACGTGACGCCCGTTTCGCCGTTTCTCGGAACCGCGGCGCCCAGCTCATCCCAGAGCCGCTGCCCGCCCGGGCGGATGCAGAGAGAGTTCTCTTTCCGGCACTGTCGGCACTCGTCCGGCATGAACTTGTCCCGCCCGAACTGGGCCAGAGAGAAACACCCTTTTGCAGAAAAAACACCACCAAGGCATCTTTCTGGGGGAACCGGGGGGACCTTGAAGCACCAACACCCTTTTGCAGACACCATCAAGGCATCTTGGGGGAACCTTGAAGCACCAAGGCATCTTTCTGGGGGAACCTTGAAGCATGCCTGCAGACACCAGAGCATCTTTCTGGGGGAACCCGACATTGTCCATTCTTTGGGGTTCCGCTTCCCCTCAATGGGTGGCTTGGATTGGTGGGTTTGGATTTGAAGCCCTGGTTCTTGCCGATAAATGGGAAAGCCCTCCTTCATCACCTAAACCACCCATCCAAACCAATTGGAGGCAAGCTGATAACAAGCCTTGAACTTGGCCCTGGGGGACACAAATGAACAGATCAGAACATGCGACTGTGTTAGGGCAACTAAAAAACAGTCGTCAGGTTTATGGGTAAGTGTCTTCTTTTCAGGCCCTTTTGTGGACATTTAGGGATTTATGTCCGCAATTTCTTTGAGGTGGTTGCCTACTTGAATTCAGAGCCATATTTAGTCTACCTTAATAGTATATAGAATAGGCTTGGAGACCAGTTTGGGATCTACCTGGACTAAAGAGAACCGGCCCGTATAATTTTGTGGAGAAATGGACCCTCAAAATCAGTGGTTGCCAAAGGATCTCAGGACCCTCAAAACACACCAGCGGCCTTTGCGGTGGGATGTTCGTTCCGGGTAGGTGAGAAGTTTGGAGAAGAATCAACTGGAATTTGAATGTCCTGTGACGAACTGGGGGGGTGTTTATTAATCAGAGGTCAACATTAGGGGGACCTCATTGGTTTGACGAAGTCTTCCAAGGAAACTCCCAGAGTCAGTCTCTTGAATTGATACCGTGTTTCCATACTTTTCAAGCAGGCTCAAAAGGACAACCCTGGCGTGTCCCCAGATTTCCCTGGCTCTTTGGCATGGGCGGAGAGGGGTGAGTTGCATCCAGGCAGCGTAGACAAAGTGGTATCGACAGGTCTGCTCGTGGTGATGATTCCCTGAGATGCGCGTGGGTTGAATGACCCTTTGGTTGCATGTCCATTGTAGGAACACGGTGTCTTCTCTTCTTTTCTTTTTTTTTCTTTTTTAAAAAAGAGCGCCCAAAATGCCTCCTTCCCACCCAAACAAGAAGGAGGGCCACAATTTGGGTTCTTTTTGCGAGGGCTTTTGGTTGGACAGGATTGGCATACCTCCCAGAGCAACCCGGAACCACTTTTCAAGATGCTTGTGCTGCTGTCTTTTGGATGCTTTCCAAAGCAGGGAAGTGAACCCCTCATCAATAGCAGTTGCTTCCGGTTTCACTTTCAAGAGCCGACAAGGGCCAGGAGAGTCCTGCTGAGGGAAAGCTGCCCCCTGCATTTTGTCCAACCCGACCAGCTTTCAAAACCTGCTGGAATGAAGAGTGGGAAACCTGGGGATGCCCACAAATTCAGTGGAAACCACCAGTTTGGTCCCGAAAGGGTCATGCCATGTCGAACCAAAATTTTAGGCCTCAGGGAGTGCAACGAAACAAAACAGCTTCTTGACGTGCCTATTTGGGTGTGTCTCTTCTTGCTGGTACCCCGTTTTCCCCAGCTGCAAGCCTTGCGTGCTCTGCAACAAGCTTTGGGGTGATTCGGGGTACTTTCAGGAGGGCTCCGGCTGAGCTCCAGCGGGTTGCGGGGCTGTTGGGGATACCACCCGGGCTTATTCGTGTTTTTTGAGGAAAACACACAAGGAAAACACGCAAGGAAAACCACTCTTGTGGGGGTCCGATGCACCAAAAACCACGGCATGTTCGAGTGCGGCTGCTCTTTTTCTAAGCTTCACCTGCCCCCTCGGGCTTGAGATCGCCGGTGTTCAAGGAGTTGGGAGGCGTATTAAACCCCAGAGTGCAGCATACCGAGTGTCTGATATAGGTGTCCCCTTTTTCATCCTCCCCCCAAAAAGAAACGTGGGGGGTGTTCGTTTTGGTGTCCCTCAAACAACAAAACATGGGGCACCAACTCAAAAAGAGACACCCCCCCCAAAGAAAGAAGAAGTTGCTGATTTCCAGTTGGTTTCCCTTCAAACCCGTTAAATGAAAAAAAGGGGGAACCGACTCAAAAAGAGACAACCACCCTCCCCCCCAAAAGCAAAAAGAACAACAAGTGGATGTCCTGTTGGTTTCCCTTTCAACACATTCTTTTAAAAAATGCCCCCCCTTCCAAAAATGTGGTGTCCCTTCAAAACCGTTTTACAAAACGGGGAAATATGTGGTGTCCCTGCTAAAACCAAAAAACAAACCAATAAATACAATACAAAATGATATATGTGTTCAAGAAAGAAACAAACAAAAATGGTGCCAACTGAAAACAAATGCCGGTGGGGCCCATCTCCACAGCTCCGATTTTTCCGCGTCCAGGCGTCCGTGGGCTTTGATGGCCGTGCGATCCGCGTGGCACTCGAAGCAGAACTCGTGGCCGCAGTTGAAGCAGGTCTCACGGCGGCCGGCGGACGGGTGTCGTTTTTGTTTTGGGGGGGGGGGGGTGGGGTGTTGGGTTTTTTGGGGGTTATCGAGGCGGGTCTCTTTCTTTTCTTTTTCTTTTGCGTGTGTGTGTGTGTGTGGCTCTTCTCCTGTTTTTGGGTGGGGGGAACAAGGACACTTAGAGTCTATTTTGCAGACTCAAACCCGAAGAAATCAATACCCGAAATGAAGCAGGTTGCAAATTGACCCAACGTGTCCATGAAATTTGCCGGGGGGGGGGGGGGGTCCCTAAGGTGGGTCTCGTTTCTTTGTGTGTTCTCTCACTCTTTTTTCTTTTTCTTTTTTTGGGGGGGGGGGGCGGATCAAAGCATTTTTTTGAGGGGGGTCTCTAAGGTGGGTGGCGTGTCTTTTTCAGTCGCTTTTTTTGTTCTTTTTTTTCGAGGGGGGGACCAAAGGATCCCTACTTGCCACGAGGGGGGGGCGGTGTATGAGGATCCTTCTTTGTTGGGGGAAACCCCTTTGGAAAAAGGGAAGCCAAACCCTGTGCTTCCATTTACCCGGGTAGGAGTGGGGGCGTGTTTGATGAGCGCCTCTTTTTTGGGGGGAACCGGTGGATTGGTCAGAACAAGCATGGAAACGGTTTGTTTATCACTAGCGTGGTCCAACCCCAAGAAGTTTGAAGGGCTTGAGAAAGGGAAGCCTCTAGGGAACCCTAGCACGCGGGCGCCCCTATTGGGAGATGCAGTTCAACCCACATCACGACATGATGTGTTGGCAGGTGCAGGGAGATTTGCAATGAACAACAAGCTGGATCTGACATGCAAATTGTTCACTGGGGATCCCCATGCTAGGAACGCTTCCAGCAGGGTCGTTGACAAGACTTCTTAGCGGCTTTCCAAAGAAGGGGTCCTGTGTTTGACAATGCCCCAGACAGGGGGGGAAGGGTTGCAAATCAAGCGGAACCTGGATATGAGGCTGTTTCCATGACATTCACCTCAATGGTCTATAGGATTTGGAGACAAGAGGGCGATAACTGACAAAAGCAACTGCATCAACAGGCGGGACTCGCCCGGGACGGCGAACATTCGTATGAGTTTGTCGCAAGCTGGCTCCGGAAGAAGCAAACAATTATCCACACCCCCTTTCGGTTTCCTTTTGGGGGGGAAATCACAACTTATGAGCTAGTCAGCACCACCACCGGGGTCAAATTTTGGGTGGCTCGTCATTTTGTTTGGAGTTGGTACCTGTGGAGTTGTTTTGGAGGACTGAAGGAACCATTTTTAGGGATCCCCTGAAGCCTTCGTTGATCCCGCGACAAAGCTAAACTGTTGGATCTGGCAACTGCTCTAAACACCAATAGTCTAAAATCGAGCGTGGCCCGGCAAGAAGGCAGGTGCTTTGACCATGAACAAACACTGGCCGAAAGGCTGACCCTCTTTGAGCGCAATCCTTGACAAATCTCACTCTGGAGTCTCATGTGTTTGTCGTGTCTGTGCTTGGTTTTTGCCCCGCCATGTGGTCGCACTGGTCATCGTCCTCCTTCATGATGCCTGGCGCAATGGAGGCTAACTACATGCTTTTCCAAAGTGGGTTCCGTGCAGGAAATGGAACAAGACTCATATGCATAGGCAAATTATTGAAAATTGCTACTTTTTGGTACCCCGTGTGGGTAAACTTGGAGTTTGTTGCCGCAAGTCTGGGAAGCAGGTTCACGCTGAAAATTAATTCCACTACGTGCGGACAAAGAGGCATCATCGAAAAAACTGAGATAGAAACCACACTGCTGAGTGTCTTTTGACTTGGGCAGAGGCCGCCAGAGCAAGAGCAGAGGGGTGTCACAACATGTGGGAACCTTGAAAACTTGGCGGGGGGGGTGACTTTCCTCTTGGTTCCCCGTGAAACCAATCTTAAAAAGGGTACCCCTAAAAAGACGTTCCCAGAATCAACTGATGCCAATAAAAGTGCAGACGTGCTTCCCAATTAAGGGGTGCGGTGAGGATGTCGAGCGCCGACAACGCGGATCAAATGAGTAACTGCAAGAATTCGGTGCGAGAATCAAATCGTTCAAAGGTCTCCGCAAACGCTTGGCGTAGACCGAAAATAAGATGTTCATTGTCTGCTTCATAATTGAAATATTTTTTGGGGAGAACCCAGAAATCTTCTCAAAGCGCCCACCCGGCATGCACGGTCCGTTTCGCCTTGCAAGCACGCGGGGCAAATGCTGAAGACCTCGCTGTTCTCATCCTTCAATTCCTGGAAGGGGATGGGGCGTGAGGGAATGCTATCTTTTTAGGGGTACCCTCCCCATTCTTTCCAGGGATCCTTTTTTTCAGGAAACCATCAAAAACTCAGGGGAAACAGCCGGTTTTTGAAAAGAACGATGGTTGAAAAGAATGGTTGGAACCAACCCCTAGGGGACCAACTATGCCAAGCTGGCCAAGTAAAAGCTGGGACGTCTGATTGCACGGTGCCTCGGCTGCAAAAAAAACGCTCCGGCTCGACATCCAAAGTGGGTCTTTCGAGTTGATGCAAACGCCAAAGGGGATTCTCCATTCTCAGGCATGCCCATCCGTAGCATGAGGAAAAAAGACAAATGGTCCAACCTGGGCTCTAGCTGCAACATTGCCCTGCACAATTTACAACAAAACATGTTTTTGCCCAGAACAGCCAATGGTTTGTAAAAATTGGGCTGTCCTCAGATCCTCTGCCAAAACTATGGGTTGAATGGAAACTACCACAAAACCCCAAAAAGCTAAAATCCGAAGGGGATTGCTGGGCGAGCCGCCAGCAAAACAAACGATCAAAGAGCTGTGTCATCTGTTTTTTGCTGCCGGTTTACTCACCTTGGGGTACCCTTCTCGCAGACAGTAAATCAAAAGTTGAAACAACTGTGGCGACACAACCTGGGGTTGTCTCGCATGAATCGCTTTCTCAAAACGGACCGGTGCTATGTTTCCTATTTACAACCACCCCGACATGTCCCTCAAAACAAGAACCACCAACAACCACCCCGAAAAGCTCAGTTGCTTTCTGCTCCCCTGCTAAAAGTTTAACTTGGTTTAATGCGGAAAACCCAATTGTTGGCAAAAAAGAAGTTAAAGTCCTAACATCCCTTGGCAAAATGCGACCAAAAAGGACAACCAAAAAGGACACCTATGGGGTTTCCATGAAAAGGGCCCCGAGGTCGAGGTCGAGGTGCGGTGCTTTTTTTCTCAGCTAAAACCGACTTCGTCCTTGGCCACGCGCGCCCGCGCATTCCAGTACTGCCGGAAGTGGCCCTCGAAAAAAAATCTCATCCGGGTTCTAGGGACGTGTACTTTGAGGGGTTCTCCATGGGGGGCTGGTGACAAAAGGGGACTTTTTACCCCAAGGCTCCCGGGGCTTTTTGAGATAGAGTGGGTTGGTTTCAAAGGCCCCTGAAAAGTCCGGATTCTTCATTGGCCGGTCCGGCCTGCATTGAAGGGGTCACGGAGACTCCAGGTAGGGTCGCTTCTGGGGTACGCCTGTTTTGTGTCTCTACAGAGAAGCCAAAAGGAAAGCCATGTTGGTGTCCTTTGTGAAAGACAAGAAACGCGCTTCCTGAATGATTCGGCAAAAAAACACAAATCGGACTTGTGTACCCCACTTTTCATGGGGTCCAACCCCAATGTGAAAGTCCAGAAACTCAGGAGAGATAACTTGGGAAACCACTTCAGTTCTAGTTGTTTCCTTGAGAGAAAACAACATGTCTCTTAGTTTGAACAGGGATCCGGATGCAGTATACACCTGAACATTGCAACTTGTCAATTGTGGTTTCCAACTTTATTTTGGTGGGAAAAGCCATGTTGCAAATGGGCAAAATGTATCTTTTAAGGAGCCCTGTTTGAACCATCACCAATTGAAGGTTCTCAATATTTCCCTTTGGAACACCCCATCTAAAGGAACTCACTTTCGATGAGCCAAACGGTGATGCTTAAAAATACCCTTTCAGCAGAAGCAGAGGGAACCCTGTGCTTGGGACGTAAAGTGAGTTTGCTCTTGGTGTAGTGTGGGGGAAGTCGACTGTTGGTTGGCAACCAGTTCCAGAGCCGAAGCCACAGTACGGTTGCTCCCACATGCGTCCAAATCGATGGGCACAAGTTGGTTGACATTCGGGCTTTGGTAAAGCCAAAGATACAAGAAGTCTGCTGTTTCCTCCGCTTTTGCGTGCGTGTGTGTGTGTGGTTGAAGGAGCTTCGACAATCGGAGAAAGTTGCTCCTCCCACGGCTCAGCATCTCAAGGGCTTGGACCTGCTTTTCTGGCCTGCCCACTCGGGTTGCCTTCGCCCCCCCCCAAAAAAAAGGATAAACAAATCACCACTGGAGGTCTGGAATCTACCCGGAGTCTCCTTCTGACCCTTTAAAAATCAGTCATAACCCAAACAGGGATCCTTGCATTATACACCTGAACATTGCCTTGTAAATGGTGGTTTCCCTTTATTTTGGTGTTTCAAATGGGCAAAATGTATCTTTTAAGGAGCCCTGCCAAACTTCAGGGGTTATGACCCCTTTTTCTAGGGCTGAGAAGGAAACTCTTCTTAGACATTCCAGCCCTCGCGCTTTTTCTCCAGCCTCCCCGAGCGAAGAACTGTGTCACGCCCACCTGAAACCCGGCCGAGCGGCGTTCTTCATCTCAGCCCATGCCTTCGCCATGCCGCAGTCATAGTGCTTGCCGGGAATGTATAACGCTTTGCACTTCTCACCTCCAAAGGCTGGGTTGCTAGCGAGAGAGACCCCTCTGCAAAAAGTGAGCTTTTTTTTTTCTGGGGATGGCAAATCCGCGGTTTCCCGAAAAGTTTTATAGCCCAAACATCCCAAATCGCCATAAAGAGGGGGTACACTGAACATCAGATGTCCTCAGGCTCAGCAGCCGCTTTTGAGTGGGTTTAAAGGGAAACCAACAGAAACCCATCCGACATGGGTGGGTGGCCCTATTCTGAGACGCAGCCATATGTAGTCCTGTAGTCCACCCTAAAACTGTTCCCGGAGGCGATCCCAAGCCTCTTTTGATCATCACGAGACAGGGGGAGTTCCTCACGCCGCAAAGGACAATTCAGGGGGGACTCAAAAAAAGCCCCAAAACCGAACACTCGGGGCTTCCCTCAAGAACCAACACCAACATCGTGTGGGTACTGCTGGTCTGATCTAATGACTTTGATCGATATTAGTATATTAGGGATATGGGAAATCGCAGGGGGATTACAAGGTCAGAAACCCAAGCTTTCCTCACTTTCGATCGAGTGGATGGACAAAAAGTCAAACTCATTGTTTGCCACAATGTTCCAACCCAAAAAAGTCGTACAAAGCGATAAAAGGCAGAAACAGAACTTCGGGAGTGAGGTTTTCTAGGAGCGGATCTCTGTGTGTCACTCCATTCAGACTGAACTCCCTCAGTTCCAAACCAGCTGCCAAGGGGGTCCCACCCAAACGGACTGCGCTTGAGGAAACACCACTCGCTATCTCACACTAGGACTTGGGAGGGGGCGCACCAACCACGCTTCACAACAGCTTTCCATAGCATGGCAGAATTTGCTCCTACCACGACAACGACCTCAATTCTTTATCGTGGTATGAGCCGCAAATTGTTCATCGTGGAATGAACATAAGTTCCTTATCGATGTTAGTGTTTGTTTGTCGCTGTTATTGAAGTGTTGTCGTGGAAGGTACCCCCCCTGAGGACTCGAACTCCTTGGATGTGCTTAAAAGGAAACCAACATAAGGAAGCCATCTGGAGGAATTGGTCCCCAATTTTGAGAGGCACCAAAATGGCCGTGAGCCGCTGCTATGTTTGCAAGACGTAAATCCCCATCACCAGGGGGAGGTTGAATAGACAGGTTCTTGTGGATTTCCCTACAAGGAGAACCGATTCTTGGGCTTCAGTCTATCTTAGGGCAATCAACAAATGGAACTATGGATGCCAAACTTCATCCAGTTGGCATCTGGGATGTCAGCCATAGAACCTAGGATCTATCATTGTTTAACATAGTTGTGGAAACACAACCTTTCGTGCAATGCCAGAGTGTGATTCTCATCCCTATGACTAGTTTGTCACTTGAAACCGGACTCCCGTGGTCAATTGTCCCCCATGGGCCGTTTCCGTGACCACAACCCAATTTTCGCAAGGGGAAGTCTGTTTGGACTGCCAACCCCGGTTCACGCCGCTAACCCCAGTTTACCTTCCGTAGGCTCGCGCCGAGCGGCATCTCCGACCACACTTGGGGCACTTGTAGTTGGTGGCCCCCTCCTTGCAAGCCCGGGGGGGTGCACCTGCACCCTCGAGCTACCCTTGCAACTATCCTATGCTCAAGACCCTAAGCCCAAAGGGTCCCTTGGCACCCCATATTTGCGGCTTTGGGTTTGGTTCAAGGGGACTCGTCAATCACAGATTCCTCAAATCCGCAATACCAAGGGAACCGCGAAGGAAGTGAGAAAGTCGTCATGATGGGAATCTCACTTTGGTGATGCCAAAGGGTGATTTTCCACAATAAGGATGTGGGCTTGTAGCACGGCTGAGGGGAAGAATGACCCCCACCTCGGCAAAGGATAATGTTTGTTTTTCTCCTTTACCCCAGTTTTGCAAGATGCCCTTGCCCCTTCCTTCTTTCTACGGAATTTGCGGGGGACGCTCAACAGGTGCTAACAAACAGGTTCTGATCACTTGCGACAAAGGACATTCATGCGGATACCGGGTCACCCAAGTTTGAGGTTGCACGGGGCAGCTTCCATGGGTTCGAGAAGTTGCCGTGTTTCTTGAGATAGCTGCGCCCTTCGCAGTCTCTCTGGACAAATTGCAACGAGCTCACCGATTGGCGAGTGGAAGAAGTGATTTACCCTTCCTCCAACTAACATGGCACCTGTGGGGAAGTACCTGGAAGATTAATTTCCTTTTGAAGGGACCCCCTGTCAGTTGCCATGTTCGTGGGAGGTAGGCGGGAGGGCACCCCTTAGTAGGGTCTTTGGCGAGTGGAACGAGTGATTTACCCCTTCCCAGAGGGTCCCAGAACGCTGTGACAGAACAAGGGGGCACACCAAAATGGTGGGTGGGACCCCCTCGAACACAATCTGGCGAGGGTAGCCTCAAATCGCAGCCCCTGCTCGTATGCCTTTCGAAGACCGATGCAAAGTTGGGACTGCGAGGCGTGAGGAGAATGTTCTCATTCTGGTGGTGCGGGAGTTCTTCTGTCACACTAGCACCCCCCAATCGCTGCCGTTTTTTTCCCCGTCTTCTAAGCCCCAAGTTAAAAGATGTTTCCCACTACCCCAAACCACTACCACCAGAGGTTCAATGGGATTTGCAATCACTATCAGCTACGATAAAATACAGTGTACTCATTTTTCGTCGGGGGCTAGTGGTTTGAGTGCAGTGGGAACCATCTTAGACAAGTGCTGTCAAACAAAAATGGGATTCAAACCACCATTAAAGCAATGGGGGTTTATATACTTACCCCTTAAAACTCCAAGCCCTGGAGAAGTTTTCATCTTTTTCAGACATATAGCCCATGTTACCCAGAAAGTTGAAAAGTTGTGCTTTTAAGAGGTAAGTATACCCGCCATGGTTTGCCAAAGGATTGTCATCTACATTGGGTCCCCAGGCATGCCATCCGTTTTTTTGGGCCGGGTTTGAAAGGCCTGCAGTCCACCATTCGTAACGCCCCCAGTCCACCATTCGTGTACTGGGAGTTGAACCCGGGTAATTCCATTGGTGTTGACCCACAGCCACATAACAAGCACAAGATGAATTGTGGCTAAGTTGAAAGCTTGGGTTCTCCCCACTAAAATAGTTTTGCCTAAACTGGGTGGTGAATTCACCTACCCCCATGATGGGATCCCATTGGTGTTGACCACCACGGCCTGACGACTCGTGTTGCAGTCCTCCTTGGTGGCCTTCGTGTTGCCGCACCGCACGCAGGTGCAGTTCACGAGTCGGGGCGCCGGAGGCTCCTGAGTGCCTGCCGTCGAGTGGGAGTTGGGGCGGATTTTTGTTGGGAGCACGGGGGTGGAGGGGGGGTGGAGGTTTGGAGGTAAGCCTGGCCATGTTTCAACCAACCCCAAAAAAGGACACACCCACATGGCCGTGGGCCAACACCAATGGGATCCCATTTTGGGGTAGGCGCACCACCCATGCTAGTCTATTTTAGTGGGGATTGGGATGCTCACTGCGGTACGGGGTTTTGACCCATAGCCACATGGAGAACCCAGGCAATTAAAAAGCAGGACAATGTAAGGGGCTAAATTGCAAACGTTCCCTGTGGTACCATCCTTATGAGATTCTCATCCCCGTCACTTGACCGCTTCCCTTAGGCAAGTTTTCAACTTAAACGATTCATCTTATTCTTGTTCTTTGTCAAAATAGGGGACCTGAAACACTGGTCAAACATTCAACGTAGGGGACCCCGCACACTTGATACGCGCTTGGCTTCCTTTGGAACCCAACCGTAGCCTGATTACAGTAAACAAGCAAGTTAAGAATAGGAATCTTTTGGAACCCCGCCGGAAACCTGGCCCAGAGCCAAAGGGGAAAAATCCCCTTGGCCGACAGTCGGAATACATAAACCGAAAAGGGTGGCGTGGTGCGGGGCTGGTTTCCCGTTTAGCCTCTACAAGATCCAGGGTTCAAACCACCAACTAGGGGTTCCCTGATTTAACTTACTGTGTAAATCCTTTCTGCCCAAACCACTGATCCAAGCCACCAATTGGGGCTAAAGCCCAAAGCCCAAACGACTCCGGGCTCCGAAACGCCCGCCTCGCACCATCTTCAGGCAGTCGTCGAAGAAGAGCTCGGGGTCCTAGGCTCTGGACAAAAATGTCCGTCCGTTTTGGTTTCCTCTTAGCTCGGCACATTTCGTTTTGTGTGGGTTGTAAAGGGGGCAGAAAAGGAAAGGCACCAATTTGCAGGGTCCCCTATATTGGCACATAATTACCCAAAAGCAGTTTCCTCTAAGGATGGTTCTTGAAGTTCCATGTTAACTCGGTTGCTTTCTGCTCCCCTGCTAAAAGTGAATAACTTTGAGTGGATTAATACGGAAAACCCATTAGTTGGCAAAAGGTTAAAATCCCAACATCCGAGCAACATGCACCAAAGTTAATGTTGACCCAAGATTCATCAACCCCAGAGTATGCATAGGAGGTGTTCCTCTCTAAAAGTGGTCTGATTCCCCACTATACCCCATTCTTGTTTTGTGTTTTTTGAGGGTGTGTTCCTCTCTAAAAGTAGTCTGATTCCCCACTATACCCCATTCTTGTTTTGTTTTTTTTGAGGGTGTGTTCCTCTCTAAAAGTGGTCTGATTCCCCACTATACCCCATTCTTGTTTTGTTTTTTTTGTGGGTGTGTTCCTCTCTAAAAGTGGTCTGATTCCCCACTATACCCCATTCTTGTTTTGCTTTTGTGTGGGTGTGTTCCTCTCTAAAAGTGGTCTGATTCCCCACTATACCCCATTCTTGTTTTGTTTTTGTTGTGGGTGTGTTCCTCTCTAAAAGTGGTCTGATTCCCCACTATACCCCATTCTTGTTTTGTTTTTGTTGAGGGTGTGTTCCTCTCTAAAAGCGGTCTGATTCCCCACTATACCCCATTCTTGTTTTGTTTTTGTTGTGGGTGTGTTCCTCTCTAAAAGTGGTCTGATTCCCCACTATACCCCGTTCTTGTTTTGTTTTTTTGAGGGTGTGTTCCTCTCTAAAAGCGGTCTGATTCCCCAGATGTCACCAGGGAGAGGCACCCTGCTATTCATAAACTGAGGTTGATTAACATGGGGTCAACATTAAACCAGGCCCAAAATGTTGGGCACCCTGAAAAACAGCCTATGGGTGCAACGCTCATCTCTTGGAGGGTAATTGCACCCTTCCTGAAAAAGATCTGCCAACGAAACTGTGGTCGGTGAGTTCTTCACGCCATTTCAGGAGGCCAGGCTCCGCTCCTTCCGACTTTCCGATCCCACCAAGCAGAAATCGGCTGCTGGAGGGACACCAATCTCTACCAATCAAAGGGACCTAATGCTGTGCCGGTCTTTGAGGCTTTGGGTAATGGGAAACCACAAACTTACCCCTTAAAACTCCAAGCCCTGGGGAAGTTAATATTTTGCAGACATATAGCCCATGTTACCCAGAAAGTTGAAAGGTTGTGTTTTTAAGAGGTAAGCAAAGTTTAAACCACTTCCCTGGGGTTGTCCCTTCCATCTCCTGCTAAGAGTCGAACAACTTGCAGCGGCTGGGTGGATCCAACTAGGTGAGCCTTTTTAGTAGGGAAACAGTCAGGAAGCCCAACCCCCAGAAATGGCGCCTGGAGGACCCACAAATTCTGGAGCCCCATTCTTCTACCAGTATTCAAGTCACCCCCTACGTAGCTGAAGGCGAAACCCATATTTTTGGAGAAACACCCACCACACGGCGCTGCCCCCGCGGAGAAAAAAATGCCAGAAGCTCCGTCTCGTCCGGTTGGAGCTCTAGGTCGTCCAAATGCCGCAGGGTCTGCGGCGCGACGCGCTTCCGGCCTTGGCTCCCGCTCGACCACCACCCCTACTTGGATGTGTTTGCGTGTTGCTTTGTTCGGGTGCATGTCTAGGTCCTCCAGTAGAGAGATTTGAATACGGGTACCATTTTTTTTCTGTAGTCTATTTTAGTAGGGGAACCCTTCCCCACAAAAGGGTAAAAGGGCACTACTGGGGGACCTAGATGTGTTGGTTGTTTCTTCTTTGTCTTTGTGGGAACATGTTGGCTGTTGCTTTTGTTTTTGTGGGTACATGTGTGTTTCTGTGTTTCTTCTGTGGGATGTTATTTCTTCGTTCTGATTTGGGTACATGTTGTTGTTGCTTTTTAATCGGCGGCACCATTTGGGCCTTTCAAGTTGCCCATTGCTGGTTTGGACTGGTGGTTTGGATTCATTTCAGCACCCAGCAATAGGTTAACCTTTTGGCTCTCCGATTTAAAACGGACCAAACCAGGGAAACCGAACAGTTAAAAGTCGATTCACTTTGGGCAAGTGGGTTGAGGGTACGTAGCCTTTTCACCTTGGTTTAAACGGGAACCCAAGAAAAACCATGATAGTTCACCAAGGATAATATGGCTGCAACTACCTCTTCTTGATATCCTGTTTGGGGTGGGTGTAAAGGGAACCCAAAAGGAAACCAACCTTCTTAGGGTACACCGATTTGGACACGCTCACATCCGCACAGATTCACCCGCCCAACGCGGCCACTTTTGGGAAGCCAAACTGAGCCTGGGCTGCCCTCCGATCTGCCACCAGTCTAACTGGGGCAAATGGACACCCACTGAACCCTAAAATCCCTTGAAAAAACCAAAGGAACCGGACGAATCGCTGGGTTTTCACCGAGCAAAAGGGAGGACATATCTGCCACTGAAGAATTGGTCGCCCCAGCCCAAGTTGCTAGGCTCAGTCGCCTGGAGCCGCCTCCACCCTTTAAAAATGGTTGGGCATTACCCTAAATTAAGGGGTCATGACCCCTTTTTCTAGGGGTCATGGAGACTCTAGGCAGGCGAACCTGTTGAACAAGTCGATGTCCTTTTCCTATACTCCGATCATTTGGGCAACCGATCCGACAAGTGAGGTAAAAGAGGGAAACATTGCGCGATCAACGTAGGCGTCCTTTGGGAAAAATCCCGGTCCGCTGAAAAAATGACTGTAAGCCAACTTGATTTTTATCGGTGGAATCCACCTACTGTCAGGGCCTGAAACACTACAAAGGGGTTGCGCGGCGGTACTAACTGACGAGACCATCATGCGTGTCCCGCAAGGGATCCGACAGGGCTGCCATTGAGTCAAAGTCAGTCCTTGGTTTCGGTTCAAGAGTGCACGCTTACTGCAATGTCGAAACGGCCGAGATTAGGAGAAAACAAAACTCGGCGAAACCATAGGTCAAATGTTGAAACCGTCCCAATTCGACGGCCTTACGCGAAAGATGCTCGTCTGTTTGGAGAAAAAGGGGGGGGACGGTGCTACGCGTCGCGAGACGACAATCGATCCGCAGCTGCGGGGCCGATCGGCCGCAGGCGCCGATCCCTGTGCGAAAGGCATATCCCACCGCGCGCTGCTTCCATGTCCGGCCAAGGTAAGTGGTTGGCTTGGGTTCTAAACCCCCCAGCAAGGTGAAGTCCTTAGGGAGACTTGCAAGCCGGGTGGACTGAGATCAACTTAGTGCCTTGGCCGGACACTCACTTGGGACCTGGCCGAAACATATTCCAAAGGGAAACCCAAAAGCTGAGAAAGATCCATTCGCTTTGGACAACCAAGCTGGTTTGTACCTCTGCTTTTCATGAGATAAATGTCACCTGTCGAACACCTGAGTTGCTTAGTAACATGTTCAAGAACCATTTGCTGGCAGCAACCTTTGCTACTCCTGCCACTTAGAATCAACGAAACAACAGACACACTCCTTTGCTGAGTTGCCGAACCACGCTCTCAGAAGCCCAGTTGCCAAAGAAACAACATGGACACCCTTTCCGTCACTCGAAGACCCTTGCCCAAAAAAAAAGGGGGGGAAAACAAATTAACGACCTCCACCGCTCCGCCGCGCCAAATTGGGGGGGCGAGTTTTTCCTCCACCCTCCGATTCCCCCGCTGTCTCACTCGCCAAAAAAAAACAAACTTCAGATCTCCCAGCGGCAGCAGTAGCCTTGTGGGGACATAAACTCCACACAGATGCGGTCCTGCCCCTCCTGCTCCATCACCTCCAAAAAGACATCACGTCAGACACACTCGAAGACTCAAAGACTCGAAATTCCGGGGGGTTGCCTGGACCTTTCTTGGCCCATGACTTTGCTGGTGTTTCTTGGGGCCCTCAAAAGCAAGATCTGGTTGGGATGCTTTCATTTCGGAAAGTCAACAGAGCCTCTTTGGAGCGATGAACAAAGATTTCGGGTTCTACTGGACCCTCACCCCTTCAAAACGCACCAGAATTCGGATCGAGAAACCCGGCATGTTTGGCCTTCAGGCGGTTCGTGTGCGCAGACTCCGGATTTATCACAGGTTCCTGAGGTTTTCGCAGAAGTCAGCCACATCTTCACCCTGCATACTGGGCTGCAGCATTTGGGTGTGAGTGTTTTTTCGCGGACCCGCCCCCCCCCCAAAAAAAAAAAAACACAAAGGGGGTACCCTCAAAGAAAGACAGACCCATTTCTGGTGCTGCTGCCTTTGAAAAAAGAAACACCGCTCCCGCATGGAGTTGTGAGTACAATGTACAAGGCCGCGTGACCTTCATTTACCTAGCCTGCGACCATAGGAACAAGGGAATCATTTTTGGTGGCTGACTGTTCTGAATACGGGGAGCCTGGCAAACAAGTGGCTTGAAGGAGAAATCAATCCTTCTCTCTTTCATAGCTCAGCTCTGCGTTGTGCACCCTCTTTGGATTTGGGTTCGTCTAGAATTTAATCCCAAAATGGCTGGTCTCCTTTTGGTTTCCGAATTGGAGTAGCTGCCAAAAGGGTACCCTGTCACAAAGCACACACAGGGTTTGCCTTCACATAGGGGCGCCCCCAAAAAACCGGGTGGTTTCCCTTTGGAACCCCTCTAAACCAACCCCAAAAGGGGCATAAACAAAATGATGCACTCAAAAGATTAACCCCACAAGCCAAAAGGGCTAACCTTCAAAAGAATGATGCGCTCAAAAAACCCCACAAGAGAATGAAAGGGGTGACCTTCAAAAGAATGACCTGCGACAAAAAAGACTGTTCAGCTCGGAAATCCCCGCCTGCGCGGTTCGCCAGCCGAAGTGCTCGCTGAAGACCTCCACAGGGCAGCCGATGGGCCACTGGCTCGAGCACATCTGGAGCTCCGCCTGGCGACGCGACCGCTGGGCCCAGCGGGCGCTGGGCCACCGGCGGCGGGGTGTGCGGAGGCGTGAGGCATTGGCCCAGTGGAAACATGGCAAGCCCCAGGTGTCAACTAGATCCTCCAGTAGAGCGGTTAGAAGAAGAGTGCCCACTTTTTGTTTTTTCTGTAGACTCTTTTAATTCAGGAACCCTGAACCAAAAAAGGGGAGAGAAGGGCACTACTGGGGGACCTAGTCAAGGTGGTTGAACCTCTTATTTACAGTGTGAAAGATGTTAAAAAGCTTTGTATGGGTCAAGATTCGTCACCACCAGGATATGTTGTCCATGGTTTCATGTAGGGTTCAATATGGGGTACCTATGTTTGACCCACAGCCCAAACAGTCCGGCAGATTCACATCACCAAAACGTCCGTGCAGAATTGTAGGAGGAATCTCCTTTTGGGGACCCCTTGCGTTCCAGGCTGGGCGTTCATGAGTGCAAACCATTTTTGAATGAGAGGATTCGGCGGAAAGAAAAACGAAAAGGAAGCCATAGGAAGACTAGAGGAGAACCAACACCCAGGCCCTTGGTACTGTGAGGATATACCTCGAGCCCTTGGTCCCTTACAGTACATCCTCAGGTACCAAGGGACCCTTGACAAAGGTGCTCGGGGCGGGCGGCGCAACGCGATGCCTGGACGATTAGATTCTTATTGGCCTGCTCGGAGACGTTTCTCGCCAAAAGTGCCGTTTTCGGAACGGTTGGCAAGTCGCCTGTCCAAGCCTTGCAAATGGCACAGACGAAACAGGCTTGTCAACGAGAAGGCAGTTGTGTCTCAGGATCTGACGATTGGAATATAAGAGCACTCTGACTTACATTTCCATGATTCAAAGCAGGTGTTTCCCCAAATCAGGCACCTTTTCTGGAGGTGTCCTTTCGGATTGTCCAAACAAAAACATGCAAACAAGTCCAACACGTTAATCGCTCGTGGTTCCCCGCATTTCAGTGGGAATCGCTCGTCAAGTTGTCCAACTGGCAACAAATGTTGATATTGGACAACTGGCTGGTGGCCATGAGTTTGCCGGAAATTCCGATGCCCAACACGCCTCTTGTAAAATTCACACCTTCACGCAGGTCACTTTCCCACAGATCGCGAACCCGAGTCCGCTTCTCACCTCAAGAGGTTCAAGGGTTCCTCTCTTGAGATGGGAAAGATAGAGAGCTCGTCCCATGTCCCCGCCCAAGACCGTAGACTTACTAAAATCTCGACCGAACATCATGCGGGTATGATTTTGCAAATGATGGTAACACCACCAAGGGAAGGGGCCTTTTTGGATACCAAACAAAGCCATGGTTGAAACTAACCAGGGGCAACAAAATGCGGAATCTGTCAGAGATCGTCGTCCCTGTTTGGAGCAAACATTACTATGGACACATGATTTGGCAGCCCCTTCCATCCGCATTGCCGTGGGTCGACGACTTCAGGATTCAGTGGTGCCAACAATACCACATCGGCTTCAAGCACGTTCACAATCCCAAAACGAACACGCTGTATGGACTCAACTTTGCCTGTCTGCACAGTCTGCTCCCCACCCATCCCAAGCAAAAGAATCGAGCTTGCAAACCAAAGAGAGCGGGAGTAAACAAAGAGACGAGGAGATAGATCTATATGTATGTATGTGTATGTATATATCTATGTGTGTATGTTGGTACATATCTAATAAGAGAGAGGGAATGATATAGAGAGACAGAGAGAAACAGAGGTAGAGAGAGAGAGAGAGCGAGAAAAAGCGAGAGAGAGCGAGAGAGAAAGAGAGAGAGAGAAAAAGAAAGATGGGCCCACAAACAGTCAAAGCTCCAACTCCCAAGCAGCGGAAAGCAATCGGTCCCTGCCTCACTGTGTCCCACAGGAAGAGAAGAGAAAGGCTGCGGGACAAGCGGGCTTCCTCCTTTCAAGACGTGGACTCCACAAAGGAACCTGCGATTGATTGCTTGTGGGGAAACCGAAAGGAACCGACCATTTTGGAGGCTCGCCTAGTTTAGACATGTGGAAACCCTCAACTTGGTCCGTGCGGCAATGGCAACCCTTCCAACAGAACTTTCCTCACTTGCGCCCTTCAAATGAGTGCTTCAATTGTTGAGAGGGAACCCCGCAAAAATGCTGATTTTATTTTGGCTCCCCTCTAAAACCACACTAATCGGGGTATATACCCTCCAACAAAAAGACACCCACAAGATAAGAAGGCAACCTCGTGTGCTCCAAACAGGTGATACATCACGCTCGGGCGCGCACAGGTCAGCCATGTCCGCCCCCAGCCGGAAAAGGTGTTTTTCAAAGACCAACCCCTCGTAGGGTCCCAACTTGGAACATCTTGGAGCCATTCATTTGAGTATGTGTCACGTTGGGTGCGCCCCAAAATGCTTCTCCTTGATTGTCCACTCACACCCAGGTGAGGTCCCGGAAAAGGGGTTCCTGAGAGTAAACCAAAAATTGGGCTCCACGTTTAGCTGGGGCTCCGATCAAAGGCTCGCCTCGGACCGCAAAAACCAAGGTGAACAGAGTAGTTGTTCAAAACAAGACATGCTTTTCCAACTTGGTATGGTAGCAACAAACTGGCTGCTTTCTGCCCCCCCCCCAAAAAAAAAAATGAAGAGAAGCAAACAAACACAAAAACCCTCCAACAACCCTGAAGCTACCCGGCGACAACTGTTCCGTGTCACCCCCTGCTGGGCGCAGGGCGATACTACTGGAGCCAGTCGCCAGTCCCTTCGCCTGAAAGGCAAGAGGCCAGGAAAGGGGGCAGGTCACTGGCGGAAAGGGGGCAGGTCACTGGCAGTCCAGACCCACGTAAAAAGTGCATCAACTTGTTTGTAGGCACTCCCCAACTCACATGTTCATCAACTTATTTGTAGGCATTCCCCAACTCAAACGTTCATCAACTTGTTTGTAGGCACTCCCCAACTCAAACGTTCATCAACTTACTTGTAGGCACTCCCCAACTCGCAAGTTCATCAACTTATTTGTAAGCACTCCCCAACTGAACAGTTTGTCAACTTAATTTGTAGGTATTCTTTAACTCAAACGTTTAATTTACTTGTAGGCACTCCGTAACTCACAAGTTCATCAACTTAATTGTAGGTATTCTTTAACTCAAACGTTTAATTTGCTTGTAGGCACTCCCCAACTCGCAAGTTCATCAACTTGTTTGTAGGCACTCCCCAACTCAAACGTTCATCAACTTAGTTGGAGGCACTCTCCAACTCAAAAGCGCATCAACTTGCTTGCAGGCACTCCCCAACTGAAAAGTTCATCAACTTATTTGTATAGGCACTCCCCAACTCGCAAGTTCATCAACTTATTTGTAGGCACTCCCCAACTGAAAAGTTCATCAACTTATTTGTAAGCACTCCCCAACTGAACAGTTTGTCAACTTAATTTGTAGGTATTCTTTAACTCAAACGTTTAATTTACTTGTAGGCACTCCGTAACTCACAAGTTCATCAACTTAATTGTAGGTATTCTTTAACTCAAACGTTTAATTTGCTTGTAGGCACTCCCCAACTCGCAAGTTCATCAACTTGTTTGTAGGCACTCCCCAACTCAAACGTTCATCAACTTAGTTGGAGGCACTCTCCAACTCAAAAGCGCATCAACTTGCTTGCAGGCACTCCCCAACTGAAAAGTTCATCAACTTATTTGTATAGGCACTCCCCAACTCGCAAGTTCATCAACTTATTTGTAGGCACTCCCCAACTGAAAAGTTCATCAACTTATTTGTAGGCACTCCCCAACTGAAAAGTTCAACCTATTTATAGGCACTCCCAAACTCCCCAACTCAAAAGTTCAACTTATTTGTAGGCACTCCCCAGCTCAAACGTTCTGGTAGGGTGCCCTGAAACAATGACCGTTTTTGGAGATCCCGGGTTGTCCGGTCGGCGAAGCAAAATCTGTAAGACATAATCCTAAAGCTCACAAACGGAAATTTGTTCAAGTAGTTCGGGCTTTCCTTGTCCAGGCTAGCCCTTTAAGCTCACTTTTGGCATGGCTGAGCGGGGCTTGTCATAGCAGCGCCCGCACTAATCATGTTGACCCCGGATTAATAAACCCGTCCTGTTAAGAGCTGGCGTGTTCCTCCAAGAGTGATCCGGCTTCCCACTAAAAGGGGACACTCCCCCTAGTAATCAGCCAGAACCCTAATTACCTATCATCCGGGGTTCATATTACCTTTCAACTTGACCTTATTGTTCAAATGCCATCCACGGACAAACTGTTCTGCCCTGAGAGGCTCCTATGCGTTTCATGGTTCGGGTACGTCAAGATTTAGAGAAAAATGAGGCATAAACCGTTTCCCTCGCACACAGCCATGCCAAAAGGCATCTCCTTTAAGACACACCCAGTGCACGAGGCTTGTCAAGCTAGTTGCAAGCACCTGGGATCAAACAGCAACGCTCGCGTAACGCATTCGATTCGTGACATGCGTAATGGGGAATCCCTTGATTTATAGACCCCTGGTTGATGTTTGTTGGACTCTGTGGCATCCCGATGCTTCAATTGTTTCAAGGCTTATCCAAGATGCTTTCGACAACCAAGCACTGCTTCAATAACTTCGAATTTATTCAGACCATGCACAGCAGAGGAACCCTCAAACCCGACACGGTTCCTTCACACAAACATATTTGTGGTTGACGCACTTGTTTTTTCAGAATCCGAAGCTTGTATGGTTGGGTCCTTTTTTAGGCACCCCCTCGCAACAGAATGGTGCTGTTTCCTGTTGGCTTCCCTTAAAACCCAACCCCCTCACCCCCTTTTTGGTCGGCCCAATTCTGTCCCAGGCGATATCCCTGGAACCCCTCTTTTGAACCTTTGAAAGCCGCCCCAAACCCCAGAGACCCTCAGAGACGTTCTCTCAGGCTCTGGTTCATATGGAGTCAACCTTAACCTATGACATCATGTTGGAGATCCCAGCTTCGGTTTGAAGGACAAGAGCAAAAGCAAGACCTGGCTGATTTCATGTGGCTGGAGTAGCCGCAGCATCCAATTCCATCCGGCGACGCCTCGTTGGCCAAGCCAGCAATCAGCACCAGCAAGAAGGAGAGCACAGCCTCCGCTAAGAAGGGGGGGGGATGGCCCAAAGGCTGCTGGGGTGGCTGCTGGGGAGGGGGGTCCTTGGCATAGGCGTCCTGAAAAGGGCAAATAGATGGGTTTCCCTAGTAGATGGAACAAAACCACCAGGTAAACCAGGAATCGCCATCTATTTTTCTACCAAAACAACCAAAAAGGACACCTATGGTTCTTGGGGTTGTTTGATGTCCCTCAAACTGAATGCCTTGGTTTGGCGGGCGGCGGGGCGACCCTTTTGAGCGGCTTCTACGAGGGAACCCAAAAAGAAACCAGCCATGATGGCGGTCCATGCGACACAAGCCAGGAACTCAGTCCATTTGGAGCAAGCTCTTGACATGGCCTTGCCGGCTTCATGTGCCACGGTCGAAACTCTCAAAAGGTGGGCCAAAGTGTCAGTCAAGGCTACTAGGGCGGTGCATGATAGCAACCCCAAGTAACGGTTGTAGTGCTGACCATGGATGACCATGGTGCATTTGTCACAACACATGGATGGGTGTGTCTTAAGATAGACCCCAAAACCATGGCTTTCCGCTTGGTTACCCTTCAACTCACGACTTAAAAGGCTGAAGGAGCCAAGACAAGGTCTGAAGCGATGGCAGTCACTCGCGGTTCTGCCTGAGCGGCAGCAAATTTCGGTAGGTCTCAACACTCGCCAAAGTCTACAACTCTTGGTATGGTAGCACAAAAAACAACGTGTCTTTTTTGCAGCCCCCCCCCCCCCCCTCCAGCAAAAATGAACAGAACCCAAAAAGCAAAAAACGACAAACACAACTTGCCAAGAACAGTGAAGCTTGCAAAGCGAGCATCGCACATCTCGCATCTCTGGGACGCTGGCAATCAGCTTGATCCACCTCAGCTGCGACTCGCTGCTGCCAAATAGCCCCTGATCACCACAAATCATCATGTCCAAAAGGCCGCCCTAATCTAATTCGATGGGTCAACATGTGAATCGATGGGTCAAGATGTGAGGAATCGATTTGTTTTTGCAAGACCTCTTGGGGTCTCCGGGTCCCAGTTGAAAAGAGACCACAAGTACGTAGGTGACATGTGAGCTGTGGGGTGAGTATGGGGTGACACTACGCGTGCGCATGGTAATTTGATGTAATTTGGAAACGAGTCTCCTCTAGAGATCTGCAAAAAAACAACGTGCAACACACATCCACTGAAGCAAGACATCCACAAGTAAAAGGGACCTTGATCATAGTAAGCTCAGTTTAGTAGGTGTGCTTGCAATGACATGCAGAAACGGTGTTCTCTTGGGTTTCAATTCGCGAGGGTAGACTGGATCAGTAAACCAACGCCGGCACTTCTCCACTCAAATCGTCTTCTCAAGATCCAGGAACTCAGGAAGTCTGAGCATTTACCGAAAATGGCCACATCTGGCTGCCTGGAAGGGCCAACAATGGGCCACATCTGGCTGCCTTGAAGTCAAGGGCAGTCAAGTGGTGACATCCGATGTACCCAGGGCGCATGGCAACGTCGGCTTGCTTCTGGTCCCTCAGCCCGAAAAATGACTCCAGCGACCAACCTCCCAGTCCGAAAAAAAAACGAGGAAGCCGAAAAACCCGCCGCGCTGGGATCCGTGGAAGCGGAAAAAAAACGCCTGGGCGTGAGCAGCGATAAAAACTTGAGGATTGGGAGTGTATTTCACCACCATTCTTTCCCGAGGATGGTCATCCAAATATGGTCCCAAGGTCAAAGTTTTTAATGGGAATCGGTTGAACCTTAGGGCAAGCAGGATGAAAAGGTCTCCAAAAAATCCGGATATGCCACCCCTGGAAAAAGTAAAATCATATGTCCAGCAGTGATAGATTCCCTTTACAACCAAAGGGGGGAAATCAAAAAGATTCTTAAGCGAATGGAAGCATGGAATTGGTTGCCCTTTTCCAATACCATTCTTACCCTAGGATGTTTAATTCCATATAGTTCCATCTGAGTTCCATTTCGTTCCAAAGCTTCCGTCTTTAGAGTTGGTATTTGATCATGACACTTCAATGTATGTGGAAGGTAAAGCAACTGGGAAACCAAAGGGAAGCCGCATTGGTACTCCTTTCCGTGCGGGGCGTAACCTCTTGCAACCCATCAACTTCCCAGTTGCAACTATGGAAAAAAAAAACGACCAAATAAAAAAGGAAGACAAAAGTGTCTTTTTTTTGGAATACTCGTTTTTGGATATGTAAAAGGGAAACCAAAAAGCCATTTGCGGGGGTCCTCTGAAACAAGCCCACATGGGTGTCTTTTCGTAAGAGTATCCCTTTTTTGTGGCTTTGACAGGAAGCCAAAAGCAACACCAACCAACTTGGTGCTGCTGCACACCGAGGTTCCCTTGCACCGTTCCCGGGCCGGGGTCCACGCAAAACCACAGCGCTCGAGCAGTAATCGCACGTACCTTGGCGACAGAATTCCGGGTCGGAATCCGACCCCTACCCAAGAACTACGTGATTTCAACATGGGTCTCTTCTGTTTGGGTCGTATAAGTGTTTAACTACGTAATTTCAACATGAGTATCTTCCGCTCGGGCTGTACAAGTGCCCAACCATGTTAGTTCGACATGGATCTTCCGTTTGGACTATGCAAACCTAAGGAGCCGGCCGGCTTTAGATTCCACCGGTGCCCGGTTTCGATCTTAGGCCTCGGCGTCTGGCCGGGAAGACCCAGTCCCTCACAGTGCCTCGGGTCAGGAATTTGGGCGAGCGCCCGACGAGCCCGTTTTGCTTTCTCTTTTCTTTCCCGATGCGGACCCGGAGTCTCCATGACCTGGAGTCTACCTGGAGAGGGGAGTAAATCACAACTTGGAGTCTCCTTCTGACCCTCGAAAAATGGTTGGCCGTTGCCCAAAATGAAGGGGCTATGACCCTTTTCCTTAGGGGTCGTGAAAGACTCTGACGGACCACATCAAGACGCACAGAAACGCTGGGAGCGCTTTCTTGGGTAATGGGTTTCTTCTCATGGTTAGGTGCTGCGACTTGGAGCCCTTGGAGCCCTGAGGCCCGGGAGCAACGGAGGGATTTTTTTATTTTTATTTTTATATGGAAGGGGTCACCCATCTCTTGGGCTCGTCTGTTCCCTTCACATAGCCGACTTGGCAACCAGAAAGCGCCACCTATACCATCCAAAAAAAATATTGCAAAGCAGAGTTGTGGGTTGAGGCCTCTTCGCGGGTAATCGCATGTCGTAGAGCTGGCGTTTGCTCCAATCTTGTCCTCCGGGATTCCCACTTTAGATCCACGTCGCCGTCATATTGATATCCACATCATATTGATATCCTGTGGCCTGGGTGGTATCTTGAGCTCATGCAAGTACTACAGAGTAGCCTCCAAACTCCAATCCCTGTTATTTTCTTTGCCTCTTGCAGCATTTGTGCTCCGCAGTGAAACTTAATGATTCTTCTATGTTTGTTTTCAATGAACTATCTACGCATGTTTGATGCACTGTTTATGCACTGTTCAAAAAGTGAATGGAAAATTCATAGAAACCAAGGGGAAGTGCATAAGAAATACATAGAGGAATCAACCGGGCATAGAAAGCGCATTGAGTAATCCTTCAGAAACGGGACATTTGGCGATTCCCCTGGGGAATTTGGTGCGTCCCCCATGGTTCCCAAATAAGCCATAGACTGCTCAAGGTTTTGACTAAACCTCTTCAAGTCCCCCCAGGTACCACCGGTACTGCTCACGCTGTGCCGTGGAGACCACAACAAGTGCGGCTTTTCACATGTACACCAGTATTGTTGTTTTAACAATGTATAAAAGGAACCCACATAGGTGAGGTTGAAAAACCCCTTGGCAAGCACAAGTTGCTTGCACACGCAACAAGAGCAGGATGGTCCTGTTGTCCACCTTTCTTGACCGTTTCGTACAAGGAGGACACCCAGACAACATGTTTCCTCCAAAAAAAACGGGTCGTCTCAACAGGTGCCAAAAAGCCTCACTCAAGTCTTCGCGTCTCGCGCGAGTCACGAGTTTGGCGGGCATTATTTGATGTCAAGAACCCATACGCAAACTCGGACTCCATCTCCCGCAGCTCGTCTGTCAAGATTTCCTTTGGGAGGCCGCGCCCCACTGGCAATAGTTGCAGAAGAGGCCGGTATTGAGCTCCTCGGAGGTGTGGGTCGCTGCGGGATTTTGGGGTCCCTTCTGGCTGGGAAGTTTTTTGGGCTTGGCTTGGCCAAGCCGATTTTCCCAAAATATAGGGCCATGACAAAGGGAATTGTTGTGTAACCCAAGGTAGGGTCGCGGGATTTGTCTGAGCCCCGCTGGGTCTCTTCTGTGGGCTGGGAACATTTTTGGTTTGGCGAGCCGATTTTCCTCCAAGGCCCTATGGGGAAGCCACGACAAAGGGGACCCCGAGCGGGTCGCGGGATTTGTTGGAGCCCGAAGCTGGATCCCTTGTGGGCTGGGATCAGTTTTGGGGCCCGGCTTGGCCACTCCGATGTTCCCAAATATAGGGAAGCCACGACAAAGGGGACCACTTGCATGACCCAAGGATTGAGGATTACATTTGAACAGCCCGGTACGGAAATTGGTCCGAACGTCAGCTTTCCCGCCCCCCCCCCCCAAAAAAAAATGGCTGTTTGGATTGCCTTGGAGGTGTGGAGGTTTCTTGTGGCTTCCGATTTACCCTCAAGAGCCAGGGCTCAAGTCCCGAAAAACCACCAATCTACACCAACTGCGAGCTACCCAATGGATGCTGCTAGCACTGGAGATGGCCGAGGAAGTTGAGGAAGTGGGTTGACCATTACGGCTCCATGTGGCGAACTGGGGGTTACTCACTACAATTACGACTGGCCCCATGATTTTACAATGATCAAAGTCACGCCCCCATCCAGAGGGAGGTTAAAGGAGAGCAAACCCCATCTTCTGGCTTTGACGCCAAAAAACCGTCAAAACCATGGGCGCAGTACGATGTTCCTTTCAAAAGCCGGGCATTCCATTGATGCACATCCAGCAGAATAAGAATTTGAGCGAGGGGGGAACAAAAGGGGAACGAAAAGCAAGCAAGCAAAAGGCACTGATTGTGGACGGTGACCGGAGGGGAATCAAGCCCACAACCTTGCGTGGCCAAATTCGCAACATTGTCCAATCAGGCCTGCTGAGAAACACCCTATATCCCGTATTAGCATGAAGATTTGGCAAGACAATCACAGCAGTTTTGGCCCACCCCCACCCCCACACCCCAGGATTGCTAAGCAAAGGACAACTCCAGCAGTGCTTTCGTGACAAACCCTTTGTGGTCCACATCAAACACAAAAAGCGAAACGGGGAACCGCAGCTTTGACACAAACTGACAGCTCCGTATCAAAGAATCATCGATCCTCAGACACAACGAGCCTTCTACCGGCTTTTGAGGTTGCTGCCAGAAGTGCCGCACGACAGCACACGAGCGGTCGCTCACTGTCACTGGCAACGAACTAACAAACTGACAAACTGACTACCTCACGAACCGACCAAATAAACAACGCAAAAACTAACCAAGCAACTTGACTGATTAAATGACAATGTAGCTCTGCGGCAGCGGTCCCTCCCACTCCCTCTCCCTCCCTCTCCCTCTCCCTCCCTCCCCCTCTCCCTCCGTCTCCCTCTCCCTATCCCTCTCCCTCCGTCTCCCTCTCCCAACCTCCCCTTCCTTTCTCCTTCCCCCTCGAGTCCCCTTCCCTTCCACTTCCGCTTCCCTTCCCCTTCCTGACAGTTCGTTGATCCCTTGCTTTACAGATCGACTCCTAGTGGGATATGTCATCTACACCAAAGAAAAGGTCTTGAAGTGCAAGGATCCGCATGGCTGGAAACGGAGCTGAGATACAGGGTGTTTCAACATGCCGTCTTGTTCCTACGATGTTTGACGAAGCCCACAAACAAAAAAGAAAAACATGTTCTCGTCTAGGGGTACCCAGGCCCCAACTGCCCATGCTACTCGTTGTTTTTGTAGTTGATTTCAAAGGGAAACCGCTACAAACAAAAACAAGTGGAAGGAAGCAAGCGACCTCCGCCATACTCCCTGCGGCCCCGGGCATTTGTGCAACTTTGGCCGCCTGCACATTGCGCCGCCACCGGGCACTGCGCCTACCGGAAAGGGAGCTAGAGGGATTGTGGAGGTTCACTTGGGTCTGACCCTCCAAAGTGGCGGTTCTGTGGCCTTGAAAAATCCCAGGGCAGCCTCCAGAAAGTCGCCTGGAAGAGAAACACGGCTAGGGGATGCGCCCAGAAAGTTTTGGTAAAAAACGCGCTCTCGCCGGCTCCAGATTCATCTACGGCTCACCGTGGACGCCCTCGCCTTGCAACAGCTGTAGGCAGCTTTGATACTGTGGAGGGTTGCGATGCACCACTTTGAACCCATCGGAGACCATTGTTTCTTGGTATTCACAGGGGAATCGAATCATTCCAGGGATCCAATTAGGTGGTGCGAAATGGATTTCGCGACCATCCCCGGTATGCCAATCCAAGCTGCAGAAAGCGACCAACAATTCTCTCACGTCCTTGGCAGTCCACATGGAGTGCAGCCCTTTTGTTATGGAACAAGCGAGCCTGGGGCTTCGTAGGGGTCTGAAAGCCTGGCTGGTCGGGGCCAAAGCATATCTTCAGATTCTGTGTCATAGTCAAGCCCTAGACAATTCGTTTTGAGGAGACCCCAGCTGTTGCATATCCAAAATCCACTTCAAATCCCCTTGACGCAGCTATCAGGTCTGACGTACCGGGAACTGGGAATGAACCCATCTCCCCAAAAGGCTCGGGGCGTTTTCCCTTTGATTCCCCCTTAAACCAACAGACATGGTACCTCAATACACATGTTATGTATATGTATATGTATATATATATATATATGCATGTGTATATATATATATATATGTGTGTATATATATATATATATATGTATATATGAGCTATCAGAACCATGGCTTCCCCAAATCCTCTCACTCGCTTTTTCCAAACCCATAAAGAGAACGACCTCTTGGGTCAGTTGAGCGTACAGAAACAAATGTGGAAAAGGCCGCCACGGGCCCTGAAATTGGTGGTTTTCCTTTTAGTTGCCCCTTTAAAACCACCGAGAAAAAAAAAGGGTACCAACTCCAAAAAAAAGACACACCCCTGTTGTCGTTTGTGGTCAAAACGCCACAGAAACAACATTCAGAAGGGCCGTGACCTGACACCTAGCAGTTCCCCGCGGATGCGGCGGACGAGATGTCCAGTTGCAGACCCTGTTTCGGTGTCGGTTCAAAGGGAACCAGAAGGCGACCAACCGTAAGTCAGGTTCCCTCTAGTTGGTGGTTTGGATTGGTGGTGTGGAGGTTAGGAGGTCCAGCAATTCAAATCCAAATCCGAACCACCAATCCCACCAATTGGGGGAAAGCTGACTAAGGGTCCCCCAATCTGAAGCCTTTGCTGTAGGAAGATGACTAAAATCGGAATCCCTTGACGCAGGCTTGAAAACAAAGGGGCGCCTACCCAAAACCTCACTATTTAAGGTCTTGGTTCTCCTGTTGTTCCCCTTGAAAACGACCCAATCCCTGCCCAAGCCCTCTTTTTGTTTAAGGTCTTAGGGGGGTGAAAGGCCCTAGGGTCTCGGGCAAGGCCGACTTCGTTTAGACGGGTCCCAGCTGTCTACAGCCACGCGTCCTCGCGTCGCCGGCGGGCCGGGCATCCCCGCGTAGACCACCACGTGGTTATCACGTGGGTACTGCGGCGCTCGGAGAATTAATCCACCAGGTCTTAGTCCATGTTTTTGCTTACCAGGGTTCCATTTGGGGTACCTATTTTTGACCCGCAGCCAGATGGTTTCAATGGGAAACCTAATAGGAAATCCAAGAACGGGATTCGCTATTTCTCACTTCCCGAGTGGATCAGTAAAATAAAGTCCGAACTGGTGGCTTACCAGCAAGATGGTCCCAAAAAGTTTAACGCCAGGAACTCACAGAAACACCCATAGGAAAATATGGCGTCCCGAGAATCGGACCTGTTGAGACCAGCCGTTTCAACCAAGTTTGCAACTTCAATTCGGTCACTGTGAATCCAGTGTTCCGAATCCAGGGATCTGAATCTTCTCACAAAATCTTCTCAACGCGTGGTGCGTGGCCAGAATGGGAGATCAACCAAAAGAATCATGACAAACAAACCTGAAGGGAAAACCAAAGCTGGCTCAAGTTGCATGACAGGCACCTAGAGTCTCAGGAACTATAGTTTGAGAATACACACAAGCATGTTTGGACAGGCCCCGGGGCTGGATGATGCTTTGACTAGCAGCTCTCTTTCGGAAACCAAACAGCCCGCCAAGCCCATTGTGCGCCAATCCTTCCGTGCGCGGTGCCCACAAGCTGATCACAAACCAAACTTGAGACCTACCAGACTTGAACACCGAGGTAAACTTGCTGGTGCTCAGGGAATGAGGGAATGGCCCCCCAAAAAAACATCGCCTTTTGGTTTCCTCTACTTAGATGGTCTGGGGTAAGCCTCGTTGTTTATAAGTCCCCTGTAACCAGGGTTGCTAACCATTTGGCAGTTTTATTCCCAACACCCTGACTCGGTCATTCCCTATTGCAGCAGCAAGCAAAATCTGGCCAAACTCGAAGCTCGATTCGAGCCTGCGGTGTTGCAAGCTGCGATAGCCCCAGATCCTCCAGCCAATCCTGACAACTTGCAACGAAGTGGCACAACGATAATCTACATGGAAATGAATTAGGGACCCTTTGGTGGACATCATTTAGGTGGGGATTGCTGTCCACCAACCACTTTCCAGGGGGTTCCCGGTTAAAATTCATGACTCGGCCATTCCTCTTTTTTCATCTTGCTCAGAGCCCAGAAAAACCAGTGCATCCTAGCAAGGGACTATGGGCCCCATGTAGGGTCAGAACCTTCTTGTGGCCTTTTTTATGGAACACCATGCGCTGAGCAAAGCTTGAAGCACCATGAGGTTTTGTTCAAAAGACACTTGTACAGTGGCCTACTTTCCGCGGTGGGCATGGTATGTTTGGGCCTGGGCTCTACACATCCAGGTGTGGTGGTTTGGAGGTTCGGGGGAAACTTCGGATTTACCCTCAACAAGAACCAGGAAATAATCCAAATCACCTACCAACGGGACACGGTAAAACGGTACTCCGACACAAACACAATATGATTGTAGGTTGACTTGACAGGGTGTTAGAGTCATAACCCCCATGAGGCGAGTTGGGGTTTTGGCGCTGCTCGGTCCCTGATCAACTTCAGAGCTTTTGGGAGGCCTCGGGCTTGACAATAAATCGAAATCTTGCAGAAAAAACACATTGACAACGCTCCGTAAACCGATCATTTTGAGAGGGACATCCTTTGCAGCAATTCCTTTCGACGTGGTTCCGTTCTAGTTAATTTGCAAGGGAGGAAGCGGCTGACGCTGCGGTTGCCCCTGAAGCATTCGCCGAAAAAACGCGGGACCTATGTGTGCTTGGCTGCAGCTTAAAGGTTGGCTTGGCTGGTGCATGGAATCCTCCCGTTTGTGCTCTCTCCTCGCATGATGCGACGCCGGGCGCTCTGGGCCTAACGCTAAAATGCGACGATCCAATAGCACTTAAGGTGACATATGCAACCCAACAAGTTGGAGGCTTTGTTCAAAAAACATACAGGCCATTGCGATACAAAGAGCTGACCTTGCTGCCAACCCTCCTTCAATGAAAGAAAATATCACACAGGCCGGGAGGTCGGTGCAAAACTGTCGCGACACGCCTTGTTCCAAGTCAGACATCCAGTGCGGGAGGAACAATCGTTCCAGGCATTGTTGACCAAGCTGCTGGTTGCAAAAGCCAATGAAACGTCGCCTCAAAAATCGCAAATCTGAAATGTGCCACCGTCACGAAGCATTCCTCTTGATTCGGGAAGGCTTCCAGCCAGAACCACGCATTTGCAGAGCGGGGTGGAAGAGATTGAGGAACTTGAGCACATGTGGCAAGACGCAAAGCAAACTCGAAGCGAAGCGCGCACGCCTTCTCGAAACAGTCAGATTAAGAATGATAAAGGTACAAAGGGCTCCGAACTGCAGATCGCAGCGGTTGAGCCCATGCCCATCAAAGCCCTGAACAGGAGGCGGGGCTATCAAGGCGAGCTCCCTGGAGGCCATCGCAAACGGACTGCTGCGGGCCATCAAAGTCGGAACCGACGACAACTGACACACCCTCCGAGGAGCCTGGTGGCAACAAGTTGATATTGTGAGCCGGACCTGCCCCTGGCACCCCTATGTCTACGTTATTCGAGCAGGTAAAGCTGTCTAAATGCAACAATCAATCCAAAACCCGAAACTGGGGACCCCAAATAAAAGACCTCGCCGCTTCTTGTAGTGCCCGCCCCCCGCAGCTGCGAAGGCGGACCTATCCGTGTCAATCTGAGCCTGCATAGGGGCACAGAAACTATTGCCGCGGGCAAAATTGCACTACGCCGCAATTTAAATAGCTACGAGCGCAGGGTGCATTTTGACCGGACAGAGTGCTATGCCATGCGCAGGTGCAAAACCCAGTGTGCAACAAGAAGCCAGCGCCAGTGTGCAAGAAGGAAATTTGTAATTGCACAGTTTGGTTCGAAGATTGCATGTCATAGACACAAACCAGGTCAGAATCAATACAGAAATTCAAAGTCAACGCCGTTGCCTTCATATAGGAATGGCGTGGAAGCCTGGAGTTTCTGCACCATCTTGTGTGACACATCAAAGTGGTGTTGGGAAGACCTTCCACCTTCCTATGACAGTGAGAACGGGGTGCTCGCAATCTCCAGATCGTGGCAGGAAGTACCCACAGGATTGCAGCGATCTGACCTTCAGTATGCTTTTTGTAGCAGAAGGCGTCACCCTGACACGTGGCGCCGGCTCAAAAAGGCGCATTGTGTAGAGCAGGGCCAGGTGTCCTAACAAAGGGGTACCGTACCGCGGTCATTCGCTGACGTCCTCGGCCCAAGTCAGTCCCAATCACCTTCTGTGAGATTAAGGATGCTTCTCCGGATGAACTCAAGTGGAGCTCTACAAGATGGGAAGCAATACTGAGTATTTGGCCGCGGGCCAACACAGCGGCGGCCGATGCGAAACGAGCCGCTGCTTCATCTGCTTGCATCGCCAGTCCGTCCTGAGGTCGTGAAGAACCTTTGCCCTTGCCTCGGCGCTCCAAACCTGAAGGCGGAACCATCCCAGCAAGGCGTCGGCGGAGGCAGTCCATGCTGAGCCTGTGAAGCATGGAAATACGACGGCGGATGGTGAACCTTGTAAGGCCCTGCTTGCAAGGCCCTGCTACCGTATTCAGCCCATAAGGTCGGAAGCGAGCTTCTTGGCTAGCAGCAATCATGCAAAATAAGAATTCCACGCCGGCGGCTTCACCATAATCGATGTTTTCAACAACGGACCGTCCAGGGATCAGCGAAATAAAGTGCGCAATTCGAGCTGCAGGCCGCATTTCGGGCATGGCCTAGGAGGTGTCCAGGTCAAAAACGATCGGCACAACAGTTCTGGTGACATACCTGCAGAATTAAAACTCAGCCGTGTGAAGGGGCACACTAGCGTACTTGACAAAGTGGCAGCTGTGTTGGTTCATGAAGTCGATGACCGGCGAAGTCATGGCTCCTTTGGCAGGGGGACGCATAGCTAGGTCACCACGTATCGGTCGAAACCTTCCCAAGTAAAGGACCTAGATCATGGGCTTCGCTCGTTTTACCCCCGAATCGGTACAATCACACCAAAAAATAGGCAGTGAGACGGCGGGCCTTGATCGGTTCGTCATGGTCCCCTTCAGCTTTTGTTTGGGGCGCGCAAATCTTCGAACGGACTAGGCGCTGCCAGCGTGCAAACCGGCCCACTTTCCGGAGTTGTGTCTTTGCCAGGTTGATCTTTCAGCCCAGAAGCTGTTCTTTTGCTGGGGAAAGGAGCTATTTTCAAGGCAAAGGTCTGCTCCAAAGATCAAACAAGGGGTGCTTCGTAAACAGGAGAGAAATGGTGAAGTTGCATGTTCCCTTCAAAACCCACAAAAGTGCGAGGTGGAGTTTGAACCCGTTGAGTGATTACTCCGCGCATTCATTTTGTCAGGGCCTCACTTGCCAACCTGCACATTGGGAAACCAACAGTTCAAATCTGGTCGATCGATTCAGCTTGGCAGTTGTAACCACCGGCAACTCTGACACGATCCAACCCAAAGGCAATGACATGGTCCTGTGGCCAAGGGGAGAAGCCGCGTGAAATGAACAACACGTACCTGGAAACTGGGCGGCTTCCTTTGGGGGTTCCCAAGCCAATCAACAAAAGGCTGCACTCAAAACCCCCCCCCCCCCCGCGCCGCGCGGTTTGTTTGAAGAAATCGCCGGCATAAAGCAAGCTGACCAATTGAAGCAAGGGACACATGAACCAAAGACTTTGAAGCAAGGCATTTGAAGCAAGTCATTCCTGACTTCTCTGCACGAAACGGCACGCCTGCTTCCAATAGAGCCAACTCCGGTAGTCTGGGATGGGCGTAAGTGTGCTCGCATTGGCCTGACCCAAGGGAGTCGGGCCGTGATTCTGTTTGAGGGCTCCCGTTTTACGATTGGCAAAACAGAAAACTGATCAAAATATTGAGGAACTGATCATTTTTTTTGAGGAACTGATCAAAGAACTGATTGGCAAACATTGGAGGAACTCGATCCAACATCTTTTGCTTTTGGCGCCCGTTTCTGTCTGACACAAATCCCGATTTCTGTGTGGACCTGCCCTAGCGGGGATGTGAAGGCTTCCATTGGAACCAGTTGGGTTCTCAAAATCGTCTCAGTTGTTCAGTGACCCTGGAGAAAAGAGGGAACCCGATTTTTTGGGGGGGCTTGGACCATTTTTTGCGGGGGATGTCACCAAAAAAAAAGGAAAAATAATTGGTGCCACTGAACAACTGAGTAGTGATCCCCTATGGCGAGGGCTTCAGACTTGGCTTCCCTGCGGTCCGAAATCCATGAAATGAGCAACACCCAGTTGCCCGAAAAAACTAGTTGGTGCTTCTCAGGGTTCTTTTACCCCTGCTCCTTCTTGTTTTTCCTGAGACCCTTCGTCTTGGCCTTTCCAGTTTGAGTTTGGACATGCCACCATAAGATCTTCTGCAATAGTCCGAGACATCCATCTCTATATCATGTCAGTGTGCAAATATATACACTTAATGTATATATATATATATAGAGATAGGTAGATATATGTACATGTGTGTGTGTGTGTTTGTGTTTTTGTAGGTTTCATAAGTCTGTGTGTGTGTGTGTCTTTGTGTCTTTTGATCGCTTGAAAACGAACAAGTTGAATCACACAGCCAAACCGCGTGGGCGGTTGTCTCAGTTTGTTCACTTCCGATTGGGAGGATGGAGGATAGGGGCATGTGTCAAAATAGGGGGACCCCAACAATGGAGTTTTTCCTTATGGTTTCCCTTGAAACCAGCGCTACTACTTTCTACCTATTCCAAGCGCCGCTGCACAAGGAACATGTTTCAGTTGTGAGCACCTCCCGACACCCTCCCACTCTCCCACCCCCCCACCCCCCCACCCTCTCACCCCCCCACCCGCTCCACCCCCCCGACGCTAGGCCACATCCTTTGCAGCTCCCTTGGCGTCCTGGCCTTCTTTACACTGCAAACATGGAACTCAAACCAGCATCTGTAGAGAACGGGGGCGTCCTTGGGGCCACCCGCGTCGATACCAAAATGAATCCTTTGAGTTTCCGCCTGCAGCCAACTGCAGCCGCCGGTGATGACGTTGTACATGATGCCCGCGCACTCCGGGTAGGCTTCACCTCACAGCCAAAAGCCCTGCCTCCCGAAGCATTGCGTCGGGTCAAGGATGGTACTTGGGCCGGTTCGATCACACATGGGCTCCTCTCGGATTTCGGATGCGAAAAACACATTGTCCTTGGGTGCTAGCGATCGAAACCGGTTTGGACAAGAACCCGTTCAACGGGTCCCCTGGTTTTACAGATTCCCGGCGGTAGATTTGGGAAAGCAAGGGGACAAGAACCCGTTCAACGGGTCCCCTGGTTTTACAGATTCCCGGCGGTAGATTTGGGAAAGCAAGGGGATGAAACCAAAATGAGGGGATTCAGCCCAACTTCAGGGGGGAGGGTGGGTTTGGATCCTTGTTATCCAAAATAGGGGTCTTTTGGGATCGTGCTATCACCCAGACTAAGCCGTCGATAGCCTCATCGACATGCCTTGTTGGTTTTTGGAAAGCAAAGTTTTGGGCAGGAAGGAAAGTGCCAGTTGGATGGTTCAGTTTGCGTTACTCATTCTTGGGAACCGGAACCAAACAAATCCAGAAAGCCCAAGACGGCTTCGGGCGATCCTTTCAGGTGCCCTGAGCTCCGTTGTGATAGACCAGTTCAATGACCCCGTTCAAAAGCGGAAAGCCACAACCGTTTGCAGGCTGTTTCGTCTCAAAAAACAAAATCCATGGACTGTGCCTTCCAGCGATTCTGGAGCTAGCAAGCAGAAAGCCCCACAGCCTTTTAACGGCCTGTTTCTCAAGGTGGCTGCCCAAGCATGCGTTTCTAGCACTAGCGATTCTACCTGGAGTCTCCATGACCCCCAGAAAAAGGGCTCATAACCTCCTAATTTTGGGTAATGACCCACCATTTTTAAAGGGTCACGGAGACTCCTAGGTCCGGTATGCGATCCGCGACGTCGACCGTCTGCTTCGATTCTTCGATCGCCATTTTAGGGCCGCGTCCCGAGGCCGAAGTCCGAAGACCCATGTCCAATGCACCCGCAACTTGAAACCAGCTGTAAGCCGCACAACGCACCACTTGGCTGGTGAAAAACCAAAAATATACATGTGTATATGTAAATATATATATATATATATTATGTTTTTTTCTTTTTTTTTTTTAAAAAAAAAGGTGGAAAACATGTAAATATATTTAAAAAAAAAAAAAAGAAAAAAAAAAAACATACATGTGTGTCTATATATATATATATATATATATTTCGTTATATATCCCAGTGCTCAAATCTGGGTTCATCCCGCCCGGCTCCACTTCCGAGCTGTGGGAGCCCTGACAATCAGCGCCGCAGTCGGTGACTCCTGAGGCAAGTCAGCCGCGGCCACCAAACCCACGGGCGAAGCTTCAGCCATGGCCGGATCGGTTACTGAGATCCCAAGCTTCTGATGGTTGCGTCTCTTCAACTTTCCACATGTTGTGCTTATGGCTTTTTTTGCCTTTCTGTCTTTGAAGACGAAAAGGCCTGCATGCCCACCAGTTTTGTGGGTCACTTTGAGCGGTTCTCTTTTGGCGCTTGGGTTTTTGATTAGCAGGGCTTGTATCCTCGAGCTGAAGTACTTCCCCTGCACAGTGTTCAGTCATGTCAACTTCGGACTAATCCGGAGGGCCCTACGAGTCAAAAGGACCGAACAAAATAGAGAATTTCCTCACTAAAAGGGGAACCACCATTGATCAGTGCGGTACTCCGGATGAATCCAAAGTCAACACTACCATCAAGTCAAAGGAGATACTTTGCCCCCTGGTCACTCTCGAAAGCCATCCACTCAAAGGAGGTACTTTGACCGCTGGAAATCTCTCCAAGCCCGAACCTAGTAGACGCTTGAAATTTGCTTTGCAGATTTGATATCTCTCAGAAACCATCGATTTCTGGGAGCTCTCCATCAACTCATTTGGAGGGCCTGGGCAAGTCTGTGGATGCGAGCGTCCAGGAAAAGCATCCTGTTGGGATGGTGTTTCAAGTTTGAAGGGGAGAACAGGGAGATCCTTCATAAATAAGCATTTGCCTGTTGAGGTGGTGTTACCACCTTTCGGAGTGATTGGGTTGAAACAACTGCACTTCACCATTTGGGTAGTGAGCCCTGTCCAAGGCGCCATGACTCCCTGCGCAAAGGAACATGAGAGTAAGCTTGGGAGAATCAGAGGAAGAAAAAAATCACAACAATCAGGTCTGTTCAGAGAAACCAGCTATGGCAAGGAAGTCTGGCCGATTTCGTGCACCTCATACCTTGAACTTTGAGCCTCCTGACGCATTCTCCAAACTTGGGTTTCCTTGAGGGTGGATAAATTGCATCCCAAATCTTCGGTTTCCTTTGGGTAATTTCTGATTTGAAGCCGATTTCCCAAGCCGGCTACGTTCCTGTGGTCAGGGCTTTGGACTGCAGAAGCCCACTGCTCCCGCTGCGTTTGTGGGTTAGCGGCCCCGACCTACTGTGGATGGAGGAAATCCTGCAAGTGGAAACCATGGGAAACCCCTGTTTGTTGGTATTCTCAGGGGAATCGAATTATTCCAGGGTTTCTTAGGTGTTGCGAAATGGATTTCGTCCATCCACAGTATGCCTTTGAATGCACCCCAAGGCTTCTGGCTTGGGCTCTTGGCCAGGAACCCATTCCGCTCGAAACGGGCGGCGACATTCCGAAACCGCGACGCTAAAGCCGCGACGCTTTCACGGGCAAAAAGGTGGCTCGAACTCGGGGTGAGCCGCTCTCCCAAGCATTTTTGCGGGGGCTGGACGGTTGGCCAAAAGAGGAAGCTTCAGGGGCTGTTCTTGGCCACAGCGAAAGCGGACAATGCTCCCTTCCGCGTGCGGGGAATGACTCCGAACTTGGTGTTCAGTAGTCCGGAAACTTGAAGATATGTTTTCTGAAGAGAATGAGAAATATGCCCATAGATTCCCTTTCAAAGCAGGGAAGAAGCAAACTTCGCGAGCAGTTGTCCCGTTTGGGGGTTGGTTTGAAGGGAAACCAAAGGAACACGGAGGCGCATTTTGCAGGTACCCATCCCTCCTTTGAGACAAACCCAAAAATCGAAGGTCGGGACTCGTCTTGGGCAAGTCCCGTGACTCAGAAAGGCCGGCAGTTGGATGTATCTGAGGGTTTTGGTATTACACCCTGGGATTACACCTTGGGAAATGACCCAGAATGGTTCAGAAATAACACGCTTTTATCCGGAAATGGGCCTAAATGGGGTATTCCCAGCGTGTAATACAAAAACCCAAGAGAATGTAGGGCTTCCAAGCTATCCTCACTTCCTGAGTGGATTGGCCGGCCAACAGTCCGACCTCTGTCTTTACCACTAGGACTAAAATGGTCTTCCCAAAAAGTTTAAAGTCCAGGAACTCAGGAAGTCAGTCTCAGAGACAAGCAGCCAGGAAAGGGGGCCTTCTGGGGTGAACCGTCTTTTCAGGGGAAGACACATGAAAACTGAAACACTTCCCGTTGTGTCCGAAACAGTCTGTGAGCTCCGTCTACTCCTGACTCTGTGAGCCCGCCGTCAAATAGACACTCTGAATCCGATTGCGTAGCCCGCATCTGGGAAACTCACAGCATCCTAAAACCTCAAATACCTCGAGTCTCCATGATTTCTAGAAAAAAGCGTCGTAACCCCTTAAGTTTGGGCAATGACCAACCATTTTTGAAGGGTCAGAAGGAGACTCAAGGTGAGTCAAAATCAAAACCCGGTATTAAAATGGTCTACCCAGAATCATGCTTCAAGAATTTAGAAGGCGGCTATCCGCAGCTATTTCTGGTTAGGATCGTCCCTTACTACCCGGATCATCTACCCGGGTTTTGATTGTGACTTGGCTGGTCTAAACCATGGTTTACTTTGCAAGCCAGGGTCTGGGGGTATAAACAAGCTGTACCCTATGAAGGACACACCGCGAATATTTGCTGGCTCTCAGTATTGCTTGCAGGTTTTTTTGTTTTTTTTTGTTCCGGACACTTCTCCTCGGCCGGTCGGCGAGAAACCTCCGCTCCTCCGGCCGCCCAGTATGGGACCGTGTCGTTGATCAGGAGGAGAGCGGAGCCGCCGAAGATGAAGTTACTGCACGGACATTCCCCGGATGAAGCCCCCCAGTGAGGGCGGCTCTTTTCGTGTGGGGTGTCCCTCAAATTAGGCGGCCCTAACCAAAAATGTACCCCCCCTTCAAAGCTTTGAACCCATTTCAGTCCCGAACGTGGCGCACCTTTCAGGGCCAAGCTGTGAACCCTAAGGGTTCAACAGCCCCTTGGTCCTTTCAGCAAACAATGGGCGCGCCTTGGGAAAATCCAATCTACCCGTAAACACCCCCATACCTCCATTTGCTTTTAGTCCCCTCAACAAGAATCAAACAAGATGTCCAGTCGTGAAATCGATTCCCTTCAAAAAACCAACGGGGGAAAAAGTATTCTTAACCACGTGGACGATTACAAAACACTCACCTCTGTTGGCAGATCTTGAAGCCACTTGCCCGGCCTCCAATGCTTGCTAGGCGGTTTCACAAACAGCCCGTCTTATGGGAAAATTATCCAAAGCCGGGAACCACAAAAAAGAGCGGGTTGCAGGGAAACCAAAAGAAACCTACCCATTTCTGGGTTGAGAAATCCCAATTTATGCTGAAATGTGTTTGACCAGAGATGGTTTGGGAAACCTGCACAAACGGTGTTTCAGGGCCCAAATAATTGCTGCGAAAGGGTGGCAATCACCTTCTTGTAGGTGTTTTTGTTGGCTGCAACAAAAACACAAACACGAGTTAATTCTTGCAGCTTCTTGTTCGCTCATGACTGTCATTATGTGGCTTGGTCCTCTTTATCCTTCAAATATGTGCCCAAGCCAGATTTGGACACCGCAAAACTGCCGTTTGATCCCTGAAAACTTGCGTCACTTGGGAAACATTAACTTTCCCAAAAAAGCAGTCAAGAGCTAGCTAGGGTATACCCTGTTTTAAACCGATTGTTTGAGGGCAACCAACAGGCAAAAACATAAAGACCTGAAAAAGACGACACCAATAGGTGAATTGAGAACTTCGCACAAACGAGGGCAAGGGCCCTTTTTTACATGCCCCTGATTCGTTTGGGGGTTTCCCAAACAACCACATCTGGTCAAGCAAGCTGTTCATCGCACGTTCTTTGGGAAAGATCCCAAAACCTTGGCCGAGCCTAAGGAACCACTACTCGCGAAGGTGAGTTCCTTCCGGCCTCACCGTAGCAATGTGTGTGGGCTGTGATGTCATCCAAGAATACTCACCTGCACAGTCAAGCCTCCAAGCCGAACGGGGTCCGATGGCTTTCAACAAGAGCGGGTCAGGTAACAAGTCGGAAACTCAAAAAATCCAGAAAAATGGTTCCACACTTAGATGGTCTTGGAGTTAGCTGAGTGGGAAGTAACCCTGGTTAAAGGGGACTTACAGCCATGCTACAGCAAGTGGTTTGCAACCAGTGTTACTAACCACTTAGCTAACTCCCAGACTGCCTAAGTACCGAGCCATGCTTGGGATCAAGGCTTCGCGTAGTCTGAATTTCGGAGGTCCTCAAACAACGGAGTTCCGTAGTATATACAAGACTCCATTTCCCTGTGAAACCAGTGGGGACAAATCCAAAATCACCCAAAGCACACTTCAGTTTAGGACGGGGGTTCGGGTCGTTGCTCATCACTTCTGCCCTTCCATGGTTACTGCGCACTCACTGCGTGTCCCAAATTACCAAAACATGGCAACCTGAAGATGCCATGTATGGCTATCCTGTCAAACACATTTCGTCAAAAAAGCTTCGTTGGGAAACCTAAAGCCCTAGCCCGGTCTTGAAGGTTCCCCTTGTGACACCTGATCTCGTGAAGGAAAAACCAAGCCCAAATCACACCTCTAGAGTCCGAGTGTGGCCGGAGGTTTCCCAAACTTTGAGGGAAGCCTTCATTTGTGATATTGTTGACCCCATATGAATTTCAACCAACCAGTTTATCGATAGGGGGCTGGATTTGGGCCCCTCCAAAGTGGTCCGATTCCCCACATTTCACCCAGGGAGAAGCACCCCCCTAATAAACTGGCTGGTTGATTCATATGAGGTCAACCTTACACTCCCTCAGGCTAACAGCCAGAAGCTCCCTCAACTGGCCTTCAAAGGGGTCCATTCGGGAGCTTCCATGGAACCGGATTGTCGTCATACCTACCATTACAGGTGAACTGCGTCGTCATCTCACATGTCCGAAGTCAAGAATCAGCCTTCCTCAGGTTACCCCCAAGTGGTTTGAATTGGGCGTGGGATTTGAAGTCCTTTTTCTTCTTGGAGGATAATGGGAAACCACACCCTAAACCAAACCACCGATTCGGTTCCCCTCTAAAACTAGGTTGAGGTGTTTTTTTGTTTCTTTTTCACTAGCCCCGGCTTTTTACAGTTAGGGTGGGCCTTGCCCATCTTTTTTAGGTACCCTAGCGTAGCCCCCTCCCTACGCAAAAACTGCATTTTTTAACCATGTTTTTACTATTCAAATCGTCATCCTTATTCATTATGCATATTTCCACTCAAAACATTTCATAACAGTCTCAACCTCAAAATCCATCAAAAAAGTCACATTTTTCTCATTTTCTATTCCATCATTCTTGTCATTGTTAGGATGCTTGAGTGGAAATAGGAGTATAGGGTGGTTCATAGGATATGGTTATTGGATGGTAGAAAAGATAGGCAAGGTTAAGTTTATTCATTAAAAAAATCAACAATAAATTCTCAAAAAATAAATTCTCAAAAAATAAACTCTCAAAAAAAATCAATATGTTTTCAATAAATATTTTTTCAAAAAATAAATTTTCAATAAATAATTGTTCAATAAATATTTATTTAAAAAAAAATCAAAAAACAAAAACTAAATTATCAAAACATATTTGTTCAATAAATATTTTTTCAAAAAATAATTGTTCAAAAAAACACAAAAATATCAAAAATCAAATTTTCAAAAAATAAATTTTCCAAAAAAAAAACAAGTTTCAAAAAAAACAAAAATACAAATAAAATAATCAAAAAACAAATTTCAATTCAACATAAAAACAAAAATATCAGAAGAGCATCAAACAAAATAAATACAAAACAGTCAAAGCACGAACAAATCAAAAGAGCATACCAAGTTCAAACAACGCACTAAGAAAGAGACAAGCAAATCAAGACAAACTTTACAAACCATAAGTATAGTATAATTATAACATATAAGACTTTACATGGTATTATTATAGTTGAGTTCAACTTATTAACTCAGTTACACAATGCTTCTTAATTATTTTCATTATTTTATCATCCGTCTTATCATTGTAAAAATATTATTTCCTTTTGATTTTTTAAACCATCCCATTGTTCTAATTGCTATCACCATCATCCAATCCCACGATTCCCATCGTTCAATCCCACGATTCCCATCGTCCAATCCCACGATTCCCATCGTCCAATCCCACGATTCCCATCACCCAATCCCACGTTTCCCATCACCCAATCCCACGATGTCCATCGTCTAACCCCTTAATTTACAATAATGAAATAACATTGAAACCCATTGCTTTTGCAACAAGTCCAACACTGCCTGTCCCGCTAAACATCTCTAATAAGTTCATTATTAAAGATATTTAGATAATATTCTCTATGAATAAACCCCTGTATCTTCATCATAGTCAATTTGATAAAATGCCATAGTGGAGGACTTCGGCTCTTTTATCTCTTTGTTGTTGAGTTTGTTTAAATACACTTGTTTCTTATTTTTATATTCACCATTGGTTCTATCTACTTCTTTACTTTGATAACTGCTTGTTAATGGTTTCTTCTTTTCCATTTCTTGTAAGATTTCTAAAATATTCTTATTCTGTTCTAAAACCTTGTTCAGTTTTTTAACAATCTTTTCTAATCCTTCATCCATGTAAATATATACATTATATTATAAAATAAAACTTTTAAACTAAACTTTTATTTTACAAAATCATATATCATTATAAGTCAATTCAAAATTAGTTATTGTGTAACCCGTTAAATTATTATTCAATTTACCAATTAAATTACAAATAATAGTTTTCTAAATTTTGAATATTTATGAAACTTTTCAATATTATCTGTGATATAAATTATTAAACATTTAATACATTCAAACACATTAACAACATTAATGTTACTATTTTTGTAAATATTATTCATTTTTCTCAATGTAATTTCATAAAACTGAATAGCATTTTTATTATCATAATTAGCAATAAATCTTAAAGTATATGAATATATTCTGTTACAATAAAATTTTAAATCTGATTGTTCAAATAAATCAGCATAATTAATAGAATTATGAAACATGTTAAAATCAATTTTACTATTTCTAAAGTCATTAACACAATTAATTAATATATCATTTTCGTTATATTATTCAATGAAATTATTTAATTTCAATTCTTTTACATCAATGAATTTAATAATATTATTTATAACATCTTGCATTATAAATAATAATAGAAATAAGTTTAACTATTATTTTTCATCATTTCACGTATAGTTTTCTGTGTGTCATTATCACCATTATCGGATGGAGTAACTCCCCTCCCAAAGCGTATAGCAATATTATGAACATCTGTTTCTAAGTTGATACTGTCTTTAGTTTTATCAATATTCATTTTCTTATCTTTTTTACTTATTTTGAAACTTGTCGGAATACACGAACATTTACAATTTCAATTCCTTTGAATTTCTAATTCATTTTTCATTTCTAACATCTTTTTACACATTGGACAAGCAAACTCAATAACTGATGTTTCTTTAACAACTTCTTCTTTTTCTTCATCAGTTGAAGAAACAACTGGTTCAGTCTTATTCTTTTTCTTTCTTCCCATTTATATTAATATTTACATTTGTATTTTTGATATATTGTATCACAAACTTAATTATTTCTAAAACAAAATAGCATACTTTCTTGCATCTATTATCAGTTATAACAACTTGTTCTAAATTCGCTACTTCATCTATTATATCAATATAATCTGAATAGCTTCTATTCATATAAAATAATAAATATAAAATATTTCTAAATAACTTTAATATTATTTTATTATGTCAGATGTTCCAATAATAAAGCCAATAAACATAACTGAATATGAATTCAAACAATCTAAATATGAGCACGTGCCAAAATTACCATTTTGAAGTATTATAGTTGCGAGTTCGACAGGTGGCAAAACAGTCTTGGTTCAGAACCTTATCTTAAATGTTTATAGAAATTCATTTGCAAGAATATTTATATTTTCCCCCAGCGTTCATAATGACCCAACCTTTACAGAAGCTAAAAAATATCAGGGATGAATTGCACGTGGATGATGAAAAAGAACAAATTTATTTTGATAATTATAATCCAAGTGATTTAGAAAATGTAATTAAAAGACAGAAGAAAATAATTAGCTATATGAAATCTAAAAAGATAAAGAAACTACATTCAATATTAATCGTTGTAGACGATCATGCCGACGATCCTAAATTTGTTAGATATAGTAAATTATTACATGGATTATTTACAAGAGGTAGGCACGATGCAGTAAGCGTAATTTGTTCAACACAAAAATACAATGTTTTGGCGCCTATCATTCGTTTAAATGCCAGTTCATTATATACTTTTAGGTTGAAAAATGCCAGTGAATTAATGAGTTTTATTGAAGAAAATAGTGCCATTGTTGACTAACAGCAATTATTAGATATGTATCATCAAGCCGTGAATTTTGCTCCATATTCTTTTTTCTACGTGAATATGAATTCAAAAGACATTAACAAAATGTTTCATATCAATTTTGAACAGGCATTTCAAATTACAAATGATGAATAAATATATTCTAATTTAATATAATATAATAATATGCTAATGAAACTATGTAGATGTGGTGGATTTTATCGTAGAGGTAACTACAATTTTCATACTAATTCTTGGATACATAAACTTTATAAAGTGTTAAAAAGACGACCAACAGACGAGGAATTATTAAGATTTCAAAATAATTTTGTTGATGAAGAAGATTTAATAGATGATATGTGTAGCAACGCCTCAACAAAATTACCCGAAAGTGAAATGACAGATTATGATAGTAATTAATAATATTCATGTATGTTAATATTATCAATTTAGAATAAAGAATAGCTACATAAATTTAAGGCAGGAAATTTATAATATATTATCTTTTTTACATTCATTAACTTTTTCTAATTTATTTATTTTTGCTTTCAATGAATTTATTTGTAGAATATCAATTCTTGACATTTCACTTATCGTATTTACATCTATATTTTTTATTACTTTAATAGCCTCTTCATCATCAATTTCTACTGGTTTTGATTTACTTGAACCCATTATATATAATATTATTTAGATTTTATTTTTCCAAAATTATAATTTTGTTTTTCCTCTCCGTCTTCTTCTTCGTCTTCAGTTGGTGCTGGTATTTCTGTTGGACTTTCAGATGAAGAACTATGAACAGTAATAGGTGGAGAACTATGAACACTAATAGCTTCATTTGATGAATTGCTACTGCTACCTTGTGCATTTCCTGCTGTTATTTGATTAACTAAATCTGCGATATTTATTGTTGTTGCAATTGCGCTATGTGATAAGTTTAATATTATATCTGCTACTGTAGCGCCGTTGTGTAGCATTATTTCTATCATTTTTGTCAGTTTGAATCTTTTTTCTTCTTCATCGCTGTCCTCCTCGTCTGGTGGTTTCTTTGGCGGTGGTTCTGGCGGTTTGTTGTTGTCAAGCATTGTAGTAAAGGCTGACACCATTGCGTCGCGTTGGTTTTTCAGGGTTTGTGTTGCTTGCGTTCTTGTTGGTTCATGTCTTTTGTATGCGTTGTGCCAAAAGTTTTTAAGCATTATTTTAAACATATTGTCTTGGTTTTCCTTTACCTTAAACGCTTCAAATGTCATATTTAATTGCTGATTTGCATCATTGTATAACTTTTCGTCAGTCTCTCTGGTTGCTGTAGCAATAGTATCTGTGTTGGTTGCAATGTCAATAAATTCTCTCGGTATGCCCTTTTTCATCATTTTCGGTGGTTGTATTGTTGTTGGTGTGTTTGGTTTTGTTAGGTTATGTATTGAAAAACTGTCGTCATCATATTTATCATTGAATTTCTGCTTCTTTCTTTTCAGTATATGTTTAGTCAATATTATCATTATTATTATTATTTATATTTGTATTTCTTACCTTTACCCTTAAAACTTGCCTTGAGTTCTTCTATTCTACCTTTGCTTAAATTTGCTATCCAACCGCCGTTATCAATAGTGTCTAAAATCATATCCACTAAATATTCTTTGTATGTTCTCGCCTTGCCTCTTCCTTTTTGTTTCAATTCTTCTTGTATTTCGCTTTCTTCTGGCACTTGAATTCCTCTTAAATAAAACTGAAATTTAATATCATTTACTGTTAAATTAGGGTTGTCTTTCCAGTAAGCGGGACTAATAGTATTATCTATTGTTGTTTTAAATAATGGCGTCATTGGCAATGGTGGTGGTTGTTGGGCTGTTGAACTTGATGCTCCTGTTGCTTGTTGAACTGGTGTCGCGTAAAAATTGTCATCTACTGCTCGAGGTGATAGTTCAACATCTTCTACGCGCATCGTTTGCTGGTCGTCTGCTACTGCTCTACCTGCTGGCGCTTGTCGTGGTTCTGTTGGTGCTGATTGTCTGTTTGCCACCATTTTATGAAATAATGTCCCGCCCATCTCTCTTAAATTTGATGCCATCGCTCTGCCTACTTCTTCCGCTTTCCGCTTTGTTGCAGTTGCTATATCTTGTAATTGTGTATCTACCATTGCCTCGTGTTGTCTTGTCGTTTGTTGTGGTGTGGAAGTCATATTCGTCATTTACTGCATCGGCGTTTGCTTGGACTGGTGTTCCTGCATTCATTTTGTGAACTGCATAAGTATGCCCGTTTCTATGTGCTTCCTGTTTCATCATTGCCTCTCTCATTTGTCTGTCTAATATTCTCATCTCTTGGTCTTTCAATAATTCTAAATGGTCGCTTCCATCAAAAAAACTACCCTGAGGACTTGCTTTAAAAAAGGTAGCATCTCGGTTAGGTAGTTTTCCCGTTATTAAATCATTTTCGCCTATTAAATTAGCGATTTCTTCATAAGTAGGTCGTCGTTTCAATCCAAATTTTGCATATGGACTTATTAATTCTAAACTTGCTGTAGTTGCCATATTGATATAATATTAATTAGAAAATATTGTTGATAATATTTTTGTGAAACATATTATTAATAATAAGACTTTATTGTATAAAATCATACTATATCAATATATTTTAAGTAAATATTAACTTTTTTGTACCTTCATACCATTTATTTAAATGTTCTTTTGTTGCATGTGGTAAGTTAGGACGATATAGTTCGCCCATCATTCTATCCAGCTCATTTACATAGTTTGCTCTCTTGTTTCCTTCGTCAATCTTTTTCCTTAATGCTACTGATGCTTCTTGTGAATTTCTTAATTTCATTTGTTCATGTAGGTGTTTTAGATACTCATTATCTTTTAGATCAAATGGACTATATTTAATTTGTGAGGATTGTAAAAATACTTTATTTTTATTTTTTTAAAAAATTATTTCGTTTATGAAATTTATACATTATATATTAATCATAGATTTTAATTTTAATCGTAAAGCACGCTCCCACTTTCACGCAATTCTAACACGCTCTCACTAATCATATGCACAAATAATTCTCGCACATCTTCATCAGTTGTCAGTGCTCTAATAGTCCCTTTCAATTTAAAAACGAGTAAACCTCCCATTTTAGTATTCTGTCCAGTAAAATTAGTGTCTGCCATTTTCTCAAATGAAATCCCAATAACGAACTTGTCTTCTCTGTAGCGTTTATATGAAATGCTAAAGGCGTCTTGGTCAGGGTTCAAATAGTGTAATGTTCGTCTTAAATAATATGCGGTTTCTGCCATTGATTGACATTCAAACTCTGGATATTTCTTATTAATAATTTGTAATTGCCACGTTAAATTTAGATCTGAATTTTGAAAGCCCTTTCCCTGGTATGTCGCGCGACCATCTCCATCGGGATCAGGACCATCAAAAATACGAGAATTAATCATAGGATTGTAAAAATAATTCCATCGCTTGTAAATGTAGTTGTCTTGTCTGTAATAATTAGTATTTTGTGGGTCAGTTCCTGCTCTTGGTGGGCGATATAGTGTAATAAAACAACCATTCAATTTAGAAGCGGATTTAACAATGTTCATATTAATTTCAGTTCCTGCCGCGTTGAATGATTGTGTCATAGTGTGATACATTGGAAATACTAATTTCAAACTTTGACCTTCTAACAAATGTTTCACTATATTATTATTGACCGTGTTGTCCAATTGTATTACCTCTGCTCGTAAAATTACATTATTTAATTCCCACTGCGTTGAAGTATCGCCGGTTGTGAAATAATAGCCGTATTTGTCAGTATATGCGTTGTTGATTAAATCACCCGCTGCGTCACGAGTAGCAAATGGTGTAATTACTGGTGCGTGCTCATCCGATACAATTGTAAATTCTAATTCAAGTGGTGCATAACGAAGCGGTAACTAATAGTTGCTTTCTAACAGTCCGCATACTGGTTTATGTCCTAATCTCATATAACCATTAGATCCGGGAATTCCTGCAACTGAATGGCGGGTATATCGTGCTGTTAAATTGCCCCAATTGTTATGGTCTCCTGCGACGACTGTCACGGCATCTGGTGCTGTTCCAGTAGTTCCTCGTTCATTATTAGCATCAATAAATTCTGCTAATCCAGTAGCACATGTGTGTCGCCAGTCATCATCCCAACGAGGATTAGCGCTACTTTCTAAATCGTCCAAATCTCTAGCATCTTGACTTTTAAAGGAATTATACAATTCACAATGCCTATTGTATTCAATAATATCCTGAACTTGCTGACCTCCAACAGTGCATCTGTAACGACTGAAGAAGGATGATAAATTACCTAACGGGCGTGAAAAATGGCTTCGTGTTCCGTCGGTGTTTTGAAGATTGGCAAATAAACGAATAGAAGATAAATCAATATATGTATTGTCTTCTCCTGATATATGAAATCTAATATTTTTGTTTCCTGCCTTTGGACTATAGACATTACTACCCGATGGAAAATAATTCACGTGTCGTCGGTCTGTGATGTATTGTGCTGTTTCTGGAAGTCCAAAATTTAGCGAGTTAATCATTGTAGTTTCACTTTCTGCAATTATATTATCCATTACTTATATATGATAAACTTAGATTTTATTTTTTTTTATTTTTATATTTTTCTTATGTGGAAGCATTGCAGTAGAATTATTTGAAGTTGTATTTTTTATAGTATTTATTAAATATATTTTTTTTGTATCAACTATATCTTTTATAGTATCATAATCTAAATTATTATATTGTTTATCGTATTTTGACGGTTCTTTTGTCAGTTTCTTCTCTAATCGAATTTTGTTTTGCTTGTCTTTATTTCTATACATATTATTATTAATATTATTGATATTTTATTGTTCTGGTGTTGAATTAGGATTAAACCCATTAGAAATAACAGTAGTAGGATTAATTTCAGTCATACCTTGCCCTGTCCAATTATTGAAACTGTGTTTATCTAATAAATTATTGCTTTCTATTTCTCCAGTTATTGCCGCGTCATCAAACATTGCTATAGGATCTCCGCGATTTCTAAATCGTAAGTATCGCGGGTTTTTCTGTTGATTACTTCCTGATACAAAAGGTGATGAATAAACAGTAGTAGCATATTTGTTTCCGTGTCTATTGTTAATTTCTTGAACAACGGATGAGCCGAGGGAATGGCCGACCAGTCTATTAACATCTGGATTTTTACTTAATTCTTCCATTGTGTCTTTATATCTTTCGCTTAATTGAACATTATGAGTAGGAATAAAAAAACAAATCTGCAATGACATCATTGACTTTGTGGCCTAGTCCTGTTTTAGCACCAGTGCCACCAATATATAATGTGTTGCCTATTCTTGTTATTCCATTCACATTTGAATACGCGGCGTCTAAACCCTTGACATCATCAATTTTATTGTTATTTTGAACATTGATTTCTTCGGCGTAGCGTGTTTTATGTTTCATTATTTGCTTATCAAAATGTTTATTGAAACCTCCTATTTTGTCTTCCAAATTCTTTTTATGGTTAAAAAATACATCTTCTATTAAATCCTTACCTGCAGTATAAGCTTTATCACTTGCTACGCCTGCCATCATTTGTGTAGGCGTCCTGCCTTCAATAGCACCTAATAATAATTGTCGTCCAATCATATAATAATAATTATATTATAATTTCTAGTGTATATTATATTTATGAGTGATAGATTAACATATAAACAAATCTATGTTGATAGTGCCTACAGATTGCAAGAAAGCAATTCTACCAGTGACTTTATTATAGAACTTGATCAAAACTTTGAAATTCCACCAAGAACAAAAATGTTCGTGACAGAGTGTTCATTCAGCACTCCGTTTTATACAACAGAGAAAGGGTTTTACGAACGCTTCTATATTATGTTGTATAATAGTTCCAATGTCTTATTGAGAAGCACTGCCGTTGATGTATCCGGTGAAATTTATTATGCCAATCAATTATCATTTAAAATACAATCAGAATTAAACACGGCATTCAATGATATTGCACCTGACTTATTCTTAACAGTATATGGACAAAGCGAACGCAAAATGGAACTTAAATTAAATGACCCCCTAACTTACAAAATCAAAATACCTACAGATGAAGAAATAGAAACTTATGTAAATGGCGAATGGAACAGAGGACAGTTTGAATATGACAATTTAAGACCAAAATCTATTAATTATTTATTAAGTAATTATATTGCCTATGATCCTGCGTCATCTTGGTTAAGTGGATACTTTAATTTAGTTCCTTTTCAGAATGTATATATTAACTCACCTCAACTAAGCGACTACAAATATTCAGCACCTAATAATTTTAGTAGTTCAGTAATAAAAAGAACCTGAAATTACTAATACAATTGAAGCAGACGCACCAGTAAATGAATTACCACCAATTGAAGAAGAAGAAGCACCAAAGGCAGAACCAACAATAGAACCAACACAAGAAATAAAACATGTAGAACCTCTTAAAAACAACTCAAAACCTCAAGCACGCAATGAAAAGAAAATAACCTGTCCAAAATGTGCCAAAACTTCAACATTAAAATCATACAGATACAGTCACGAACGCAATTGCCAAGGACCATTAGAAACTAAACCTATAAAACCTAAACCAAAAGCAGTTCCAATAGCAAAACCCCAGAAGGTAGAATACAACGAAGTGGCGCGTCACGAAGTAGCGCACCGCGAAGAAGAGCAACATATTCCACAACAACCGCAACAAAATAATATAATAGCGAACACACCGCCCCCAAGAAGATCGCAACCACAACCGCCTCCAAACCCGCTACACAATATAGCACAGCATTACCAATTATTGCAAAATGAATATTTGAGACAGAAGCAAGAAAAATAAATGCATTAAATAAAGGTATATTTGGTTCAAGAGGAAAGAAAAGATAAAATATAATTATTATATAACCTACTATATAATAATTATGTTTTCAACATTATCATTGGACGGCTCAAGTAGAATTGTAGCAAGTGAATTAGTATTAATAAATTCAACAGAACCATCAACATTAAGCAGTGTTTATGCTACAAAACAAGAATTAGCAGACACAGCAGGATCATTAGGTGGAGGTTATACAATTGATTGAAGAAGTTGATGCTCTTATTTTAGCACAGAAAAATAAGATAGATGCCAATATTTTAGATATTACTGAATTAAACGCAACATCAACAACTATGTTTAATGAACAAGTAAATCAAAACGCAACAATTACAAGCAACTTTAATAATATAACAGCACACGGATTAACCATAACTTCAATACTACCGACTATATCAGCAAATACAATTAAACTTGATTCTAATTTTAATAACATTAGTTCAAATACACATTTAATCAGTAATTTAAATGCTACAATAACAACGCATATATCATTAATTGGCACAAACATTAATAACATAACAGGACACGGAAACACAATAACAACCATTCTTACAGATATAGCAGATTACAAGCAGGAGCGGGCGCTTCTTGGACTACAGCTGAAAAAACAACTATTCAAGCAGATGTATCAACATTATATACAAACGATACTAATTTATTCAATACTAACACTGCTTACAGTAATACATTTGCTTCAATTATATCGGATAATAGTATACAAGATTTATTAATAACTCAAAATTCAAACACGATAAATAGTTTAATATCAGCAGATTTACAAAAGTTAGATAAAATAGATACTAACGCTCAATCAGTAGCAGGTGCTATTAATTTTAGCGATAATGCAACTTTACATAGTGATTTAAATATGTTTATTACTGGTTCTATAATATGTAATAAGTTTAGCTGTACCCCTTCACCAAATTTAGGACTACAAATGACTTTTCAAATGTTTAATCGTGAATTTAATATTAATAGAGATGGTAGAATGTGGATGTCAAGCTCAGGAGGCGTTTGGGAAACGCAAATCGGAGATGCCAATGTCGGAAGAGTGTGGGTTAAGGATAGGTTCGGTTTAGGGGCCGTTGGCGTTGTTAATTATGTATTAAATTGTGCTGGGCAAGCTCGATTTACAAGCGCTGTCCAGTTTATAGGAACAGACAGTGCAATAAGTCTTAACAATGGTTCGTATATAAATTTTGCTAATAATGGTTCAATACGAAGATATACACCAGATGCTACAGAAGGTTTGTATATGGCGCATAATAATTTTGTTGCTGTTAGTGTTGGCGATGTTACTAGTTCTTCTAATCAATATGTAATTTTTGATGGATTAGTTAATAAAACTATTTTTAGTAAAAATGTTGATATATTGAGCGATATATATACAAATGGCGATTTAACAATGGTTTCTGGTAAAAAGATTGAAGTCAATCAAGTTCAGTCAGTATCAGGAAATACTTTATTATTACAAAATTCACCGAGTGGCAATGTTCAATTTGGCAACACATCAAAACTAATAATTGATAATGCTGAAATGTATGTCGATACAAATGATTTAATAATTAGGAATAGCAACACTTCAAAATCTATTAATTTGGTTGTTGGATTATCTGCAACATATGCTGATAATAAAATTATTTTGAATAGTGGAAGCAATAGCGAATTGCGAGGCGATTGGACTATTGACGGCGATATGACTTTTGGAATTGCTCATAAAATCAATTTGAGACATTTAAATAGTGATGCTGTTTTAAGATTAGAAGCATCAACAACTATTGATAGTTATATTGATGGCACTAAATATTTACAATTGGATGATACTCAATTTTCATCATTTAACGGATTTAATTTAAGTAGCGATAAGAGACTGAAAGATAATATAGAAGATGTAGAAGATGATACTGTAAATATGGTAAAAAACATTAAGATTAAAACATTTGTTAAGAATCAAAAAACCAGAAAAACTGAATTAGGATGGATTGCTCAAGATGTTCAACAATACACAAATCCGAAATATAATATTGTAAATGATTCGGGAGAATACTTAACGATGTGTTATGATCGTATGGCTTGTATTAGTTGGGATGCTTTATCAAAACTAATCGATCGTGTAGAGTATTTGGAAAATGAAGTTTTTAAAAAGAAAAAGAAAAAAGACAAGTCTAAATAATATTTATGCGAGAAGTGATATTAAACTTCACAAATAAACATATATAGTTTTAAAATATTGTAAAATGTATTTAAAGACATATAATATAATATAATATATAATACAATGAGTATTAAACCTGAAGATATGACATTAGAACAAATAAAGGAACAACTGGCACTATATAACAGATTATATTATCAAAGAAGGAGACACGAAAAGGAATTTATGGAAACTAAAAGGGCAAGTGCTATAAGATTTCATAGGAGAAATAAATTAGACAAGATGGCAGAAAATTGAGAAATTGATTTAAAAGATATTGATTATGAAAAGAAGCCAGAAGATTTACAGAATACAAAACCACGAAAATATAAGGCACAAACATATAAAATTATAACAGTTGAATAAATAAGATTTATTAAAATTTAAGTATTTTAATAAATATTTGGTGCATTTTTGGTTTTAGGTTTTGAAACCATAAATTTAGGAAAAATAAATATAGAAATTTTACTATAAAATTATTTCTTGTAAAAAAGTATTTAAAGAAATATTATGTATTATAATTATATGGTGAGTATGCACGACACTAAAACTCAAATGATGGAAAATATCAAGAACTGTCAAATTTGTAAAAAGCAAAGAATAAATTTGAAACTACAAATGAGTATAATATTACCCAGTAATATGTCTAATAAAATTGCTAATTATAATATTTGTAAAACCTGCTCAAAGGTGTCTGTGACAATGGCACAAGAAAATCAAGAAACTGACAAATTACGTACAATTAAACGCTTTGAACCTGAAGAAATACAAATATTTTATTTTACTAAATTAAACCCGTATCCATCATACAAAAAAATATTAAATGAAATCATCACCAACAAGGAACAAACAGAATTTTACACGAAACCAACACACATGGAATTTAAAGAGGCATATGAAAACCAGCATTTTAGTAATCAATTATTTGACACTGATAATTTTAGAAAAAAAAACCTTACATTTTATCATATATGGAATAATTACCACAAACAATATCAGAATGAATACATAGAAACAAATAAACACGACATAAACAACTTTTCATACAATAACATGGTAGATTATGTTTTTGAAAAAATGAAAATTCTATCAAATACCTGTAGTGAGATAGGAGAACATATAGCAAAAACAGAAAATAAGAAATCCATATATTACCAGCAACTATACAAGAAGGAAAAATGTAGATTATATAAATACAATATGCCAGAAAAGTTATATTATGAAATGTCTTTCGCTATATACTGCGTTAGAATAAATAAGTATGAATACAACAATATATTTAAACAACTAACATACAAAGATACAGACAAACAGAAACAACTAAAAGCATATTTAAATAGTGCTGAAGATTTTGAATAAAATGTTTAAAAAAATATATCATTTTTATTAATATGGCAAATATTAATAAAAATGATATAATTAGTAAAATCTATTATGATAGATCAGGATACGGAAGTATCACAACAACCTATAAGGATGCTAAACAAAAGGAACAAAGCATAACCTTAACCGATGTTAAAGAATGGTTTCAAAAGAACATAGAACAGAAGAAGCAATTAAGAGGCAAAAAATCATTTATTGCTCCACACCCATACTTTGAATTTCAATTAGATTTATTTTTTATTCCCCAACAGCTGAAAGCGTTGGGGTCTCAGCCCAGATAGGCTCCGGGGTGGTCCGGGGCGGCCCTGAGGTAAGGTTTCACGAGGGTTCCACAAGGGTTCCACCAGGGTTCCACCAGGTTCTGCCACGGCTGTGGGGGGTGGTGCGAGCACTAAAAAGGCACTAAAAAGAGCACCGCATGCTGTTGGGGATATCACCTGGGCATATTATTTTTTATTAATGACATACCCAATCAAAAATGTATATTCTACGGTAATACCTATTAAATCAAAACAACCGCCTGACATATTAGCGGGAGTAATGGAAGGAATGCAGAAAATGAAAGGCAAACCAGAAATTATTTATAGCGACGAGGAAGGCAGTTTATATAATAAAACAGTTGAAGATTATTTCAAAGAAGAAGGAATAGAATTATACCGCACAAGAGGACATCCTAATTTTGCAGAACGTTTTATACGCACCTACAAAGATATGTTATATAAAAGGGTTGAAAAAGATGAAAAAGAAGCAAAGGAAAATATACAATGGACAGATTATAATTTTGAAATATTACTAACTTATAATAATAAAATGGAACATTCAAGCATAGGAATGACACCAGCGGAAGCATTGAAGGAGAAACAAATCTATAAAGTAAAAATGAAAATGGCAACCGAAGCAACCAGAACCCGTAAATATCCTGAAATTAACATAGGTAACGAAGTAAAGATTTACAGAAAGAAAGCAATAACTGAAAAAGAAAGGAGTAGTAATTGGTTGCCTACAAAATATAAAGTTGAAAGGATTGAAAAAAATTAGGACAAACTTATTTTTATTTGGAACATAACACACGACCATTCTTAAGATTTGAAATTCTGAAAGCTTAAAACAAATATAGAATTTTTATTATAAAAAATTTCTTGTAAAAAGGTTATTTAAAGAAATACTTTTATAATATAAATATATAGATTATAGTATGAGTAAGTTTTTACAACGTAATATCAACGAGTTAAATAAACTCAAAAGAAATTCAACACAGAACGCAAATAATGCAACTAAAAAAAGGGTTGATGAGAGCGTTAAACTTTATACTGAAAGGAAGTTATCAAATGTAGCAACTGCAAAAAATTTCATCAAAGGTTTAACATCTACTGATAAAAAGGTTTATGACAAAGCATTTCAAAAATACAAAGATAATATCAAAAAGATCAAGGATACAAAACCATTAAATGAAAGAATGGCAGAAGCAAGAGCAAATAATAAAAAGGAAGAGGGCGGTGGTGGTGGAAAATATAGGAAAATCAAAGATAATGAATATATAGGGAGTAGAGGAAGGAAAAAAATACATTTTTGTTATGTATGACCTTTATATAATTGGTGATAAGGAGAAAATGAAATCAAAACCCGCTTTTAAAGCATTTGGTAAGTATTATTATCTTTGGAACTATGAGCGATTAAGTGCTACAGTTCAAATAGTAGGAGAAGAATTTCCTAAGGAATTTATCCGCAAGAGAATTTTGAAAAAAACAGGTGTTATGATGGATGCTGATTTTGGAGAAATGGAACAAATAAATCCAGAATTTACAAAAATAATAAAAATAATGAAAAACGATGAGGAGTTTGCCAAACACGTGGAGCATTTAGAAAATCAGGAATATGGCTTAGATGGTATAAAAATATTGTCCGTGGAGATGATGAATAAATCAGGTAAAAAGTTTGATATATTAGCAGAAAATTTAAGAGATTCATCTAACGTATCCATTTACCATACACATATATACACACCTTTAAAAATGAGTGAGGACACTATACAAAAGGCAATTAAACAAGGCAATTATATTAAAAATGAATGTTGGATAAATTAATTAACTGATTTTTACAGTGATACAATCATGAATGAAAGAACCCGCAACAGACTAACCAGAGATAAAATTATTGAAATCATAGGTAGGAATGATTTTAAGGAAGTAGGAGCAACCATTCAAGAAATGGAAGCAGTATTTAAGCAGTTTAATATTCAAGTTAGAATTTTTAATTTTGTAAATGAACTTATTTACAACTATAACCCAGAAAAAAGAAACCATCATATTAAAACATTTTACGCTATGGTGAAAAATAACCATATTTATACATTAAACCACGATTTAAGCAAAATACAACAAAAACAATTAGTATCAAAACTACCCACTATAAAGGCACACACTGATTATTATATAAATGAAAGAGAGGAACCACCGCAATACAAAATGATTACATGTATAGATGATATACTTAAAAATAAAACTGATGATAAAACAAAGGAAGTATATTTAGTGCCTGAAAATAATAATTTGGCAGACATATTTTTCCAGTTGATGAATATTGGATATGAACCCAGAATTAAATACTCAGGTATTATTGATGAAATTAGAGTCAAATTTAACAAGATAACATATATCATAAAGACTCAAAATTTAATTAAATCATCTAGCGATGGTTGGATCGCAGTAAGTAATGAAACTACGTACAACAATATGAATAAAGCAATGTTTAATTTTAATAAATCTCTATTTATTTTGTCTCACAAATCTTTTTATAATGACATTGATATAAAAAATATTAAATGAAACAAGGACTGTAGCAGCTTCGGGATTATTATGGGATAAATTTAATTTAATGCGTAAAACTGAAATCGATGAAAATAAGGCATTTACAAAAGGTTTCATAGATATTACTGAAGTACCAGTTTTTAACCAGTTTGACAATTGGAAAGAATACAATGATGCAATTAAAATTGATGAACTCCACGATCTAACATTATATTATATTGAAGTTAAATATCCATGCATACCAGGTGAATGTCGCATGAAAAATATTAACCATCTTTTGGGTGGACTTTTAAAATTTAAATCAAAAGAAGAAGTTGACGAATTCATAACGACAAAAACGTTACGGGGGAATACAGAGGGCTTAATGTTTAATAAAAAATATAATTTAGTTTATGGTAAGTGTTTAAAATGTTTTATTAATCAATATAATATTAAAGTATTATATTATAAACAACCTTAATTTATTCATAAAACAAATTATAAAGATATGGTTAATTAACTTTGGAAAACTGTTATAGATGAAGATGATGAAGATGAAGATAAACTAAGTAAAAAATTAATAGGAAATGTCAATTTTGGATTATTAGAAAAAGGAGGTGCTACCGCTCATCAAAGCATTTTATTTAAGAGTATTGATGAAGCAATCCAGTATCAAACAGAATACGGAGGCAAAATTCATAAGTTGTCACAGCTTCGCTCTGAACGGGTTGATACATCAACCCTTTCACAGCTTCGCCACGAAGAGGATGAAGAAGAAGGAGATATAAAAGCATCATATTATATATTAAATTTGAAGGATAAAGCAGTATTAAGAAACGGCTATAGATATATTAAAGAACTACTCTTGCAACATCATAATTTTAAAATGAACCAATATTTTTACAAATTAATAATCAATAATATTAATGTATATAGTGTAAAAACCGATGCTTTTGTAATTGATTCATACAATGTAGAGAGAGCAAAGCAATTATTAGAATTTCATAATGATATAGGAGGTTGGAAGGTTTCAAAACAAGGCGAAGAAATTAATTTTCCTACGGTAAAATATGAAGTTGCTAAGAATGATCTAATAAAAATACCAGTTCATGAAAGTAAAACTATTGATATTAAAGATGAATACGACACTGATAACATTATTGAGATTGTTAAACAGAATAACCCTATTATGATCAGAGGCGAACTACCGGGCACAGGAAAATCATATATATATATGTCAAAAAATGGTTGATAAAAAATATAAGGTAATATTTATTTGTCCTACTAATAAATTATTACAGGCATTTGAAGGTGAAGCAATGACTATAAAGAAGTTTTTTGGAATAAACTACGGCGATGCAAAAATTAGAACCATTTGATTTTACAGAATTTGATGTAATTGTATTCGATGAAATTTATTTCAGTAATTTGAATACATATTGGAGAATAAAACAATTTGTAGAGCAGAATAAGCACAACAAAATTATAATAGCAACAGGAGACACCAAGCAATTTAACCCAGTGCAAGAGATAACAAATACTCGAGACTATGAGTTATATACTGATAATATTATAGATAACACTTTTGAATATAATATTTTGTTAAAAGAATGTAAGAGACTTAACACACAGGAAGATAAGGATAAACTAAGAAATATTAAATTTGATATTTTTGAAAATAAATTACCTATTATGAAAGTTATTGAAACATATTTCGAATATACAACTGACATAAGCAGTTCTAACAACAACATAGCATTTTTAAATACAACTTGTAAAAATGTATCAAATGAAATTAGAAAATTAGAAAATAGAAAAGATGAATACGAAGTAGGCGAATTGTTAATATGTAGGGAATATACTAAAACTAAAACATCAGTGTTTAATGTAAACTTCAAATATAAAATAGTTCATATTGGAAGCGATGGAATATTTACATTAAAGAATGTCAAAACCGAAATTTTACAATCAGTAGAAGTTGCTAAAATAAGAAGCAATTTTATATTTGCATATTGCTCAACTTGTCATTCTGCCCAAGGCAGTAGCCTAAATGATACCATAACAATTTTTGATTATAACCATTTTTTGGTAAAGAATTATCCAGAATGGATATGGACTGCAATTACAAGGTGTAGAGATTTAAACAAAGTCAAATTTTATAAACATACAAAAGATATTGATGATGTATTTAATCAAAAATGTATTATGTTTTATTTTGAAAGGAAAATATTAAATTACAAAGAACAGGACAGGAAAGCAAAAAGAACCATATCTAAAGAAGGTTATGTAAATACACAGTGGTTTTTAGACAATATAAATAATCAATGCAATTACTGCGGATGTGGTTTTACTATTGATATGAAAAATGGTAATATCATTACAAATCTACAGTAACAGCACAACGAAAAGATAATGAATTAACTCATACAATAGAAAATATCATTCCTTATTGTTGTCGTTGTAATTGTAGTTGTAAATGATAATAATTTAAATATAATGTTAATTTAATACTACATGTCTAGTAAAAACAATATATAAAAATATAGAAATTTTATAATAGAAAAATATTTCTAAAAAATATATAGAAATTTTACTGTAAAAAAAAAATCTTGTAAACATATACTTAAAGAAATATTATTATAATATATTAATATAATAATGGTGTATTTTCCTGAGACCGAGCAGGAGGAAATTATTGATAAATTATTGAATGACTTAAACAAAAATGAAACAGAAAAGATTATCAAACACGAATTATCCAGACATAATTACAATTCATCTCTGTTACTTTATTTGAAGTTGCCATTCAATGCCATTAGGTTAATCAAAGAATATGGAGAACGAAAATGCAAATGTAATTACTGCATGTTTTTGAAACAGACAATTGACCACGCGAATGGATATTTTAATGATTTCTCTACAATATACTATTTTAATGAGTTATATAAATTCCCAAAGGACGAAGAATTAAAGCCACACTTTAATATAGCACCAAGCAGGGTTAAGAAATACAGAACTGGATTTAACAGTCGTTTACATGACCCTACGCGTTTAAAACATGTTGTACCACCAAGTAAACTGAAAGAATTTAATGACATAATAAAATACATTCATGAACATAATTTTACCATATATGATAATATCAAATTAAACTATTGTCCCGAGATTAGGTATACCTGAATAAACCTAACCTTGCCGTCTTCCCATAGGTGATATTCCCCAAAAAATATTACACAAAACAAAAACGAATGAACCAGACCTTGCCCATAATATTTCTACAAAATTTATGATAAACATATTGTAAGATAATTTTATCATAATTTTTGGAATAATATTTTTTTAAAATTTATTTTTTGAAAATATTATTTTTTGAAAATTTATTTTTTTTGAGAGTTTATTTTTTGAGAAGTTATTTTTTGAGAATTTATTTTTTGAGAATTTATTGTTGTTTGTTTTAATGAATAAACTTAACCTTGCCTATCTTTTCTACCATCCAATAACCATATCCTATGAACCACCCTATACTCAAGCATCCTAACAATGACAAGAATGATGGAATAGAAAATGAGAAAAATGTGACTTTTTTGATGGATTTTGAGGTTGAGACTGTTATGAAATGTTTTGAGTGGAAATATGCATAATGAATAAGGATGACGATTTGAATAGTAAAAACAATGGTTAAAAAATGCGGTTTTTGCGTAGGGAGGGGGCTACGCTAGGGTACCTAAAAAAGATGGGCAAGGCCCACCCTAACTTTTACTAGCCCCGGCTCAGCACAAGGCCTTTTTCATGTGGCTCTAAAGAGGTTGGCTGGGACCCTTGCATCGGGTTGGGGGCATCCGGCGGTATTCTCTGGAGGCCAAGTTGGAAGGGTGGGTGTTCGGGTTGGTGGGCCACATCCCCACTGGCCTCGCTCGGAGGGCTGCTCATTGGCTTTGATTTGGTGGCAGTTCGGAGTTGCTCAGGGCTAGTTCGGGATGCGGCCGCCCAGCCGACCAACCGACCGACCGACCGACCAACCAACCAGTCCCCTGTCCGGGGCTAAGCCCCAAACCGGGGCTAGTAAAAAAAAAAAAACGGCTCCGTAAACTATCAAAAACCAAATTGGACATCTCCTAGTTTTGGGCACCCCCAGATAGGGTTTCAGGTAAATGACCGGAAGCAAGCAGTCATGTGCAGAACCCAGCTAGGGAAACCAAACAGAAGAACGCATTCATTTGACGGGGAGGGGGGAGGGATCCAAATCCAATGGTTTGACTGGAAGTCCAAATCCTGACTTTGGCACCAGTTTTCTTGACCACGTTGATTCCAGACAAACCCAAATGACTCACTGCACTGCACTGTACGACAATTTCCCAAGTTCCAGGCTAAGGAGTCTGCGACGCCACACTCCACTATCAGGTTCTTACAGCATCCAAAGCCAAATTTGGATACCGCGCCCCAGCTCCTTGGCGCGTCAACCTCAGCCAACCTCAGCTCCAACCATCGGGTTTTCATTACAAACCCAGCCCAACCCTCAGCCCCGCAAGCCCTCCAACCACCATCAAGCATTTCACAAAAACAAAAACACCCAAGGTTTTACTTCCATTTGGATGAGACCCCTGAAAAGAATAAAAGTATTTCCAGCAGTGATAAATTCCTTTTAAAACCAACAAGGGAAAATCAAAACAAATGTTAGGCAAATGGAAGTTTATAAGTTTGTACAGACCCAGCTTCAACCCAACAAAACCCCCTCCACAAAACTACCACCATCAAGCTTCAAGCATTGCCTCCCAGCACGAAGTAGCCCGGCTGCATCTCCGGCCCCAAGCTTGTGCTGCACGTCGCCGCGGCCGCCGGGCCTTCGGGGCTCACCACGCGAATCCCCCTAGGAGACCTCAAAGAGCTCGTTGTTTCAGGCTGCCCTCAAAAAAAACACCCCTGCTTTTAAGGGCTCCCGAGAAAGAAAAAAAAGCTGTTTTCTGGGTATTTTCCCTTGAAACCCCTTCAAACATGTCCCCCAATCCAGTCGTTCGCGTGTTGTTTTCCCTTCAAAACCATCAGAAAGGGGTACGAACTCCAAAAGCGCCCTTTTGTGTTCACAGTGGCTCGTTGAGTGGCTAAAGTACCTTGACAAGTCCCAACGTCTATGGCTGGCAACCTGTGAGTGTGGCACCTGTCTGGCTTGCTTTCAGGAAACCAAAGCAGCCATCATTTAGCACACCAAATAACTCAAGAGCGGGGCAAATGGGGTTAAGGGTCCAGTGCCACTCAATGGAATCCATTTGCGACCAAGCCAGATAGTGCATCAAAGGTTGCCCAAATGTTCACCCCTTTTCCCGAAGTAGGAGTGTTCACCCCATTGGTGGTTTGGATTGGTGGTTTGGATTGGTGGTTTGGATTGGTGGTTTGGTGGCTAGGGTTGGCCCCCTTTTCACTCCAAACAACAACTAGGGCGTTTCCTCCACCCCCCACACCACAAATCCAAACCATCTGGGTGCAAAATGAGCGCCGGGGAAGAAAAAAAAGCCCCCCCGAAAAGGGGGGGAGATTACATACGCTGTCTTTGTGTTTCTTAGCACCCCATGGAAAAAAAACAAAGGGTATTACTACATATGTCTCGTGGGCTGGCATACCTTCACTCCTGAGTAGACTGGCCAAAACAACTTCCAAACTTGTTGCTTGCCTGTAAAATGGTCCAGCCCCAAAAAGTGACTCAAGTCCATGAACTCCGGGAGTGAGAATACTTCCAACAAGTTGATTTATGTTCAGCCTGCGAAACCGGCCGATTCCATGAACCTCAGGCTTGGAAGAGTCCCTCTGAATCTCGTTAAGTTGGACCTAAAGAACGGCTGAGGTCCGTGCTGGACCTTGGAAGGAACTTGTCATTTCGGGCTCCAATCCCAAAAAGGGGTTGGTCCCTTTTTGTCGAGGCTCGGCACATTTCGTTTTGTGTGGGTTTTAAAGGGGGCCGAAAAGGAAAGGCGCCAATTTGCAGCGTCCCCTATATTGGCACATAATTACCCAAAAGGAGTTTCCTCTAAGGATGGTTTTTGGGGTTCATGTTACCCAGAGGCTCCCAATTGATTTAGGGCCTTCAAACAACCTGGTCTTGAGACCTCCAACCACCTCCAGGCCTCCAGGGCCTGGCAAGGAGACTCGAATCATTTCCGGCCGACGTAACCAACGGAAGGCGGCGGGCGAGGCGAGGAGGCGAGGAGCAGATCAGGCACTCGGCTGCGCCGCTCACGTCCGCGTAGTATCCCTCGCCGCAGGGCTCGCAGCCCAGCATGTCCTCAGATCGGCATCCATCTCAAGGGTCGGGTCCTTTGGAGCCGACTCGGTTTGGTGGTTCAGGGGAAAACCGTGGGAAAACCCTCTACAAAAGCCAGGGGTCAAATGTCAAACCAATCCAAACCAAAAAGAGGGGAACATGATAAGACACACCGCCGTGGCTGTGGAGAATCACGTTTTACTTCTGAGGGGGCCGGCCGAAAGTGGCACGAAAACCCGGCTTCACCATGGATGAAGCCGGTTTTGTCCGGACCGGAATCGGAAGTCGGGTCGACGCTGCCTGGCCATAGGCATTGGCATCTTGTGGGCAGACACGAATGGGGTGTATTTCTTCGGGCCGTCCTTTGGGCAACGGGAGGCACTAGAGACATCCGAGACAGGCATCCGGTTCCGCGCAGGCCGCAAAAGCACACCTCCCCGAAAACATCCAGAAGAGACATATCCAAAAATCTCCTCCAAGACATCTCCCAAAAAGACATCTCCTGAAAGCACACCCAACGTTATCCCCAAAGACAAGCCGGTAGACACATCCTCAAAGACGTCCTCCATAAAGGCATCCCAAAACAAAAACCCAAAGACATACCCTCATCATCTCCCCACATAACACCTCCAAAGGCGTCAGCGGCATCCACAAAAACCCAAACGCGCAGACATCCCAAACGCATTCCCACAAACATCTCCACAAACAAATCCAGAAACAGTCCTAAAGCCGCCCAAGATATCTTCAACATGCAACACTTATCCACCGCCTTCCAAAAGCCATCCTAAAGACCCACCCAAACAACATCCACCAAAGACAAACCCCAAACGAATCCCCCAAGACTTGCCCTCGCAACATCAGGGGCAAACGAACGGTTCTGGGTGACTTTGCATTTTCAAGGGTAGTTAGAGGCTCAGCTTCCAAATGGGGGTTGATACATCATGGTCATCTTCCATTTGCTTAAGCCCCTGCGAAAAAGTAAGAACATATTTCCAGTAGTGATAGATTAACCAACAGGATATTCTTTTTTGAACAACAACCACATGTTTTTCAGCAATGGAAGTCATTTGGGTGCCAGGACTATTTTTCTCAACCCCGAGCTCCTGACTTCTTGTCCGGTGCCGAGGCACGCCTTTGCGATGCCAGCCGGGGCTACAGGGCACGCACTCGAGGCTCAGCAACATGGTGCCATCCTCAGCTGGGCGAAGTTGAGCGCTCGTGGCGGGGGAATGGCCATAGGTGTCCTTTAAGGGAAAATCGATGGGTTTCCCTGGAAGACCCTTGAACCACCAGGTAAACCAGGAATCGAAACCCATCTATTTTTTCGATCAAGCCCAAAGAGGACACCTATGGGAATGGGGAATTTAGGGGGTTTGGGGGGGCTTAAGGGCGGCTTAAGGGGAGGCTTAAGGGGGGGGCTTAAGGGGGGGGGCTTAAGGCGGAGGGCTTAAGGGGCTTCAGGGCACCTTTGTGGGGGCGCAGGTTTGGGAGGTTTGGGAGCGGGGGGGTGTCGGGAGCTTTCTCCTTGGGAAGTGGAAGGGTTGGGCCAAGCAGGTTTTCATGGCGTGAGTCTTGGTTTGTTTCAGAAACGCATTTGTTTATCTGAGTCACCATCAAAACCCGGGATTGAAATGGTCTTCCCAAAACTAGTTGACATCACAATGTGGCGGGATGTTGATCGTCTCATCGAGATCATCAAAGACAACCCTGGATGCGATCTATGGGCCTCTATGCGGACCATGGAGTACATTGAGTACATTGCAGTACGTGAACCTATCTCAGTAAGACTACCCCGCCATTTAAAAAGGGGATTCCCTAGTATCACAGAAGTGGTTGGACAACCCCCTTGATCCCACAACCCTGGGACAATTTCCGAACAGAACTAAGCTTCATCTCCGGCGTTTTTTCTGGCGCTGCCAAGGGAAGCCATGAATCGGCGTGGGCTCCAGCCAAGCCCTTTGGACACAGCCAGAGACTGGTTCACCCAGCGCTTGGAACCGAAGGGTCTGGAAAGTGCTCATCGGGGACAGGGCGCAAGGTTCGGGTCATTCCGTTTATATGCGGAAGTAAACAGGATGAAGAAAAAAACGAGAGGTTGTGCCAGGAAAACATTCATCCAACTGTGGCTGGGGCATGCCCCTTTTTGGAATAAACAGCATACGCATCAGATCAATGGGCTGCCCCTCTTCAAAGGGCAAGCATTGCCATCCTCGGCTCGCTTGATCCGCAAGTCTCTTGGCAAGTCTCTGAGGTCGACCCCAAGACACGTCCAGGGCGTAGGTGTCCCTTTTGGAAAAACTGATGGCCCTGGTAGATGATTGAACCACCCGGTAAACCAGGAATCGCCTTCCATTTGTTTAAGCAAACCCACCAAAAAGGACACCTATACCAACTTCGCCAGGGGACTCAAAAAAAACCCGCAAAATAATAAAAATACCAATAATAATAATGATAGAGGGCGGGTCGGCATGGAGGCTGAGTTTTTCAGATTCCTGGGGCCTGGGGGCTGAGTTTTTCAGATTCCTGGGGGCTGAGTTTTTCAGGTGCTTGGGGGCTGAGGTTTTCCATTAAAAACACTAAAAACAAAAGTACCAAAATATAAGATCAAGACCCGTGACCTCTTAGATTTATTGGGGTGCGTTTTTTTTGTTGTTTTTGGCTGATGACGTGCAAGCACAGATTCATTTTCGATCCAATGAAGACTCAGATGCATCCAGACCTGGAAAATGAGCTAGCTTCAAGCTACACAGAAGACAGCCTGTTGAGAACTATTTTGCACAAATATCATGGTTGGACACATATTTTTGGCAAACGTGTGTCTGTAGCTTATTTTTGGATAATTGGCATGCTTACGCATGCCAAGTTTATAAACCTCAGGGTGCTAACTTTTGGAAGACGTATGTTTGGCACAAATCTTCAACACAATTTGCATACGTATGCAATATTTTGGAAGACGTATGCTTAGCAATCTGAAAGTAGATGTATGTTTGGGACAAATATGATTGTTGTGTTGCAATTCTGAAACACGTAAGTATGGCAAGCACAGCTTGCCATGCATATCAAATCATAAGAAACGTAAGATATCGCTGATCTATGCAGCTTTCAGCTGCAAGACTCAGCTCTTTTTACAGTTGGATGTTCAATATTTCAATATACGCATGGGCTCTGCCCATGCTCTTGAGAAAAGACAGCTAACACAAACATATTTATCGCATAATGAGCTGGAGCAATTGGAGCACAGCTCCAATCTAGTTGCTTGAGCTCAAGAAGCACAAGGTGCAAAGATGAACACCTGCAACGATATCTGCAGATGCAAATAACATTCTCTGCATAAAGCTGTTCAGCTTTGGAATAAGAGCTTTGGAATAAGATTCTCTGCAGCTATTCGTGTTGCTGAAGAGCTCTTGCAACAGTAAAGCTGTTCAGAATAGATTCAAGTAGACACAAGCCACAAACAATTGCTTGTGATGAGATGTTACCTGCAGAAGATGAAATGAGAGATGAGATAAATTGTCTCCAGTTACCTGGAGTTACCTGCAGAGTATCTTGGAAGAGGCTTATGTTCTGTTGATACACATCTCATCATATTATTGATGTCTTGCATCAAGAAAGCTTGCATCAAGAAAGCATCAACAAAGTATTGTCTTCAGATGATGGGCTGTGTTTTTTGGTATTTTTGTTTTTTTGGTTTTCTTGGTGTTTATGAGCAAAGGCACCAAAAAAAACACACAAAAACAAAAAAACAGACCCATGGCCCTGAACTAGCAGATGCAGATGATGGGCTGTGTTTTTTTTTTGTGTGTTTTTTGATGAAAAAAACTCAGCCCCCAGGAATCTGAAAAACTCAGCCCCCAGGAATCTGAAAAAACTCAGCCCCCATGACGATCCCTTCTGTAATAATAATAAGAATAAGAATAATAATAATAACAATAATAATAAGACTAATCATAATTAGAATAATAATAATAATAATAACAGTAATAATCATAATAATGATGATAGTAATAACAATATTGATAAGAATAATAATAATACAAAAAAAAAAAAAAAACGCTCTGAGCTCCCGGCGGGGCACTGGTAGGCCTCTCGGTACTTCGAGGCCAGGTCCGGCATGGGATAGGTCAGGTCCGTCAGCACCGGAGAGGCACAAAGCCTCAGGGCCCGGCCTTTTGGCCCCCGGGGTGCCGGTGGTTTTTTCGGCCGCGCGTTCCTCGCGGTGAAAGGGCACCCAACAAATTTGGGGTACACCGAAAATGATCCACCTGTCTCCTTCTGACCCTTTGAAAATGGTTGGTCATTACCATCATTACCCAAAATGGAGGGGTTATGACCCCTTTTCTAGGGGTCATGGAGACTCTAGGTAGGCTGAGAAACGCGGGTTCATATTTCTACTCAAAAAATACAACACTTGCTTTGGAGATTGCAGCCGGACGTATATACCGCTTGGAACAGTAAGGGCGAGCGCGAGGTCCTTTTTCCGAAGGGGTCCAGGATCTTGTTGCAGGGTCCTTGAGGAAACCGAAATCTACCTGTCTTCGATTTCGGATCGTCTGTTTTCGGGCGGCCTTGGGTTAGACCCGGATCCCGAAACGAAAGCGCGCTCTGCTGGCAGTGCCAAGGAGTAGGGCTGGAACCGTCTCGGCGTTCCCTGAAAGCACATAGACCACATAGATGACTTGCACTTCCCCCTGCATGTTGATCAATCCCAGAAGTAGAAGGCGACCACCTTTTGGGGCCACTGAAAAATGACCAAAAGGGAGACCAAACAGGTCATCTTAGAACGATTTTACCTCAGTGGTTCGTTGATCCCTTGCTAAAAGTGATTCCACTCTTAACGGGGCCCCGGACATACATCCTTAAGAGCACGGCAGGGGACCACCAAGTTGAATGAATCCACCAACACGTCGTTGATGGAAACTCATGGCCATTTGGGTGTGTTCTTTTTTAGGGGACCTCCAAAATGGGGGTTTTCCTTTGGTTTCCCTGTAAAAAAAGACAGACCCATTTAATGTTGCCTGCGGGAAAATCAAACAAACGCGGACCAGGGATGGCCAAGTTGCGGGCCGCTACTCTGTTGACACCGCCAACTGATGCTCAATGCGTTGGTGTGACCTGGGATCCTGCTTGTGTCTGCTCTCTGCCGTTTGGATTGTGGAGTCAGGGGTCAAGACAAACTGGCCATCCCCCCCTGACAGGTAAGCCTTTTACATCTCATCCGACGGTCTGCGCAAACCCCCCAAAACATGAAATACTTGGTTGACGGGAGCAAACAAAATCTAATCTTAGCAGCTAAGTGGGGATTTCAACCACTAAACCACAATAAGCAAAAATGTTTCCAATTTTTCCCAGCAACAACCATGATTAATGGAAAACCAAGTTGTTTCCAAAAGGTCTAAGGGGGCGATTCATTCGGTCACACCAAAGACCAGTCATGAACATCCCCCCATCCCAAACAACAAGAACCATGGAAAGAGAACAAGAAACCACGGAGATCGGAATGGCTCGGGTCTCGTAATCGAAAATTCCGAACCCAAAGAACCTGCGTGAGCTTGTGGTTTCCCCAGAGACGACTTGGCATACCTGGAGTCTCCTTCTGACCCTTAAAAAATGGTTGGTCACTACCCAAAATTAAGGGGTTGTGACCCCTTTTTCTAGGGGTCATGGAGACTCCAGGTAAGACTTAGGCCCAAGAAATCTGCACATGTTTCTCACAATAACCGCTCTGGTGGTACCAAAGCGGGCTGCCCATCGCGACCAGTTTGTAAATTTTAAGGGGTTCCCGTGGTATCACTTCAATGGCAACCTAAACCCCAGTGTCCAACCGATCTGCAACCTTGCCGAGGCTCGAGGAGCTGTTGGTGCCTGCAACGGTCGAAACGAGGTTTGTGAAAACGCGTCAACGGGTACAGGCCTGACAAATGAAGAACCGTATTGCAGTATGTTTACAAGCAGTGAAATGGTGTTGCCCACAACGATTCTGTGAAGGTCAGAATCCTCTCTTGAATTGGGATTCAAACCCTCAACCCTATGTTCAAATCAAGCTTCGCAATTCGGCAATTCGGCTATACACGTCGCAATGTCTTTCAACCTTGGAGACCTGGCAGATCCAGCCTTCTCGTCCAATTTTGGAGATGGGGCGGGCAACTGCCTTCAAATTGGGACAAGTCGGTCAGCACTCCGGGGGGTGGGGGAACCCTTTGACTAATCTAGGGCGAGCTTCCCCATTCTTTTCAGGGATCCTTCTTTCTAGAAAACCGCTAAAAACCCAGGGGAAATGGATCTGGTTTTGGTAAAGAACGATGGCTGAAAAGAATGAAAAGGAACCAACCCCTAGAAATGTTGGGGATAGTTCCTGGGTTCACTGGAGGGGGACACCCCCCCTGTTTTAATAATGCGTTTTGATTTTGTATTTTTATTGTTTAAAGTCTGAGGTGAACATTATGAGCTTTGCTGGGTTGGAATATCTAGAACTAAGGTAGACCTCCACTTACTGCTTGGTTCCTGAAGGCGAGCGCCTGACGCTTTTTGTCTTCGGCGTGCTTCCAACCATACCGTCCTTCGTTTCACGAGAGCAGGCTGTCTCCGGCTCATCGATCGAGCGGATTGGCCAAAAGAAATCACCAACCTAGGTTGCCACTTATGATCCAAACCCAAAAAGTGACATTGTAAAGTTTGTAAAGTCCGAAACGGCACTCAGAACATCAGAAACCCGAACCTGGAGTTCCATGACCCTTTGAAAATGGTGGGTCATTGCCCGAAGAATGAAGGGCTTGTAACCCCTTTTTCTGGGGGTCAGAAGGAAACTCTAGGTACCTGTCATGCAACTTGAGCCACCTTTGGCTTTCCCTTCAGCTTTGTTTGTCACGATTGTCCTGGTTGACAAGTTGATCTCTGGAGGATTCTCCTGGGAGTTTGTCATTGACGTTGGGCGAGTTTTCCCGAAATCCCCGGAGACGCTCACGACGTTCCGATCCGATGGCCTGGGGAAGCGCACAGGTCAGCCAGCTCCGGGGACCTCGGGTCCCACCGGCTGGCTTTTGCGAACGGACACTCTCTGAATTCCCCCAAAAAAAGAGAAAAACATGCGCGACAATACGGAAAAACAAAGAAGAAGAATAACCCCCCTCGCCAAAAAAAAAACATGTCCGCCAAGGGAAACGCGGGTTGGAAGGCGATGTTTAAAGCAACCCGGAGATTCCATTTGCGGATACGTCCTCTTGATAAAGCTGAGAAAACATGTCCAGTGATTGAGTGCCCCAAAAACCAAAAGGGGAAAATAAAAAACATGTTAAATTCAGCAAATGGAAGTTTTCTGGCCAAGAAGACCCCAAATGATTGGAGTCCTTTTCGTTGTCCGCAAAAAAAAAGCGCCAAACAAGCGTACAATCGATTAGATTCATTCAAACGTGTTGGGTGCATACACCAAAAACCATAAAGACAAATGGATTAACGTGCTGGCGTGAAAATGCAAGGTAGGCCAATCCTCCGAAATCCCTAGAAACCAAATACACAGGGGACCTTTCGACGTAGAGGCAAGGGATCAAGGATTGCATGTGAACTGCCTGAAGCCTTAGATTTGATGGGACTGCACTTGCCTCCACAGCTCTGCTTAGTCCTCAGAATAACAGGATTGAGGCCCTTCCTGAACTGCTTTTGTAAGAAATGGGTGTGGGTCAAAAACAGGAAGCAAGGACTAAAGCCTGCGGTTCGCTGCGACCTTCATTTTGACCCATACCCAGATACGGGAAAAGCTCCAACGGGTTCGGCGCAACTGAGGGGCGGGGATCTCATGGTGCGGGCCACGCCCAGGACACGCCCTCTACCTTTGAGTGGCGGGCTAAAGGGACTCCACACTTGGAAAATCCACATGATCAAAAGGTCAAATAAACATTGGATGACCATTTGGGAAACCCAGCAAAAAGACATCACTTTCCCACATGTGAAAAGTTACCCCATGCTCAAAACTGGGGGCCCTTCAAGGGAATCCCACATGGAGCCAGGGAGGCTGCTGGAATCCTGGCCTCTTTCCTCACTTTGAGTGGATGGGCCCAAAAAAAGAAGTAGTCCAAACTTCTTGTTTACCACTAAATCGGTTTTCCCAAGAAGCTTCTAAAGTCCAGAAACTCAGGCAGCTAGCTTCCCAAGGAAACCCTGGCCCTTGAGGCACCTGGCCGGGGCTGGGGCTCCGGGCACCAGCATCACGTTGCTGTTCAGCGGCCCGTTCTTGTTCTCCACCGCCAGCCCCGCCAGCGCCGCAGCGGTGGAGGGCAAGTACTGCCTCTCAGCGCGCACGCGAGAAAAGGCCCGGGGCAGCTCAGGCGACCGGGAAATCCACGAGTCCCGGAAGGCAGGACCCGCGTCCAGTTTCCCCCATGTGGGTGGCGCGGAATTCCTTTTGTTTGTTGATGCCCCTTGGTTTGCCGGTTTTGAAGGGACACCACCAGGAAAAACAAACCATTTGAGTGGTTCCCCTTGAAAAAGACACCCCCTTGAGGGTTTCCCCAAAACGTCCTTTAACCCCCATGCTTGCGTGAGAAAGCTCCATTCAGCCGGCCCAACAGGTGATGGTTTCGAATCGACCCTGAGGAAAACTACATATTGGTTGCTCGGTGTTTTGAGGCTCTGTACCTGTCCTTGTTGGGTGGGAAAAAAGGAAAGCCGAAGCCATTTTAGGGGTTCCCTAACAAAAGACGCAATCA
>CAUJNA010003783.1:121003-246003 GCA_963377175.1 Effrenium voratum | reverse complement strand
CTGTGAAGATGGCCTCACTTAGATGGTCTTGGATGAATCGCAAAATGGTTAGCAACTGGTTATGGGGGACTTACAACCATACTAAGTGGGTTACTACCAGGGTTACTAACCGCTTAGCTATCTCCCAGACCATCTAAGCAAGAACCGTCTGCAGCGGTCTGGTTCTACAGCGACCAGGGAATTTCATGCAGATTAGACTTTGAGGTGCGGAGTTTCCCTGAAGGCGCATGGTGGGCTCGAGAAGCCAGGGCATGGATAAGCTGAGTTTGCTTGGCGGACTTACCCAAAGAGAAATCTGGGCATGTTCATTTGGCCATGGGTCAAAATCCCGTACCCACCAGTGAACATCCCGATCCCCACTAAAATAGACTAAAATTGGTGGTGCACCTACCCAAATGGTACCATTGGTTTTGACCCACAGCCAATTGGGGAATGGAGGAATTTAGGGTCTCTTGGTTCAGAAAGCAGGCACGGGCTTGTCTGAAGGGAAGAAAGCCCAAAGATGTGCTGGAGTCCTCCCTTTGGCAAAAATTCCCAGTGTGTGTGTGTGTGTGTCCATTTTTGTGGGGACCCCTAAAAAAATGGCGGGTTTACTTTTGGTTTCCCTTTAAAACCATCCATAAAGGGGGTACCCTCTCTGGGTGAGGAGGTGCCAAGGCACAATCTGGGAAGACGTTCCCACTTAAACGAATCCCTTGACGAACCCCCCTACAAAGGTTCGGAAGGGAGCGTCTTGGGTCCCGAGAAGGCTTCTAAAAACCGCTCGAAGGAAATAGGGATGGGCCATCCCTATTTGGGTCCTAATATCCCTTACTATAGCATATGACACGGGGAGGTAAGCTCGAGCTTTCCATGAACAATCAATATGAGTGCTTATGTGCTCCAGAAAGCATGTTTTGGATTCATGAAAGGGTGGGGCCCAACTCTTTGCATAATTGTGCATCCCTTCAAATTAGCATGGAACCCAACATGGAGGTTGCCCAAGATGGTGTTTCCTGTTCCATGCTAACTTGCAGGGGGGTTCCTCTCGGCTTCCGGAAAGTTAGTGAGCCCCCTCGAACTCGTAGGGAAAGTCAAGTAAGCCCCCCCAAGTTCCTCCCAAAAGGGCCGCAGACCAAAAATAATTCGCAAAAGAACCCCCCTGGTGCCGGCGGAAACTTCCAAGGCTTATCCATAGGTGTCCTTTTTGGAAAATAGATGGCCCTGATAATGGAATAAAACCCATCTAAACCAGTGCCTTCTATTTTGACCACACTAACCTAAAAAGGACACCTATGGGCTTATCTCCTTGACTTGTGAAAATAAGTGTGCCTTGCCCACGCGCGTGTCTCAACATGTACAAAGAGAAGTTCCAAGGAAACCCACGGGTTGCAGCCAAGCTTGCAGTCCAACTCCGATGGCGATGCTGTGCGCTTCGGTCTAAAGCCGTGAAGGACGCACAATATGAGTAATGTGTAATGGTTAGCTGGTTGGCTGATTGGTTGCTTGGTTGAACATTTGGTGGATAGATTGATTCATTGATTCATTGATTGAATGATTCATTGATTCGGATAAATAGATTGGTTGCTTGATTGAACACTTGGTGGATAGATAGAGAGACAGATTGAACGAAAGTACGCATCTCAAAACAGCAACAGATAGATTGAATGATTCATTGATTCCACGACACATCGAAAGTACGCAGCTCAAAGCAGTAAAACCTCCTCCTTCATCCGCGCCTGCTCGCGGATCTAAAGCAGGCCAGTCACAAAAAAGGGCCGTAGAAATGTCCAAACAGATTTGGCTGCTATTTGGATGGTGATGGAAATCAGGAAATCAGTTGTAGGGGTCCCTGTGTTTGATGGGTGCAGGGAACCAGGAAATCAGTTGTAGAGGTCGTCTTTGGAACCTCAGGTGTCTGTTTGGACCAATCACGAATGATCAGGGCCGGACGCGAGAAGCACATGTCGTGCTCCCCGCCGCCATCAAGAGCATGTCCAGTGATGGTGTTTGCTGGTCTGGATGTGTATAAGCTTGTGACGCGGTGTATACCGCTTAGAAAAGCGGCACATAATTCCCAGACCCAGAATACCCTCAGATGCCCACTGGCCATGAGGAAAAACACACATCCATGTTTGCCTGGTTGAGCTTTAAGGGGAACCCTTCCCACGAAAAGGTGAAAAAGGGCGCCACTACGCACCGGAGCTGGACATTCTTTTCGAGGCTACCCCTTGTTTTGGTGGGTTTTTAAAGGGAAACCAAAACGAGAACCGGCATTTTGGGCGAGGAGTGTCCCCAAAAAACGACACCCCACCATACCTCCAAACAACAAAAAACAGGAAAACAACGGAACCGCCCGTGTTGGACCGATTCTCCATACCTCCATACCAAAACCCCCACTGGAAACTCCGGAGTCGAGGACCAATGTCCTCGGGCCCATGTCAGCCAGGCGGCGTCTGTGGCCGTTGGCAGCACCGTAGGCACGAGAAGAGGCTCCTAAGACCGTACAAGCTCTTCAGCTGGGTGAGGCCGTTCTGTTTCTATCTGGGGCAAGCTGGAATGCCCGAAAAAGGGGTGCTTGTGTTTAAAAGGTTTGTTTTGTGTAAATGGCTTGCTTTGAACTTTTATATGGGGGAGTTTATGAAATGGTGGCTTGCTTTCAAAGAACCCGAAAAAGGGTTCCCCATGCTTGTTGGCTTTTGAACCCATGCATCATCTACGTCCGAACCAAAGCCACCGAACTATATGTTGGAACGCTCTACCCGAAGACGAAGACTACCTTGAAACCTCGGTTGCTTTCTGCTCCCCTGCTAAAAGTGAGTTTAACTTTTAGTGGTTTGATACGGAAAACCCATTGGTTGGCAAAAAGTTAAAGTCCTAACATCCCTTGGCAAAACGCACCAGAGAAACCACCATCCCCCAAAAGCCACCGACACACCCAGCCCAGAGAGCCGGCGCTGGTTTTCAGGGGCTGAAGCCAAAATGCGCCCGGAAGAACGTGTCCCTCGGGCGGAAAAGCAAAAGGAGCGCCGGAGCTATGCAAAAGGGGCGCGAAAAGGAGCATTCGGTCGAAGTGGTCTTTTCCTTTTTCGTTTTCTGAAATACAACAGAAACAAAAAAAAACAAAAAAAACTGACAAGGGCCACCATCAATTCGAGCCTTGGAAAGCGAACAAAGCATCTTAGCGGGGAAAGGGAAGCGCTCAGCCTGGTTGCGAGCGGGTTCTCTGAATTCCCCGCAAAACAATTATCCGCCAAAGGAAACTCAACTTGGAAGGTGATGTTTGTGGATACGTTCCCTGGAACCAACAAGTGTCCAGTGTGATACAGTGTGATAGATTCCCTTTAAAGCCAACAGGGGAAATAACAGATAGTTTCAAGCAAATACAGGAAAGCGGAAATACCGGAAACCCTGCAGCAATCACTGAGTAGAAATCATTGCAATTCCAATACTTCGCACGACTTTGTGGCGAATCAAATGATCCCAGCACCTGAAACAAGGGATCCCCACGCGATCGGGTTCGCTTGCTCGAGCTGCTCAATATCCTGTGAGGGACAAGGTGTTCGTGATTGGTGTGTGAGTGTGTGTGTCAAAACTGGAATTTCGACCCTCCCCCCCCCCCATGGGAAACAAGGTTGGTTTCTGCGAACCCGCAAAAACCAGCTGGCGCTGGGTCACGTTCTGGCAGAAGCCGAGCTAGTAAGGAAAGCGCAAATACTCTCCAAGTTTCTTTAAACAAAGCGAATAGCTGCCTGCTCAGCTCGGTCCTCCAGTAGAGAGGTTAGAATAAGGGTACCCTTTTTTCTGTAGTCTATTTTGGTAGGGGAACCCTCCCAACCAAAAAAGGGGTTAGAAAGGGCACCTAGCTGGGGGACCTAGTGGAATCGAGTCTCCATGACCCTTTAAGAATGGGGTCCTGCTCAGTCCTGAAAACCCATATCATGCGTCATCGATGCAACGTTGCTCCAGCCAGGCGAGTTACAAAAGATGACGAGTTTGATCTTCGAGTTTGGCCAGGGCACGACGATGTAATTCACGATAGGAGAGCCAAAACGATAGATCTTCCAAGCACCTGCGCCGACGCATGGATAGTTCCTTCATGGGACCTGAGAAGTTCCCCACAAAATGGTGGCTTTCCTTTTGGTTTTACTCCACAACCATACAACAAGGGCACCCTCCAAAATCGACACCCATTTGCCTTGATACTTCTGTTGATCCGTGGCTAAAAGTTTTGCACTTTTCGTAGAACTCTCGCAAACTCCTCGCATCGCAGGTCTACAAGTCAAAAGAACTGCGAAAGCTCAGTGACGAGGCAATTGTTGGAGACAGGCCCAATATTCTAGGTACGCAACAAAGACCCACTAAAATGGTCTACCCAAACCCATGCTTCAGGAAATACAAAGGGCGGCTTTCCGTACCTGTTTCCGGATGGGATTGTCCCTTGCGAATCTTCAGCTCAGGCTTTGCTTGCGCGTGGCAATGGGTACCAGCCAGAAGGTGTCGGTTGGTACATGCTCAAAGCCCCGCGCAAAAGGACGTTAGACCTTTTATGGGCATGACACATGTGAGTCTCCTAAATGTCGGTCTCTCCGGGGCTATTCGATCATACCAAAGTCCAGCCGTGATATCCCCAATTCAAACACCCAGATATGAGGGTGTCTTTGGGTTTCTAAGCCATATGGCTGTGGGTCAAAACCAGTGGTATCATTTTGGGGTAGGCGCACCACCCATTTTAGAACCTATTTTTAGGGCGGATTGGGATGTTCACTGGGGGTGCGATTGGGCTTTTGACCCATGGCCATATTGAAACCAACCAAAGCCCCTTCGAGATTCAAGATATGGTCTTAAACTGAGCCAAAATCCATGGGAGTTGTCCCTCTGGTTTCCTTGAAACAAGCAGCCCAAGACATAATGTAAAAGAAACACCACGCTTGGGTGTTCCACGCCCCAAAACAACCATGCAGGGCTTCCCCGCGCGAAAACCGTTGTATTCGACCAAGGATTGAAGTTGAAGCCTTCTCATCCAAAATGGATGTGCATGAGGGCCGCTTGCAAAACTGATCTAACCCAACCCCCCCTTCCCCTTCTTCCTGAAGGTCAACAAGGTCCTCTTGAAGATGTTGGAGGCGCCCTCGGGTTCATTGGGTTCTGGCCTGTCCTCTGACTTCTTTCATTCTGGCCAGTCGCACGGCGATAGGAAAGAAACTACCTGGAGCCTCCCTCTGACCCTTGAAAAATGGGGTCACTACCCAACATTAAGGGGTTATGACCCCTGTACCGCTTGCTTGCTGCCTTCGCCTCCTTTGTCTGCGGGTGTTTGGCCCAAAGATGTTGAGCGTAGGACCACGATGTCGCTCCTTTCACACATCGCCAGCACAGATTGTAGTGCAGCTTACCACCAGCTCCAGCTGGTGGAAACGGAACTGAAGGTGATCTGTCTGCTGGTGGCGCAAGCTGCAAAGCAAGTTTTGAGCATGGTGCCACACGCACCTGCAGAATCCAATTGATCTACGCAATTCAACTTCTTTCTGCATGTCGGCAGCCTGCTTCGACTCGTGCTAAAACATCGATCCTTCTTCTTTTTGTAGGGGTCAGAAGGAGACTCTAGCTATATTTGCTAATTTTCAGGCGCTGGAGAGGGCTGGGATTCATCAGAGAAGGTCTTGTGCTATTGGGGGGGGCTTGAAGTGGGGTACACGAGCTTGCCAAACCTTACGAGGAATAAGAGATTGTCGGTTTCCGGCCAGACGCTTTTAACTTCTGGAATGGGAACCGATAAGAGAACAAAAGGAGTTAGAATTGTCAATAGCTTTATTTTGAAAATGCATTTTTTTGCATTTTCGGGGCTAGAAAGGGGCGTCTTTAGTCTGAGGGGGTTGTGAGAGATGCCAACAAATATTCAGAGGATCTTTTGGCCAAACCTTGTGGCTGCCTTTAAATGCGAATTTGGCTGGCAGCCAGCTGGAAAATTTGGGATCTTAAAGCCAACTAAACCAACTCTTGAATAATGTTGATCAATAAACCCCTGTTTATTAATATAGGGCTGTTCCCCTCCAAAAGCAACAAATCCCCACTAAAACCAGGGACACCCCCCATATGAATAAACAGAGGTTGATTAATCCGAGGTCAACATTAGCAAGCAAACAGTGGACGCCAACACCCAGCCAGCTCCTTGAAGGCTAAAAACGGAAACGGGCAGGATTTGTGGGCACTTCACGACAACAATTGCAGCCAGATGTTGCAGTGCTTTTGGCATTCGGTCATCACTTAAACATGGTTGCGGACAATAACCTTCTGTACCAGGTTGCCATCCCCATGACTGGTTTACAATACTTTCTAGGGGGATTCCCTTCGTGTCACAAGTGGCACTGAAACATTGTTTTCCACCGCCACTTGAACTTTTTTGATGGCTGGCCCTCACGGCCATTTCGAAGCAGCAGACCTCTCCCGCCTGATGGTCTCGTAAGCAGCAGGGCCTTGCGAGTCGAGTCGGAGCCGTTTCATGATCGGGTGCAAAGGGGGGCACACGCCAAAAGGGTCAAACTAGGGGACCAAGACGGTGGTGGTCCTTTCGGCTTCCCGTTAAATCAACCAGAAAAATGCACCAGCTCCAAAAAACACGAGCCACCCAAATCGACCAAACGGCGCACCGCAAAAAGTCGTCTCAAGGCGCCTTCAATGATGTCTCAGACCGTAAGGCTGGAAGTGAGGCTCCCGTTCCACAACGAAAGCCGGCTTCGAAAAGGGGCAGGTTGGCAGTGTCCCGGAAACCATCATGCGACCTAAAGAGTAGCCAGCACCATGGGAATTCGAAAACCCTGGTTGTTGGTGTTGGTAGGTTCACGGGACAAGCCCGAACAAACTTTCTGGGTGGTTCAGGAAGAAATTGGCAAACCCATACGGGAAACATGCAGCTCAAAGCTGCAAGCCCTCCCCCAAAACAGCAAATGTTCAACTTGCAAGCACTGCAACCCTGCGGCAGTGTCCCACTTGGCAAAAGAGGTGCTGCAGCTATGGACAGATCTTTGATAATATGCACGGGCAAGAAACACTGATCTTCTCTTGCTGAGTGCCAAAAAGCCGAAGCTGAGTGCCGGAGCCCGTCTTTGCAGATGGTCCATGGTGATGTTGACCCCATAATCAACAAGTTTACTGAATAGGGGGCGTGCTTTCTTCTGGGTGAACTGTGGGGAATCTTGGTTGATTCTGGGGGTCATTATTTCCTTGGTATCACACCTGGAACCAACACCCGACCTTCGCCACCCGAAGCCGAAGCCGAATAAAAACTAGGTCCTCCAGTAGAGAGGTTAGAATAAGGGTACCCTTTGTTCAGTCGTCTATTTTAGTAGGGCAACCCTCCCAACCAAAAAAGGGCAAAAGTCTCCATGACCCTTTAAGAATGGGGTCCTTACCCACAAACCAAGGGGTTACGACCCCTTTTTCCAGGGGTCATGGAAAAAGGGGTCAGAAGGAGACTCTAGGTAACTGGAATCCCAGTAGAGAGGTTAGAATAAGGGTACCCTTTTTTCTGTAGTCTATTTTGGTAGGGGAACCCTCCCAACCAAAAAAGGGGTGAGAAAGGGCACCTAGCTGGGGGACCTAGTGGAATCGAGTCTCCATGACCCTTTAAGAATGGGCTCCTTCCCCAAAATTTCAGAAAAATTCGACCCCTTGTTCCAGACCCCTGGAACCGGAAAGACGCCAGGCCGCGCCACCCTCGAAACCCCGCCAAAAAAAGCGCGCGCCGGATCGCCTTGTAGACGATCTGGGCCGCCGTGAGCTGGGTAAAGATCTGGCCCAGGTAGGCGGGGCTTGGGCAGGCCACCACCACGTCCAGACCTCGACGCGTCTCGCGGGGGCCAGCCCCGGGGGCGCCCGGCGCTCAGCGTTCGGCAAGCGCCCGTGTCCCGTGTGGCGCGTCTTTGAAAAAATATATTGGAAAATAGATGTGTCCAGTGGTGAAAAATCTAGTCCCACTTTAACACCAAGAGGGGAAAAGAAAAATTAAGGAAAAAAAATATTAAGCAAATGGAGGCAAGGGGTCCTGCAAGAGGAAAATGATCTTCCAGGGGTAAGTCAGCGCGAGTTGGGGTCTTAGGCCCAGGCCACCAGAACAACAATGGGTTCATAATCCACCACCATTGTTGACCGTTCAGGATTGTCCAAATTGGGTCCCCTTGGGTCTTTCTTTAACGGGGGTTGAACCCTAGGGTGCAGGTGTCTGTGTTTTTCAAGGGTGCCCTTTTCAGTTGAGTTTATCTCCTTGCAAGCCCGGCCGCCAAGGAGTGTTACCCTTTTGGCACCACCGCCCCATCTTTCCTCGTGGTTTTTTTGGCCCATCAGAGCCTTTCCACCCAGCGCGACATGGGTGAAAGCAAGCGGCTGATGGTCGTTACCCCGCGGGGGGTCCAAACAGTGCTGTTCAAGTACAGGCCCGTCATCGACGTACTGACGTTGCCCAGGGTCTTCACGTATGCCTGCACGAATGCACAAGTCTTGAAGCTTGAAACTCCATCGGAATCTGATTTAAAGATTTTTCCCGCGCAGCGGACCTTGCGCTTGAAACCAGACTCCGCCACAGTCGCTGAACTACACAATCCTTGATTTGAGGGAGCTTCACCCTTGCCACTCGTTCGCAGAGAAAAACACCTCCGCAGTCCATTCGACATCGTGAATCCGCGGAAAACAAATACACAAGGTTCCTTTGGGGGTTTGCTTGATGGCCCTTCCGCTGGAGACAGGCGCTCGTTTGACATGCAGAAACGTTGCTTGCAGAGGCCGAGATGGAAGTCGTTTCGTGCCGAGGAATAAAGATGTGTTCTTTGCTATTGACACATTCATGAAGACAAGTAGTAGCTGGTCAAAAATCGGGGCCCGTGAAAAGTCACCAAATGCCAAGCATGCGCAATTTGTGCCCACTGCCGAAACTCGCCAGTTGTCTTTCTCTGCGCGGCAACTGCCCCGTCTCAGTCAATTAGAATAAATACCTGCAACACAAACACAAGGATCAAGTCATATGGCTATGAGTTTTACTTGGGGACCTTTTGGTGGACATCATTTAGGTGGGGGGTTGATGTCCACCAACCACTGTTGAGGTGGCTCCCTGTTAAGATGCATATAGCCATAAGAGCAACATATGATCGGCCTACAACTCAAGTTGGAGCCTGCAACGGGATTTTCCAAGTCAAAAGTTGGTCAGTTTGTTGGATGACCATGGGTTCTACCAAACGGGTCTTGTAAATGCCCGAGATCACGTCCAGCCGCGGCACGCAAAGGATCTGTTTTAGTTTTACCACATGTCCACTTGCAAGTGGTTATTGATGACAACATGATTGAGACACACAAAGGGCAATCGGGCGATATTCGTTTGACATTCCCGAAATTTTATGTGTTTTTTGGACGGACAGGGAGTTGCGCCTCCCGAATGTTGGCCCACCACTCAGTAGATCTCTTGATCTTCGTCAGCAGGTCTGCAAGCTGATAGGTGGTGGGTATCCAACGCATGGTGGTGCGCCAGCCCAATTGTTTGCCCCAACAATCGAATTCTCCATCAAGTAGCTGACGCAATGCCGACAAGTCAATCAGGAGGCGCTTCTCTGAAGTTGCTCTGGGTCCTCCTTCACGCTTGATGGCATCGTATAGTGACCGGCAGTCCGTGAGTGGAACGATCGGGATGACGTCTCGGCACGAGCCCTCATCTAGTCCGCCCCGTCTGATGCATGCACCTGCCAAGCTTGCCCGAAACGCCATAGCATCTTCAATGCCCTCCAGCGCTGCCATTGTTTCTGCCGCAAATGTACTCCTGCACACCCTCTGGCAAGCATGCGATTTCCAATCGCACATCACCGCCTTCTCCTTCTTGCCCTCCAAGGCGTCCCGGTGTGTGATCACCAGGATGTAGCCCAGCTGAGAGTAGATGCCCTTCAAAGATCGCCTGCCGCGATCCTTATGAAAGTCTGCTGCTCGTTCTTCTGGAACATTCTGCGTCATGGAAGACCAGCAAGACCAAGTCGTCCCAGTTGCCATTGCCGACCTACCTCAGCGCCTCTCCCCTGCACTCTTGGGCCATCTTGACGATCTTGTTCGTCTCCTTGACGTTTGGATCACCGATTGATTGTCCATCTTCGTGACTTCATCCGCAAGCTCATCTGGGTCTTGTCCCTGTAAGCGAACCGGGAGTTGAGTATCCTGGACGGGTGTACCTTCTTTACCACCTCCTTGCTCTCCGCCTCCGAGAGAATGCGTGCCGCCATACTCCACGTGCTCGCTGTTTCGCCACCGTCTTCGGTGTCCGCTGATGTGAGGTCCACATAGCCTCATCTGCAAGTCCCAACTCGTCCTGCTCGCGGTCAATCCCGGCCATCTCTTCTCCGGCAGGTGCTACGCTAGGTAAATAGTCTTCATCCTCCTCCGGCTCACCCTCCGCCGGTGCCTGCTTCACCTCTGTTGCCAAGGGCATAGGTCCCTTCTGACGCATCCTCCTCCTAGGCACTCCTTCTGGCCATAGTCGCTTCTGCCGCAGAAAGGCTTCGCTGTCCTTCTCTGAACGGCCTCGTGAAAGATCTCCTCGTCATCAACCTCCTCATCATCTATCCGTTCCAGGAGTTGCCGTAGGTCTCGCTGCATGGCCTGTACCTGAAAAAGGGTCCCCAACTCGCCCGACTCCGCTGGTCGTAGATGCTTCCGCCACGCGACACCCACACCGATGCTCCTTCTGTGCCCACCACTGTGCCCGGCCCAATCCATTGACCGTCGTTGGGGGTCAGGCGTCTTCTTGACCCGATAGATGTACACGATGTCTCCGGTCTGGTACTCGTTCTTCTTTACACGTGGTCTACCAAGGGTTGCCGTACAGCTTCCGTTGCTTGGCTCTCGAAGAAGGCCATCTTCGCAGTTCCTGTTCCATGCACCACCGGCCGTGTTTGCTGGCAAGGGTTCTGCTTCACCTTCTGCAAGGCCGTCTTCCATCCGCGGTTGTACTCCAAGAACCCACTGAGCCGCGGAATATCCATGGCTTTTTCTGAGATGGTTACACCTGTAACAACGCCCAGTCTGCCTCCTGATAGTCGACGCTCTCGTGTTCCACCACCTTTTCCCACATGGTCCGCATCCATCCTTGTTGACGCTCCAGTTGACCCAGCTGCCAATGGGCTTGACCCGCTATGCACTTTACCTGGATCTCGCGGTTCTCCATCTCGTCGACGAAGTCTCTGGATCTTCCTGCAAACATGGTGCTTGATCTTGCCGTGGTCGTACAAATAGAAGATGTCGACGGCGATCTCGTCGTTGAAGTCCATGGGTAACACCGTTCTCGCAGGCCGCTGAGGTCCAGGTCGTCTCAGCCTCCGGCATGTTTCACACTTCAAACCCTGCGCAGCCTGCGTCGCTTCCTCTTAGGCTCCGCAGAGACGCAGGTGTCGTACCAAGTCCTTGTTGCTTGGATGCCCGAGGTTCTGGTGAATTCTCCTCAGCGCAGTTGCCATTGCGAGGTATGCTTGGGAAGCTTGACGCCTGACGCCCCCACACAGTCTTTGTCTAGGACTTCCCCGTCTCCGACATCGCCCTCCTCGATGTCCGCCACGTAGGCCGTCTCGTAGGACCTATCCACCTGGTTGTAGCATGCCGAAGGTGCCGTATTCGCCCCCGCCGTCTGTCCATGTTCATGATGTCTATCACACTTCTTTGCCAACTCGTTGACATAGATCTCGGAGCTAACCAGAAGCTGAGTCGGCTTCCCTTCCCTCGGAGGTCGCACGCGCACATGTCCAGGACACACTTCTGACGCTGGTAAGTCCGGGCGATGGCGACCATCCTCGGTGTCTCCCAAAGTGCGCTCTGGGCCGGATTCTCAATGATGACATGTCTACCCCCACTCCTCTGCAGACGAACACATTCCGCCGCGAACTCCTGGAAGACACGTTCTCGTTGCCGAAGCTGTCGTAGTTGGTTCGTCTTGCCGTGTCGGCCTAAACTGCGTGATATCCTTGAGGATGCACTCACGAACCTCCTTGATGCGGATACCCTGGCCCAATTGGAGGACGTGGTTCCATAACGTCATGACTGTCCAGGACAGCCGGTTGTCCCTCTTCCTTGAACTTGGGGAGCACCGAGGTGTTGTACAGATCCTTGATCGGTTTCATCACCACCTCGTCCGCCTCCGCAATGAGGGGGTTTGACAGGGCTAGCGCAGTGCAGACAAATGCCTGCCATGCCTTCCGGGTCCAGCTGCCGATCATCTTTCTCGTCGACTTCTTTACCCTGCGCCCCTTCTGGAGTTGATCGTAGGTGCCATTGCCCTCGTCACCGTCCAAGACGTAGTCCGGAGAGTTGTGGTCCACCTCGATCTCGCCCTTCTTCACTGACGCCCTCTGCCTGATCCGCTCCTCTCTCATTGCCCAGCACTGCCTGCGCTTCCACTTCGCCCGGGAGGATCCAATCGTTGCTTCTGTCTCAGCATAGCCAGTTGCGTCTCCAGCTCCAAGATCTTCTTGCTGGTCTCCGCATCTGGCTCCGAGTCCATCGGATCTGCTTGCAACCACGACCCGTCCGAGTCGCTCGTTGCCGGTGTCCCCCTCTTCGCAGTCGTAGTAGGCGTTGTCCACTTCTTGCGGATCATCGGCTTGAACTCGATGGTGCTCTTGGGGACCATCGCTGTCGTCTCTGGGTCGATCTCCTCTTCCTCGAGTGCCTCCACTTCCATCCAGCGCTTGGCCCACATCGCAAACCTCACCAGAGCTGCAGTCGGACGCTCGTTCTTGGCCACCTCTTCCACTGCCCGCAGCCGGTGATCTCCTCCTTGCCACGCCCGCCTTCCGCGCATCGCAGCTGTATGAGACACCCTTTGTTGGCCTTCTCCGGTATCTTGAGCTTCTTCTTGTCGCACATCTCTCTCAACTCGCCCACCGTGAAGCGCGTGTAGCCCTTCGCCAACTCCTGTACCGTGTCCAGATGCTTCTTGAGGATCTCCCGCAGCTCCGGCGCCGTTGCCTTCTCGTCGTAGTCGATCAGCTTGTCGTTCAGCGCCTCCACGAGCTCTCCCTTCTTCATCTTCCATGGCTTCAGCTCGGACATAAAGCGAATTGAGGTTCGAGCTGCCGCCGGTCCCGTCCGTATCGCGTGGTGCTCGAGGGATAATATAATGCTCCGGCCGATCCACAATTCACGACTACTCCCAGTTTCGCAACTCGTCAAGTCATGTTTCTGAATGTCCCACTTGCACGTCTGGCAGGATATCATGACCGTCACGCACTCGCTACCCAAAGCTTCCAGTAAAAAGTTCGCTTCAACTTGTCATTCGAGGTCTGCCAAACACTGGGGTGAAAAGGTCGCTTGCGTAGTACCACATGTATCCGAGCAAAGTGGGTGTCTGTTTCTATCCTGAAATCCTTAAAAATACTGTTCCCTGTCAACCAAGCCCAGAACCAGTCGCATATAGCACTCACGAGCGGGCTTGATAATGTCCAATTCCACCACTGACCAATCCACAGCCTCCGGCTAGGACGGCCAACGGACACTACTCCCGGTCACAACTACCATAGGCTGCCCTTCACACCGAGCTCGCTGAAGTCTGCGACATGCCTACTGATGTCGTAGCACATACCCAGGCCCGCCAAGACATTCCGGCTCAAAAGCAATGGCAGCACGCATCCGACCTCGGCAATCTTCAGCATGAAGGGTGACCCACCGATCTGAAGCCAAACCACCAAAGCACGCTCGGAATGGAAAATGTCTGGTCCGCCAAACTTGAACTTCTCATCTTGCGCGATGAAGAAGTGGGGAATGTTATTTGCCTTCGCCTTCCTCGCCATCTTACAAATCCACGGTCTTCCCGCCACCGTCCGGCTGCATACGCAATCCGTGATGCCGTAGAGCTCAGTGTCCTTCACATCGTTCACCATGTAGGCCACATGGCAGAACTTCACCTGATGAGCTTCCCGGCGTTCGCCGGAGTGATTCCTTTGAGTGGCTGAGGGGACACTCAGGATACTTGTGCCACTGCCCCTTCTTCTTGACGCTGTGAGTAGGACCTCGCCTTGGCCGCCTTGATGCGCTCCTCCTGGTTTGCCCTCGGGTTGGTCCCCCCGCGCGTTCATGATGGTCTTGTACTTGGACTTCGCATTCTGGTAGGTGACGTACGCTTCCTCTACCTCCTCATCGACGCCCTCCACCGTCCTCGGTGTCATGCTCCTCCAACTCTTCCGTCACGTAGGCCTGCTGCCCCTTCCTGTTGTAGTCGTGCTTGTCGTTGCGTCGTCGCCCGTTAGACTCCCATAGGCCTCCATCCGATCCTGGATGATCGCTGCGTCCTGGAGCTTGTAGAGGTTGTAGTCGTTACCGGTGGAGGACAACAGGTTGAGCTCTGTCGCGTTGTCGAGCCGCGCTTATCCATATACCACCATGCCAGACAGATATCCGGCAAAGCACAACCCACCTCCTTCAGTCTGGCAGACTGCCGGTCGAACTCTTGATTGAACTCCTTCACGTCCTCATTATGATGCTTCTTGAGGTTCTTGAAGAAGTCCGCCATGTACTTGCCGACCTTGATGACCTCCCTGTCCAGGTAACGGTTGCGAACCCAGTCGATGAAGTAGCTCACTCCTGCTTCTCCATCTAGCCACTCCAGATCCAGTTCCTCCGCATCTTACCAAGCCCGTCCTGAGAGATGGTTGTAGAGCGCTTGTGGCTCTTGACCTTTGCAACACGTCTCCACGCCTCCACCTTCCGGAGATAGCCCCGCGCCTTAACCCCATCTCTATCGCCCTCCGCCGAGAACTCCGGGACCAGGATCTTGTCTGCGCCACCGCCGCGATCTCGTTCCTCCTCCACCCAGGACCATGCGCTGCTCTCTCGCCGGGAACCGTTGCCTTGCAAATCCCAACGAACTCGCTGTTGTTCATACCACTCGTGCCACTCCGCAGCTGTCCACTGCTCTGCCCAGGACACAGATCGCGCTGAGCTCCCATGGACTGACCCACTCAGTCTCTCCTCAGCGTTCTCCTGTTGGTCCGCATACTCGTCGCCCTCACCGAACTCCCCGTCGTCCATGAGGTCGATGCCACTGCAATGCAAGTTCCTGACAAAAGGAGGAGGTCGGCGCTCTCAATGCACAGCAGGATGCCGTAGATGATCAACCCAAGGCCCACGCCCGCAATCGGTGCCACCGAAGAGCGTCGGCTCCGCTACCAATGTAAATGCCCGAGGTCACGTCCAGCCGCGGCACGCGAAGGATCCACTTGATGACAACATGCCTTGAGACACACAAAGGGCAATCCTGCGATATTCATTTGACAGGTTCCTTTCGGATGCGAAAAACGCATGATTCTCCTTTGGTGCAAGCAATGGGAGCTGGTTCATTAGGACCTGCTACAAGGGCCTCCCTGGATGTACTGGTAACTTGAAACGAATGAAACTGCCCCCTTCCATTTCCTCAAAAAACCAACAAAGTTATGTCCTATAGTGCTAGATTCCTTTTAAAACCAACAGGGAAAAAAACAACTTATGCAACTGGAAGCCACTTAGAGGTCGCTTTCCTAAGGTCCAGGAACGGCCCGCCTCGTACTCCAGACAGTCGTCCTGAGAGCGAGCGAGCAAGTTCGGGGAGTGGGCCCATTTACCCGAGTCCCCTACTTAGATGGTAGAAACTGACGGAACCCCATCTGCCTTGAAAAAAACCGCGGAACCCCGTTGTTTGAGGACCTCCGAAACTCAGACTACTTGAAGCAGATGGTCGTTTTGGACGTTTTTCTCCGCTCATGAATCCACCAAAGGAACCCAGGAACCCAGGTTTCTGATGATTCCCCCTGCAAATACCAAGCCTTCTGGTGTCTTTCCCATGGTTTCATTTTCGCGGTGCCTACTTAGATGGTCTGGGAGGAATCGCTAAGTGGGAACCCTAGTTGTAACCCACTTAGCATGGTTGTAAGTCCCCTACCAGGGTTACCAACCAGAAAAGCGATTCGTCCAAGACCATCTAAGCAGCCAGGAAAGAAGGATCGGGAAGCGCTCTTATCGGGCAGCAACGAGACCCCACGCCAAGCTCGCAGGCTGGACGGGTCCAGGGTTTCGCAAGGCTCCCTCTGTACCTTCCAGGTTAAAGGGAAATAAAAGGAAATCCATTTTGGGGGTCCCCCCAATCTCTGATACTTACCCGAATGCAACCGTTCATTTCCAGCAGATCGCTGCAAGGCCCTTTCATTTGTGGTGCTTCTTTTTTGGGTGGGTGGTTGGGTGGGTGGGTGGGTGGGTGGGTGGTTGGGTGGGTGGGTGGGTGGGTGGGGGGGCGGGCGGGCGGGGGGTGGGTGGGTGGGACACTTTTCTTCTTTTTGTTCGGTTCCCACAACTAAATGAAGACAAACAAAAGTGGTAAAGTGCTTTGGTGTTAAAAAAGAAACAACCACATTGCCTTGAAAAACCAAACGATGCAAGTTTGGTCTTGGACAAGTGAGCCACTCTTTCAACAAACCTCCTGCCCAAGCCTCTGCCGACATCGCGAGCCATAACCCACATCTCACCCCCGCACCTCCCCGCTGGCGCCGTAGAAGTACACGAAGAGCCAGTTAACCATTCCCCCCGCCTGATTTCGTCCGACGCTGGCATCCAGGGAGGAGTCAGAACAACTCTTGGCGGTCAGCTTGGGATCATTTGGGTGTGGTGCACAATGCAAGAGCTAGGGCAAACCGCAGGTCTTAGTCTTTGGCTCCACATTCCTTTTGGTGCCGTCTTTGAGCCCACGGGCATTGTGTTTCTGCTTCTTTTTTGTGTGTGCTCCTCTTTTTCTCCCCGGGAGTGCCCTGTTCAAGGATTGCTTGCAGCTAAACATCAGAAGGAACACCGCAATTTTGGAGGTCCTTGAACCCAAACCCAAACCCCTGCCATAGATAGTTTCCCAGAAAACGTGGCGTAGTCCTGTCTGTTTCGGTCTGGGAACTGTGCACGGGGTGTCTCTGCCGCGCGACTGGCGAAAATCGCTGACCCCTTGTGGCAATTGGAGAACAGGACAGCCGAAGCCATTTTATGGGGGTCCAAATCCTAAACGTCACCAGGATGCCCTGCGGATGCCCTTGGCTCTCAAAAGGGGGTGGGTGTGTGTGTCAAAATGTGGAACCTCCTCAAAACGAATGGGGGGCCAGCAAGCCAACATGTTCCGCTCCAAATTGTCAAGCCAACCTCAAAAGGGGTACCCTCAGAAACGCCACGGGCTCGTTTGGTTCTTTCGTCCAAGTACTTGAAACCAAAGACAGGCTTTGCGCTGGTGGATTGGTGGCTTGGAGGTCAGGGGTGGTGTCCCATTTATCCATAGCAAAAGACAGGGACCCGTTCTCAATCCCCACCAATCCAAACCACCAACAAAGCTGATTGATTCAGGAAAACCCCATCCTAAGACAAAAACTGCAAAAGGAAGCCATCCCGTTGGGGGACTGGCTGAAACCGACAAATCAGGAGGTGTCCCATCCCCCCAAAAAAGGTACCAAGCTGCTATATGAGTGGCTCGTCTTTTTGGGAGACCCCCAAAAAAATGGAGGAAAAAAAAACGGCTTTCCTTTTGGCTTCTCTCTGAACCAACCCCAAAAAGGGTTCCAACTCAAGAGAGACAGCGCCATATCCCTGCAGCACTCTAGGTGCCTCCCACAGGCGCCCTGAAATCGCAAAGTCAGAGCTGAATACCAATCCCCAGCTCCGTTGATCTCTCTCACCAAAAGGTGGGGTCCACCCACGCTTTGGGCGGATCTTAAAAGAAACCCTCCAGGAAGAAAAAAACAATTAGCGAAAAAAATGGGGGAAACGATTAGTTCCAACACATCGATTGGTGAACCAACCTGCCGGCGTTTTCCTTTCGGCCCGGCCAAAAAAAAACATCGCGGGAGCGAACGGCTTTCGCTTTCGCCCGGCTTGCGCCTCCGCCTCCGCCTTCCTCTGCAAGGACGCGGCCGCCCGCTTCAACCCCTCCCCCAGCACGGTGCTCGTGTCCAGGGCGTAGACCTCGGGATTGGAGTCTCGTGGCCGCGTCGGTTGCCGGTTTTTGAGGCTACCCCGCTTTTGTGGCTTTAAAGGGAAACCAGCAGGAAAGCCACAAAATTGTCAAGGTCCACTAAACAAAAGAGGGGAAAATCAAGAAAGACCTTGGGCGGACATCATTTAGGGGAGGAGACCAAAAAGGAAGCCAACAAACTACACCTGTTTTGAGACAAACCCACGTGGGTACGTTGCAAAAATGGCAAATGCACTCCCAAAATGGTTTTGGCTTGCCCTTCGGGCTTCCCGTTAAAAAAAACAAGCTGAAAAGGGTACCGAGCCTCAAACAAAAACACGCAGGAGACTAGTTCTGAAGAGCAATTAAGAGAACGGGTTCTACCAATCAGCCTTCAAATGCCAATTTCCGTGTTTGCCTCTATGCCTGTGGATGTGACCTCGGCCAAACGTCGATGTCGGCACCATGAGAACCCCAACCACTCCTTGCTATTCCTACCATTCCTTACAGAACTCCGATCGGTTGCTCCGAAAGGCTCCCTCTTTGTGTGCAAACTCATGGCAAATTTTGGGGATCCCACATCCCAAGGAGCTCCCTTCCACATACACTCGTTTTTGGTTCCATGTTGCCTGCTCGTTTTGTTGGGGCAATTCCAGAGGTTTTATTCTGGGGCCCAGGGAATTTTCGGTTGGATTCTCGGGGTGATCAGAAACGGTATGCCAAATGGTGGGCTCACTTGACCCAACGCGCGCATCGGAGATCATTTGCACAACATACACAAGAATGGGGAGGAAGACAAGGAGAAAGAAAGCGAGGGAGAAGACGAAACCAGCTACAGATAGAGGAAGAGAAAGAAAGAAAGAAAGAAAGAAAGAAAGAAAGAAAGAAAAACTATAAAAATTGAATAAAGAAATAGAGAGAGAGAGAGAGAGTTAGGAAGTGAGATTTTGGAGGAGAAGGAAGCAGAGAGATGAACGCAAAGAGAAAGAGGAGAAAGAGAAACTGAGAAAGAGAAGGAGACAGCGAAAGAGAAAGAGAAAGCGAAAGAGAAGAGAAAGAGAAAATGAGAAAGTGAGGATCCATCTATTCATAGCCAAACGAAACGCTGAAAGGCACACAGAAAGGGAGGTGGATGTCTTTTGTTTGGGGGGGGGGGGAGACTCATTTTGGATGGGTTCAGGGAACTCAGTTGTTCAGTGACCCTGGAAAAAAAAACGAATTGGAACCCTTTTTCGGGCTTGGACCATTTTGGTGGGGCAGCCACCAAAAAAAGGAAACAGAATTGGAGCCACTGAACAGAGTGGGTCCACCAAAAGGAGAAACATCTCCGAAGAAAGTGATCAGGTTTGAGTAGATCCAAGTTGGGTCCAAGTTGGGTCCTGTGGGTTGAATGGAAAAAACACTAAGGCACCCTTCAAGTCCGCACCATCTTGGTGAGTACTTGGACCCTCACAGAATATTCGTGGTGTGTTGGGATCCCGCCCATGGCATGGGAAAACCATCTCCCGCGTGCGGTCTGGCGGCGAGGTTCGGATCCACGGGACCGCCTCGCAGGCGGATGGGGCGAAACGGAGTGACTCGACGGTGCGTTGATCATACATATATATATATATATATACGTACGTACATGTGTGTATATATATATATGTGTATATATATATATATATATATTTGTACGTATATGTATATACATATATATATATATACGTACGTATATGTATATATCTATATATCTATATATATATACCCTGAGATTCAAACCACCATGGATGTCCATGGAAAAACATATGCGTTTTTTGGGCTGTGCTCCTGTCGTGATGACCAAGGGAAGTCGCCTTTCAGTTGGCGAATTCGGCACTTAGTAAATCGCAGAAAAGCCCTGGGATTCAAACCACCATTCAAACAACGGGGGCTTATATTATGACCACCATTCTTCACCCAAGCATTGTCATCATCCAAATTGGGTCAACCCTTCTTTTGATGGGGGGGCGAACCCTGTATGACTTAAATGCCGCCAATCTTGTAAAAATTGTGAAGGTCTAGGGTATAGCTGGAAACCGCCAAGTTATGTCACCTTGTGTCAGGGTCATCATAGAATCCCCACCTATGCACGGAGAGAACCACCCTGCAACCTGCTCCTTGCATCAATCCTATCGTCACCCCCACCCCCAATGGGGCCCCCCAGTCCTAATGGGGGCCAATAGCAACCAACAAAAAGCCAAGGAGCTATCAGGGTTCCTTTAGGGTACAGGTACATAGCTTGACCAAACAGCGATAGCTGCTTGGCTTCTTCTTTAAGACAAACCCATCTAAATGGATGTCCCATTAAGGTCCCCAATTAAAGTTTATAGCGATAGCTTAGCAGTCTTTAGCTGTCCAAAAGCTCACAGCAAATGAACAGCAGCTCCAAACCCGTCATTTGGGTGTGGCTCAAAACGAAGCGGCTGGGGTTGCGCAGGTGTTGGTCTACTTGTCCATGTACCAGGGTTCCATTTTGGACCCCAATTTTTGAGCCGCACCCATGTGCCAAATGCTTTGGGCACTGCAAAGGCTATCAGGTCAAGTTCGCAAAGTTCCGGATCCCGAAAGATTCTACCGGGTTTCGGAAGGTTCAACGGGATCGGCTTCCGGACGGCAATTTTGGGGACGTCCGGGGACCCAAATCTGGACTGTGCAATTCCGAAGCCTCTTTCTCTGTTGTCTCCGATCAAAAACCCCAAAACAACTGGTTCTCAGTAGGGAATGAGTTGAAATGACTCCGGCGCAAAACCATCCCACCTAGAGTGGATGGACAAGATCCTGCACTACTTTGAAACGTGGGAACCAATTTGTTGGTATTTGCAGAAGAATCGAATCATTCCAGAGAATCTGAACGGTGGTGCGAAATGGATCTCGCAACCATCCACAGTATGGTGTGTTTGGGGAATCCCCCAAACCCGGTTCATGCCCAAAACCCCGTCATTCCCCACCTATCGCGCTCGGGGCTCTGACTCCGCGCCTGCTGAGGGGATGGAGGCGTCGGTTCTGCTGCCGGAGAACTCCGTGCTGTTGTACCTCAGATTCGGATCCAGTCCCATTGTTCGGAACATCTTGACCTCCATTTGCTTAAGTCCCCTGGAACAAATTTAAGAATAAAAAAAAAAAAAAAAAAACATCCAATAGTGATAGATTCCCTTTAAAACCAACAGGGGAAAAACAAAAAAACTTCTTAACCAAATGGAAGCTGACCCCTGGATCCGACCTGGAAGAAAGTTGAGAAAAAGAAAGTGTGCCAAGGCGCCAAGCTGAAAAGGTGAGCGATCTGAACAATGAGGGAGCCAACGAAACCAGGGCTGTGGGAAATGACCACTTCTGTGATACAACAAAAAGGGCCTAACCCCAAAGACTAACCCCCCATATAAAGGGGGAGATTCCCTTGTATCACAGGGGTCCATTGAACTCCGTGTTTCTTTGAGGCCCTTTGTGCAGGACACGTGTTGCTCACGAATGCCCGGAAGAGCCTACAACAGGGCGTCTTGGAATGGGGGGAACCTACAACAAAAAACTACCCCGGATTAATAAACCCCTGGTTGATTAATAGGGTTTAGTGGAGAGTCATCACTGTTGGAGGTGAGCACCCCCCTATTACTAAACCGGTTTATGAATCCGGGGTCAACATTACGTGGTTTCCCCTTCGGCTTCAAATTACCAAAGATCACCTTCCCACCAGCTTCAAGTACTGGGGTTCAAATCCAACCAAACCAAACCACCAACCAACAGTGCGGGTGTGTGGGTGTGTGTGGGGGTGTGTGGGGGTGTGTGGGGGTGTGTGGGGGCGTGTGGGGGGGTTTGGGGGTGTGTGTGGGGGGGGCGTCACTGGATTTCCCTTTAAGGTTGCAATTCACTTTTGGAGGTTCCAACAATGGACATTGGAGGAAACCCTGACCAAGGGTAGAAAAGGGGACCCCTTTTAAGACACCCGTGTGTCAAAAATCATATGGTGTTCCCACGTGGGTGATTTTTTAATCGACCCAAAGTGGTGGACATCAGTTTTGTTCCTGTGGCCCCGATTCATGTCACAAGGCCACTTCAAAGGTGGAAACATCGGCAACATCGCCTCAAAGAAAATGGGCACCCCATGTCTGGGGGCACTGAATCTTCCAATCCGATGCTCCTCTCATGCTGACTTACATAGATTCTACATTTTGAATGGCTTGATTCCATCTCCACTCTTAAGGATCGTTCCTTTCAAACACTAGACGAAAGAAGGAACCCCGGAAATGGGAAAGCTGTCCCTGGACAGATTGAGAGGAACATATTGGGAGCCTTGACATATTGGCCTTTGCAAACGTGATGTGTAAACACCACCTTGGATCAAAAATCCACCTTGGATCCGAAGCTCAAACTGTTTCAAGTGGTGACACTTAAAAACCCTCTGCAAAAGGTGTTTAACCTTGTGTGGGTACAATGGATACAACGGAAACTCCACTGTTTCAACCAAAAAGTCCAAATGATCCGTGACCAAATTGCCATAAAGTAAAGGGAAGCCGCACACATCTTCAATTGTTTGGCCTTTCAAACAGGTGACGCTCAAAAGCCACCCGCACTGAGATACCCCATCGAAGCCGAGCTTCGCTTGGGACTGCCAAGTCGAATCCTGAAGCCACTCGGTCTGGCAGTATGGACACATCTCCGTCCTGCCGAGGGGAGGGGTCCTTCTCTTTTGGTAGACCCGAACCCTGCTTTGGGGCTGTTGTTCTGGTTTCCCTCTCTCTTTCGCTCTCTCTCTCTCTCTCTCTCTCTCTCCCTATATATATATATATTCATGATATAGTCTGCTGCCCTGCGACCAGAAGAATGGGGGTTGGTGTCTGTCCCTCTTCCTTGTACTTTCTGTTGGACCGTCGACCAGCTTTCTTTTCTTTTTTCCTTTGGACCCACGGATCCCTTTGGACGGTGGGTTCTTTCTCTAAACCAGCTTAGGGAGCTTGGGAGTGTTCAAGGAAAGCCACGTCCCGAGAGCTCAAGAGAGTGCGGTATGGCTCCTGAAGTCGGAGAGGTAGTTGACCCAACCTGCCGCCCAGGCGATGAGCACCTTGTTGTGACTGCTGGCCACGGCCGCGCTTGCAGCCTCGAGGACCCAAGAAAAAAACTGGAACCCTATGAGTCAAAAGCGGCCTCGCTCCCTTCTGTTTCCCTTTCAAACAAGCCTCCAAAAAAGGGGTCGCCTAAAAAAGAAAGAGAGAGGACGTTTGAGAATGGGAATGGGGAGAGTCCAAACGTCTCGTCTTGATCTGGGATTAATCCGGATCCTCGAAAAAGCCGGGGACTTTGGTGATTCGTTGACCCCACATACAACAAACAAAAACCTTTGGCCCCCAGACATGCCATCGAAGCTGCCTCAGGTGCCGCGTAAGCAAAGCCCTCCCCCCCCAAAATAAAAAAGAAGAGAAGAAGCAGCAAAACAAAGCACACGACAGGCTGTGGCTCAAACAAATGTACCAAAATGGCACCTTGGTAAATGGAACCAAAGACTAACATCTAGCCTTTTAATTTTGAGCCACACTCAACAAACAACAGCAAACAGAAAGAGGATAAAATAGAGGGACAAGTTGGGTTCCGCCAGGTTCGCACTGGCCGTCGCCCGTCTGCAGGAAGCCTTCCCTTTGGATTCGGTGCAGAAGGCTATGGATCCAAACAGAAACAAACGTGGGCAGGATGACAGAAGGCCTTTCTTTCTTGGGCTGTCTGCATAACTGACCTTTTTTCCTTTTTCTTTTTCGGGGAAGACTTGTTTGGAGCATGCTATTTTATTCTGGGCCCTGCAGAGAAACCTGGAATCAAGAAACTTCCGCCCTGCGTTGAAACCTTCATGGTGATTCTGATTTCATTTGGGAATCCGGGTTGTGATAAACCAAACTTGGTGCTTGAAACCAAGGGACCTACTTGAAAGTCAGCTCAAATTGGTTCATCAGTATGGCAAATCATTTGCCAGGGCATGACCCTGGCAACCTATTTTTTGGGGGGAGGGCCGCAGGAAACAACTACCCTCCCCAAATACCCAAATATCCAAATATCAAATACCATATGGAATGGTCTCTTTGTTTAGGGCCCCCCCCCAAGCAGACTGAACATGGCAGCTTTCCTGTTGGTGTCCTTTAAAACCTACCAAAAACGGATACCCTCTCCCAAAAAAAGTCTCTTTTTGAGGGGGAGGGGACTCCCTCCAACACAAAATACAACTGCCGGTTTCACTCCTGGACTTCTTCCCAAAGAAATGGCAAACGAATTCGACTTCGAATTCCTCCAGAAAGGGATACCCTCTCCCAAAACCTGACCCAAATACCAACCTCCGGCGAATTCGAATTCGGCGAGACGCGCTCCATGAGGACAAGGGCGGGCCCAGCAGCACGTCCACCGAACCATCCGCCGCTAAGGTCTCGTAGTTCTGCATGGCCCTCGTGCGCGCGTTTCTGGAGCCCGGGTGTGGTCTAGGGGCACCTGGTGTGGATCTGCTCGGGTGTGGACGTGTCTGTCTTTAGGTCCACCCCAATGGCTTCGGCTTTCCTATCCCACATGGTGGTCTTCCTTTTGCTTTCCCTTGAACCACCGAAAAAGGGATACTCTCAAAGAAACCCTGCACCCACCCCGAACCTAACTTAAACCAACCCTGAACAGACCCCTGAGCCCACCCCAAACCAACCCCCCAACGCGCCCTGAACCTGAACGACCGGATATAAGAGCCGGCTTCGGCTTTCCTGCATGCTGCTATCCCTTTAAAACCGCCAGAGGATACAAATGGCTCGCCAAACATGGTGGTTGTCCCTTTGTTCAATATGGCGTCGGTGTTCCTGCTGTTTTTTTTCAAAACCACCAACAACGGGATACCCTCAAAAAAAGACGACCTGGCGTAAGAGCCTAAATCAGGGGTCACTGGATGTCCGCTTTAACGGTTGCATTTTACTGGTAGGTTGTAACGAAATTGTCACGTTTGGAGGGTCCAAAACAGATTGACGGACGCCTGTAAATGGGTGTCTCTTTTCTTGAGGGGGAAAAAAACACTACAAATAATTATGGGGCGTGGGGGTACTTGAAAACCAGATTTAGTCTCGATGAGGGAGTATAAACTATTAGAAATCATTTGGCACCCTTTATTACCTTAATAAACTATGAGGAGGAGGTGGAGTTAAATTTCCATGTTGTGTGTCTTCCCAAAAGAGAGCATGGAACGTCAAATGGAACCCAGGGGTGGTGCCACCAAAAAAACATAGACTTATTCAGTCATGACTGCTTCCATTTCTCTGAAACTTATCAAACTTCAGATGTCTCGGGCAAGTGTTTCCCCCCAAAAAAACGGCTCAGCCGAGATTTGGTTTCAAACCTCGTTTCTCCAACTACAATCCGTGGCAAAACAAAACAGAAGAAAAGGCGGTATGTCACGTGGGCAGGTCTCAAAGTTGGGGAGTGCGTGGCTGGAACATGGCCGGGGTCCCCTTGCTTTGGATCCGGACCCCTAGTCAAATTTGGCTTGTTCCAGACTGGGGGTCCCGGTCCGGAGTCCGGAGTCCCGAATTCCCGGAGTCCGGCCGGATGGGCACCCAGTGACAAGTATTCCATGGCTTAGGTCCCTTAGATTTCAGGTGACACCCCTTGAGAAAACTCACCCGGCATCTGCCCAAAGTAATGTCGAGTCCTAAGGCGAAGTTCACAAACCTGCCGGGTGTCCGTTGCAATCATGTCCGAGTCTAAGTTCGTGTGAGCCATAGTCAAGCAATACGTACCCGCGGTGGATATGGGAAAATTGCGCCCCTGGGTTGTGGTGTTCCTCCCCAAAGCCAACAGTACCTCGGCAAAGTACTTGTATTCTCAGGGTGCAACTAGACTAGCAATGTGTGTGTCAATTTCTCCTAGCCCATTTTCGGCCGACCCGAAATGGGTGAGTTCTAGCAAATGAGTTCCTTTCGGCAAGCGATCGAACCCCTTCATTAAAGATGCCTGGTTTCAGTGATTTGCCGACATCAGACATCTCCCAAAGTGGGCCAAAGGCTTGACCCGAAGTTCCCTTCCCACGGCGGGGTCCGGAAAACAACCCAGACAAAACAAGACGAAGCTCACATGCGAATGACGGGCCGCGTTTTTTCTCACCAAAGCGCCAGACTCTTTCGGTTGGTTCAGGTAAGGCCCAAAATCCGAGCCCTGGAGCGCGGTTTCTGCGGTTTCCGCGCCTGGTAAAGTTGGCACCATCGTCTAGAACTGTGAACTCTGGCGTCAGCGAAGTCGCTGCCTCGAAAAGGGGCGAGGCGAGGCGAGGGCTGTTCCGCTTGGCTTCACCTCATGGAAAGACTCGGTGCTTCATGCGATTCTCCTGTCCAGGGCTGTGGGAAATGGAATCCACTTCTGTGATACAACAAAAAGGGCCTAACCCCAAAGATTAACCCCCCATATAAAGGGGAGATTCCCAAAGATATCACAGAAGTGGTTGGATAAACCCCGATTGATCAACCACGACCCTGCTCCTGTCTCAAAAATCGAAAACAAGAACCGGCCAAGTTGCGCTTGAACCCCCTGGGCTCAGCAAATTGAAAGGGGACACCAAGTCAAATGGAAGCTCAAATCCAGTTCCAAATCAAGCATAAACCGAACTCCAAGTTCAAAAGAGAACTACAGCAATATTGCAAATGGAAGCTCAAATCCAACAATACTAAACCAAAGGGAACTGAAATCCAATCTCAAAAGAAGCGAACGGGCAATACTTAATCAATTGAGACTCAAATTTGGGCTGAGCAATACTGGGCAATTGTTCAAATGTATGGGTTTTGGATAATCTCAAAACCCAAACCCATACCGAAAAAAAAAGTTTCTTAGTTTTTTTTAAAAAAATAATAAGCTCAGGCGATATCCCCAACAGCACCACACCCTCCCAGAATCCTCGCGAACCCGGGACCCACCTCACCGCCGGTGTTGCTGAGAATGCCGCTTGTGACTTTATAAAGCAAAGCTAAGAGTGACAGCGCAATCGCGCCCTGATCGGGGCCCGACGGCGCAATCGGGGCCTGATCGGGACCCGACGGTGCAATCGGGGCCATGCTCCGGTGCGCAACCCCAGCCACCAATGTTAAAGCTCAACGCCGGCTTTCCTTAGGATGCGGCCTTACAACTGTATCTATCAAAACTAGGCGATGCCAGCTTGGTACACGGGCCCCGACGGTGCAATCGCGCCCCGACCTGGGCCCGGTGAACCTCGCAAACCATCCTCGTAGAAATTTTGTGGAACTCAGCGTGAAACTGTTGGAACCTTTCCTCAGGGCTGCCCCATAGCTTTTGCAGAACCTGGTGGAAACCTCGTGGAGCGTTTTTGGAACCTTACCCCATAGCCCTTTCAGCCTTTTCAAATTCTTGGAACCCAAAGCCCACCAAGTAATACTCAGCAATGCCAAGCATTTACTCTGCTGCACCGTGAGTCCCGCAGCAACGTGATCTGATTTGCCACAAAGCCAACATTTCGGGCCGCGTTGCCTGAGCAAGTGACTTGAGCAAGGGACAAAACAGTGAAAGTGTGCTGAAAACCATTGGTTTCGGTTTTGCTTAGTGTTCCGCCCATGAGCAAAGCGATCTTCTGAGCCCTCAATTTACTGCTCCGATGGCTTCAAAGACGGCGGGCGCACAACGCACTGCGAACCCTTGTGAAATCCTTGCGGAATTGTGTGGAACCCTGTGAAACCTCAGGGCCGCCCCGGACCTCGCAGAACCTTGTGGAACCCTGAAACTCTCCTGGAACCTTACCTCACACCACCACCACCCCGCAGCCCTCGATGGAACCTTACCTTGGACCACCCCGCAGCCCTTGCAGAATGTGGTGGAACCCTTGGAACCTTCCTCAAACCACGCGACCACCCCGCAGCCCTCAAACAAATTCATGGAACCGTGGTGGAACCCTGGTGGAACCCTGGTAAAACCCTGGTGGAACCTGGTGGAACTTCGGTGGAACCTGGTGGAACCCTGGTGGACCCTGGTGGAACCCTGGTGCAACCCTGGTGGAACTGTCGTGGAACCTTACCTCAAATCACCCCGGACCACCCCGCAGCCCTCGCAGAACCTTGCGGAACCCTGGTGATGGAACTTTGGTGGAACCCTGGTGGAATTCTCGTGGAACCTTACCTCAAACCACCCCGGACCACCCCGCAGCCCTTGCAGATTGGTGGAACCCTGGTGGAACCCTGGTGGAACCTTGGTGGAACCCTGGTGGAACCCTGGTGGAACCCTGGTGGAACCCTCGTGGAACCTTACCTCAGGGCCGCCCCGGACCTCCCCGGAGCCTATCTGGGCTGAGACCCCAAAGCTTTCAGCTGTTGGGGGGGGAAAAAAAAACATGCCGTTGAATAATATAAATCCATTGAGTGGGCTCTCAATTCGGGGGGGACCGATGAAGATATCGAGCCTCAAAAAGCTGTACCGTGCTTCGATGATCCCTCGCTAAGAATTCAGCTCTTCGCGCATGTGATGTTCACACCTCTACATCAATCAGCCTCCAATTGGTGGTTTGGATTGGTGGTTTAGTGGTTAAGGGGTGGCTTCCCATCTACCCTCTACAAGAACCAGAAACCGCCAATCCAAACCAGCATTTGGGGGCTAAGGTCGAAAAATCGCAAAGTCGAACAGTCTAAGGGATTTCTGGGAACCGAGATGAGCCCAACCCTCACAGCCCGGATTCTCCGACTTGGGTCTTCTTCCCAGGCTTCCAGAAGCTTTGGATTGTATTTTTGGGGATGGTACTCCAGATTAGCATGGAATCCAAAAAACACCCCTTTGTAGAGGAAGCTCCTTTTAGGGCTCCCTGTTTGGGTTCCATGTTCATTTGCAGAGTACAGAACACCACAAAGACGGACCCCATCTGACAGGATGTCCCCTTCGAAAATTGCAATTCGTTGTTGGTGTCCATTGAAACGATCGGATTCCACTTCTGGTGGTTTCCAAAAAGGACACGGAAGAAACCACATCTCTTCCGCCTGCACGCTCTCGTTCCAAATCTGCAAGGCATCAGCAACGGATTGGCAGTAGAAGCACGGCCAGTCCTGCATGAGTTTTCGCAAAGCAACTGGGCTGTTGAGCTGTTGGGCTGTTGAGCTGTTGGGCTGGGTTCTTAGGCTGTTGGGCTGTTGGGTTGAGCTGTTGGGCTGGTGGGCTGCCAGAGTTGTTTGTCCTAGGTATTTAAGGATCTTGCGGATCGACCTCGTTGTTTTGTATTTGGAAGGTTGCCAAGGCCCTTAGAAGAGTTCCGGAACCCAAGGGAATCCCCGAAAAATCCTGAAGCTGCATGGTTCAGTTTGTGTCACTCCCTTCCCTACCGACCAGCAAGCCTGAGCTGGACTTCTAGACAGAGACAATCTGGTGGGTTCCAAGGGAGGGTAACATTTAGCTGCATGGGTTCTCAAAAATGTGTCTTCTGGACCTTGGTTCCATTGACTGCAGGTGAGAGAAACCTGCAAAAGGACTGTACCACCGGCCTGTTCACAGACCTGATTGAAGACTACGGGCCAAATTAAGCTGAGGAAAAGCGACCATAGCCTTGAGAAGGGACGAAATCCCACTGGTCACAGAGTCCTTCGAAGAAAATTCCCCTCCAATTGGATCGCCCATCCGAGGAAAGCCTCGGAATTCCTGGGAAGAAAAGCAATGGTTTGACTTGATCTCTGAAGAACAAAGCAGTTGGTACCCACGAATGTATCGCCTTTCCTGGGGGGCCCACTTAAACGAGCTTGACTTCAATCAGGGTGCAACCCATTTTAAACGAGGTTCCCAACTAAATAATCCCTTTTACATGGGTCAACATGCTCGAGCCTGCCTGTTCGCCTGCCACACTGACTGACGGCATGGCCAAAGCTAGCCCTTGTGTGACTACTTCAATCAAAGAGCCTCCCTCGGCATCACACAGGTGGCAAAAGACCAACAATTGCTCAACCCTAGAAACCCAGGTCACTGGATTTCCCCTTCACAACATAATTCTGCCACTTTTGGTGGTTCCAACAAAGGAAATGGCAGAACCCAGGAAACCACCTTCCAAAAAAACCCTACGCCGTCCCTCCCCCCCCCACCCTGGCTCGCTTTTTCCGGTCCCGGTTCAGCCCCGAGGCGTTGCCCCGCGCGTAGGCCTCGGGGGGGAAGAAACACAGGGCCCTTCCCTACCTTGTCTCAAAAGAACCTCTTTTTGTATTCTCCTGAGCCTGAAAAAAGCAATGTCACACGCCCCCCGCCCCGCCCCCCTCCCCCCAAAAAAGAAGAAGAAGAAGAAGAAGAAGAAGAGCAAATCAACAAGAAACATGAAAAGACACTCAAGAATGGCCAAAAAAAATACCGACTCAAAACATGGCACACCGTTGGACAAAATCCAAAGCACCAGTTGAGATATCCATCAGTTCCTGGGTTGAGCTTCCGGCTGTCGTTTCTTTTAAATGGTTTGCCTTTCAACGTTCCACTCGTGTTGCTCGCGCAAACGCAACTTCTGTTTTCCCAAGCTCCATTTGTCACATGCAAACATCTCGCTGACAGCGCAACTCACCTCCGATCGAGTGGGTTGGCCAAACAGCTTGCCCAACCAGTTCATTTCTTAAAAATTCGGGAGATTCCGATCGAACGACTCTAAGGGGTGGTTCCCCATTCTTTTCAATCATCGTTCTGTTCAAAAACCGGATCTGTTTCCCTGGGTTTTTGATGGTTTCCTGGAAAGAGTCGGATCCCTGGGTTCAGAATGGAAATGGAAGGTACCAGTAGAACAACTCGGACATGGGAGGCGAGGTCAGCGGCGAGGTCTCGAAACCCAGCGCGCGGCGACCGCTTTCCGCGGGCTTTCCCCGGGCTTGCTGCAAGCTCCGGCGCTGGAGCGGATGGCTTGCGTCCGTCAGCGGGAGAAGAAAAAAAAAGAAGCACAGACAAAGAACGAGAAACAGAGCTTACCCCTTAAAACTCCAAGCCCTGGGGAAGTTCATCTTTTACAGACATATAGCCCATGTTACCGAAAAAGTTGAAAAGATGCGTTTTTAAGAGGTAAGAGAGAGAGAGCGAGAGAGAGAGAGAGAGAGCGAGCGAGCGAGAGAGAGAGAGAGAGAAAGAGAGAGACAAAGAGACAGAGAAACAGAGAGAGAGAGAGAGAGAGACAGAGAGAGAGAGAGGAAGGAGGGAATGTGGCGAATGAACCGTTCCGGGATTCGAATCCTGCAAGGAAACCGCCAGTTGGATGGTTTATAAGGGTTTCCAATTCTCATTTCCTGCTGAGCCAGCAAGAAAAGTGTTTCTGCGTAAAGCCGCCAGGCGGACCACAGTGGGGTTTCAACCAAACATGCTCTAGCAACAAGCACTTTTCGACAGTCATGGCTATTTGTTCCAACTGATTGGTGGTGTGGATTGAGGTTAGGCTTTTTGTCTTCCCACTTGGCTTCAGGATCAGGAACATCCCAGTTTCCAATCCACCAACCCGGAAAAGATACGAATGTGTCCGGTAGTGAATAAATTCCCTTTACAACCAACAGCGGGGTGGAGGTGTTTTTTGTTTTACTAGGTCCGGTTTTTTACCAGGTCCGGTTTTCGGAAAGCTGCCAACATCCCCGGCATCACCAGCATTGGCCTGGGGTTTCTTATTGGCTCTGATTGGGTGGCAGTTGGGAGTTGCTGGGGGCTGGGGGCTGGTTTAAGTTAGGACATCCAGGCTGCTGTTGGGCGGGTTTAGGGTTGACTTTGAGTGAGTTTGTGCGTTGGGTGTGCTGCTGGTTTAGCAGCGGCTTTAGAGTTGCTTTAGGGTGTGGTTAAGAGAGTTTTGGTCGAGTTTTGGTGGTTTGGGGCAACGCGCTGCTAAAGCCGCTGCTAAACCAGCGGCACGCCCAACGCAAATCAGCTCCAAGCCACCCCAAACCCACTCAAAGTCAACCCTAAACCCGCCAACAGCAGCCTGGATGTCAGCCCTTCGCTTTGCCTAAATCAACCCCAAACCACCCCAAGACCCACCCTCATGAAGATCTAAGCCAGCCAAAACCTCCCTAACTTAAACCAGCCCCCAGCAACTCCCAACTGCCACCCAATCAGAGCCAATAGAATAGGCAACCCCAGGTCCAAGTGATGCTGGCGATGCCGGGGATGTGGCCACCAACCAACCAACCAACCAACCAACCAACCAACCAACCAACCAACCCACCCACCCACCCACCCACCAACCCACCAACCAACCCACCAACCCACCAACCCACCAACCAACCCACCAACCCACCAACCCACCAACCCACCAACCCACCAACCCACCAACCCACCAACCCACCAACCCACCAACCCACCAACCCACCAACCCACCAACCCACCAACCCACCAACCCACCCCCACCAACCCACCAACCCACCAACCCACCAACCCACCAACCCACCCCACCAACCCACCAACCCACCAACCCAACACCAGACCTAAAAATAATAATAATAATAATAATAATAATAATAATAATAATAATAATAATAATAATAATAACAGACCTAGTAATATAAAAAAAAACACTACCTCCCCACAGCGGAAGATAAAACAAATATGGCCATGGGTCAAAATCCGTACCCCAGTGAACATCCCAATCCCCACTAAACTAGACTGAACTGGGTGGTGCACCTACCCCAAAATGGTACCATTGGTTTTGACCCACGGCCATATTCGCTTCAGCACATGCAAGTCCCCCAAGGGCAGATTGATTCCTCACACGGATCGGGGATCCTTGCGCCATGGTTTCATGGCGTTTTAAAAGGGGACTGATCCCTGAGGCTTGACCATGCCCCGAAGAACCAGGAAAAAATATCGCAGTAGTCCGTTTTCTCATCCCCTGCTCAAAGTGACTCACTTCTAGCCGACGCCCACCCACTAACCCCACGAAAAGCAACCAACAAAACCCTGTCCGGAACCGGATGGCCGGGCACCAAGCAGGGGGGAAACGAGACTCCAAGGCGCAAAATCGCTTTGAACCACATCTGGGCGCCCCGGGCCGGCAGCTCCTGCACGAAGCCCTGCATGTCCAGGTACTGCCCCGTCCTGAGAAAGGAAAAACAAATAAAAACGAACGCCCGATGGGGTGACTGCCTACCCGTTTTGGCTTAGACTTCCGATCCAGCGGAGGTTGGCCAAGGAACTGATCACCTTTTCTTTGCCACTAGAAAGGGTCTTCCCAAAGACTTTGAGATCCATGAACTCGGAGTCTCCGAGAGTGAGGTATCGCGGTATCGGTTCATCAACCTTCAAGGGATTGGCCAGCGTCTAGGTGTGGCAATTCTTGCAACTGACCCTGGTAGAACTTCATCCTGTCCTGCTGGAATCACGTCATGTCCTTTCCATAGAAACTCCCAGAGAAAGACGCCTCTCCAAACTAAGATGTAACCCCAGAAGGCGGTCCGTAGGAGTTTCCAATAGAAATCGGAGTTGTTCGGGGTCCATGCGGAGATTTGAGCAGGTGTCAATCGAGCAAGTAGGCCTGTTGACCCTGACCCTGACAGCCTCTTGGTTCCCTGGGAATCGTCTGCCAGGGCTTGTTTGCAAAAGCAGTCCAGGAATTCGGGAAAGAAATCCCTCCTAGGTCCCCCAGATTTGAGAGGTTAGAATAAGGGTACCAACTTTGTCTGTAGTCTATTTTAGTAGGGGAACCCTCACCCAAAAAAGGGGTTAAAAAGGGCACCTAGCTGGGGGACCTAGCCTCTCCGAAACCATCATCCATGCAGCACGCTTGCGCGAGTTGGTATCGGGGGAGGTGCTCCCGTGCCAACTTTGATGGCGCACGGGGCCCAACGGATGGCCATGATCCCTCCTCTTCCGTGGGGAAAATTGAGAGACGTGCCGCATGTTTATGTGTACTTAGAGTATCTGGCAGCTCGGAGACCTGAGCTTTCCCAAGGGCACGGCAAGTTTGATTGCCGTGTTTTTGGTGTTAGAGTTATGCTGCTTGGTTAAACCTGAGTTGCTCATGTGCTCGGTGTTTATTTTCCTGCTGTGCCTGGCCCCCAGAAGCTCAGGCTTGCGAAGCCGACAAAGTTGGGGCGGTGCTCAATTTGGGCAGTTGGATCGATCCGCAGCGAGGTTCGTTGCCCAGCCAGCCTGTAACCAGGCTGTGAGCTCGCTGGAGGAAGGGGACACCATGAGAAATGATCGAAGTGGCTTGACCGTGGCACATGCAAAGTACTAAGTCTGTGAGACTAAACCGTGCAATCCCTATATGACTATGTTCCTTAAGGAGTGTTGGCGTGTCCCAAGGTTTCGCCCAAGGGTGGCCCAAAATACGACTGACACATGCCCAAAACAAGCTTCCGCTGGGTTTTCTTCAAAAACCCTCGTAAAGTGCTAAGGGTAGAAATTTGATCCCTGGCAAAGAAAAACAAAGACAACCAAACCAATGGAGAATTCTGCGTTGGGCATCTGTCACAGGCTCGCAGCAAGCTTGGTCCTGACTCAAGAACGCTACGATCCAAGACCAAGATACCCACGAGTCGGTCCACTTCGAGGGCTGAGTTCAGCCCTTCTAAAACTGCTTTCCCATAATTAAGCCAGAACTAACGGCTAATTCACCCATAAACCAGGGTTCATACCAGGCGTTCATATATGAACATACACATTCAGCCTTTTGACCACTCCAATCCTACGGTTCCTCCCCTTTGATCCACATCCCTCGAGTTCACGGAATTTCTGGCCAAGGATCAGTGACAACGACACCCCCACATGCAGCGCGCATAGCCTCAGGCCGAGAAGCCAGGCGAGTCATGAGGCGAGCGAGCATATGAAGGAACGTGTATGCAAACATTATATGCACATGGAGAGAGAGAGAGAGGGAAAAAACAAAAAACAAACTGAAAAAGAAACAAAGAAAGACAGAGAGAAAGCAAGAGAGAAACGAAGGAAGAAAGAAACAAAGAAAGAAACAAGAGAGAGAGAAAGAGAGAGAGAGAGAGACAGAAAGAGACAGAAACGAGAGAGAGAGAGAGAGGGAAAAAAGAAAGAAAGAAAGAAAAACAGAAAGACAGAAAGACAGAAAGAAGAAAGAAAGAAAGAAAGAAAGAAAGAAGGAACCTGAGAAAGAAAATGAGAAAGAAAAAACATACTCAAAAAAGACGAACAGAAAAAGAGCGAGAGAGGGAGAGAGACCGAGAGAGAGAGAGAGAGAGAGAGAGAGAGAGAGAGAGAGAGAGACAGAGAGAGAGAGAGAGAGAGAGAGAGAGAGAGAAGCGAGAGCAAAGCGAGGGAGGAGGAAGAGACTATTTTGTGAGAGCAGCAGCCGAAAAGGGCCTGGAACAAATGCTTTCCTTTGGCTCGACTGGACTGCCTTCCTACGTTCAAAAAGCCTTCCAGCTCCCTTTGCCTTGTGGCAAACATCGCCTGGCAGTAACTCAGAAACTCACTTGAAATTTTCGTTCTACACAGGTGATGTTGTCGAAAATCACCACAAGGTGTAACATTGGGATGTGGTGAAACAATCTGCGAGCACAGCCAAGCCTCACTCGCCTGGCAACTTTGCGAGTTGAGCGGCAAGTGCAACCGGCTCTTTCAAAGGCCGACTGTGTTCAAATGGAAGGGTTTCGGAAACCAATCCACTAAAACTCGCAGAGAATAATGAGGGATCCCCAAGTAACGACCCCTATAGCACGGCGAGCTTGTCTTACCCCCAGGTGAGCTTCAGACCGATTTCGTGGGAAAATACGGATCGCAGATCTCTCACAGCGCCGTTGAACAGAAACGATCCCAGGATGGCCCAGAAACTAAAGGCGGGTATCCACTGTCGACCCCTTTGCTTTCAGCCTCCAGAAGGACAAACCGGATGTCGACCAACTCTGCTGAAACTCCGCACCCAATCCGAGTGGCGGCAGCGGCAGCAGCAGCAGCAGCGGCGCGGTCACACAGCGCATTGGCTGATGTTGATGTTCTTGCCAAGTAATAAAACAAAAACATCTGAGGCCTGAAGCAAGGGCTCCCCAAAAACGACACCTGCTGAAATTGGTCAGGTGAGGCTTCCTTCCGTGTGCGTGTGGGTGTTTCTTTTTCTGAGTGCCGGAGTACCTGGAGAATGTGTTCTTATGGCCGCCAAAAATACGGCGCGGGAAATCTTCCTTGGATTTCGGACATGGCGATGATGGCCCAACGACCGAGATGAAGGCGCCTGAAATGGTCAGCCCAAACCCCTTCTCCCGAGGGCACGCCTGGACCCTCCAAAAAGTAGAATTCCTCTCTTCCAAAAACTGGAGCCTTTCATGCATATCGGCTATTGGAAATATATATATATATATATGGGAATTCAGTCCTTTTCTGCTTAAAGTGAACCTCCCACCAAAGCCAAGCGCAATGAACGTTGGCTCAAAAGGTGACGTGTGCCGGCCTATCAACTTAGGCCCCTTGCAAGCTTTCTTTGTGCTGGTTGAGGGGTGCGCATGGCACTCGAAAAGATGTTTTCCCTCCAACAGGAGGCTCTCTTTGAGGTTCCATGCTCGTGGGAGGTAGACTCTGCCCATACTTAGTCCCTGAACATGTAAGATGCGTATTTAACAAGCAGACATCCCAAACATAAGAAGATGTATAAAATATCAATTGGAACCTCAAAACAGAAGTCAACAATCAGAAAAGACCACAGCGTCGCCTTTTTCGAGCCTCTGCATCTTGCTCGCGGCTGAGATCCCCGCAGGTGTTGAAATTCCCATTCCGAGCCACCAGCCGCGGAAGCAAGTTGCACCGGAATGACGGAACTCATGGAAATGTTCTTCTGGTTCTCCATGAGGGAAAGGACTTTTAAATTGAACGGGAAAGACAGACCACCCCCACCCCCGACCCGCCCAAAAACAGGAAAAACGAAACACGTAACTGAAGATCGGGTGATTTTGAAGGGACACCCCTGAAGATGAGCCGGTGTTAATCTGACCTGGGCGGGCAAGTGCCCATTGGGCTCAAAAAAGATGCAGGCATTGCAAGTGCAACCACTGGGTGTGTCTTTTTTTAGGGGACCCCCCAAAATGGTGGGTGCCCTTTGGTTTCCCTTTAAAACCAACCAAAAGGGGGTTCCCACAAAAAAGACACACCCCAATCAATGCCCGGATCGAATTCAAATTTCAACACCCACCCTGAAACTGCCAGATAATCTAGAGCCTCTCGCACGGTCTCGAAACGTGAGCACAACAAACATTGCTTGTCTTGTCATCCGACACGCTCCGCGTTTCGGCCCGTGAAAGAAAGGAAACGAAGTGCTCCACACCATTTAGCCGCAAAGAAGATCACGTTCCAGCCGCCAATGCAGGCGTCTGGTGGGCTAAAAGGGGCCATGCTTTGGTGGGCTTGCCTTGTGGTTTGTTGATTCCTTGAAGTTAAGTCTTTGTCCCACTGTGCCTGCAGGACCCATTGATACACAAAGTTTGCTCGAACTCGAATGCCAAAAACTGTCCGGAGCACTTTTTGGTGTGTCAAAGGGCTCTCCAGGAGTTGAATCCCTCTCTGCGCAATCTGAAAAAACTTCAGCCGCATCGCTGGGAACCGGCCGGCACCGCCCAGTTTGAAATCTCGGGCTTCTGCTTTGGAGACCCCCCCCCCGAAAACAAAAAGGCCTCGGTGTTTAGCTGAAGGCCGCGGTCTTGCTGGGTCCCTCTGGTTCCAAGGTAGGGCTGCTTGACTTCCTTGGGATAGCTTGGCCGAAAACCTGACATGGATTCTCCCGACCAGCACCCGTGTCCCAACTTGCAACTGCCTTTGTTTCAACCATGTCCAAAATCCCCAGCATTGTCCAGAAAGGAGTAGTTGGGTTCCACCCGCAACCCGAAAGAAACGGCCCGATGTTTGGAGAGAAGGATGGGTGACCAGTTCGGGGTACACCGCATCGAGAGTCCGGACTCCCATGCTCATAGGTTGGTGTTTTCCTATACAGATGCTTCCCTCACCAACCCAAAGGCAATTAGAAGCAGCACCCCCCAACTGCTTTTGGGCAATACCTGGGATTTTGGACATGGTTATAAAAAGGCAGTTGCAAGTTAAGTTGGATCCGGGTGGTAGGGGAAATCCATTTCAGGTTCTTGGCAAAGCTCTCGAAGGAAGTCACCACTTGGCTCAGTTGAGTCCGACTCTGGATGTGATCTTCCCGGGCCGGGTGAGCTGCGCAAATCAGCAAGGGCGTGGCACAATCGTTAAAAACAAAAACAAAAACTGGGAACCATTTTTTTTGAGGAAAAGGGGGGACTTTTTTTTTGCGAAACGAGCAGAAAAGGCCGGGGGATGTGCCAAGCCGATGCGTCGCAACTCCACAAAAGTGAGGTTCCAGGGATGCTTCCAAAGAGCATCGCGCCTCCAAAACACAAGAGTCGGTGTGAACGAGACCTCTGCTCCTCGAGCAAGCGCAGATTCTGGCCTGATGTTGTTTGAAATCAGGCTGAAACAAAATAAAGATGGGATGAGGAGCTCCGCTCCTCATCGCCGACATTTTCTCCCGAAACTGCGGGGCAGTTTCGGTGGGAGCCCAACGGCTTACTTTTGGCCGTCACACCATTCCCGCACATTCTGGAACATCCTCAACCTCAGTGGCCCAGCCACAACAACCCAATGTGGGCGGTTCATGACTGAAAAGCAAAATCCAACTCACCGGGGGCCCAGGACCCAGTTGGGTGGCTCGTCTTCTTTTGCGGGTAATTAATTACCCCTTGTTTGATGGTTTTAGAGGGAAGCCAAATGGAAAACCATCATTTTTTGGGGGTGCCCTAAAACTAGACACATCCATGTTTGTTGGAGTCACCCGAAGAACCTTTTGGACTTCTTGCCCTTCTGTTGACCCCTCATAAAACCGTAAGAAAGATATCTCGACAGAATGCTCCCGCCCGTTTGCTCAAAGCGACTCCTTCTTCTGTGCGAACATGAGCCGCCCCGTAGGTTGAATCAAAACAACCTCAGCAAATCTGACTTTACATGGGAAGCGTCGAAACAGTTGTGCCTATATATTAAACAATCTAGTCACAGCAAAATCGAGGAACAATTCAAGCGAATAAACTGGCAGCCATGTTCTGCCTACCATCGATTTGGGCTCCAATTGGGCACCCACCATGCGGGTATGTGTCAAAATTGCGGGGGAGGTGGCAAAAAAGATACGGTGCTCTCCCCCTTAATTTCCCCCTCCAAAAAAACAACCTGACTTCTGGACAAGTCCGACCTCGACCCCCCTGCTCAAAGTGTAACTTGTGGGTTCAATGGAGCCCGCCCCCCCCACTAAACCACTAACCCACAAACCTGCGGAACCGGCCAAAACCACCCCCCCTCAAAACAAAAAACTGAGCTGGGCGCCAGAACCAACCTAAGAATAAACCAAAGAAAACCCGAGGAACCGGATGGCTGGGCGCCAAAACCCACCTAAAAAAACCCATGTGTATATATATATATATATATATTATAGATATATATATGTGTATGTATGTATGTATGTATGTATGTATGTATGTATGTATGTATGTATGTATGTATGTATGTATGTATGTATGTATGTATGTATGTATGTATGTATGTATGTATGTATGTATGTATGTATGTATGTATGTATGTATGTATGTATGTATGTATGTATGTATGTATGTATGTATGTATGTATGTATGTATGTATGTATGTATGTATGTATGTATGTATGTATGTATGTATGTATGTATGTAGTTATCTTAAAAAAAAAGAACGGGATGGCTGGGAGCCCAGACTCCATTCGGTTTTCCACCAGTTCCACCGGTTCCAGAGCCACCTTCTCCGCCCTCCCGCCGAAGCTCCCTCTCGGCGCCCGGCCAGGGCGAGCATCTCAGTCTCTGGGGGCCCTCCATCCACTCCTCGCCGCGAACTCCCCACACTTCTGGCGGAAAACGCCCCAAAAAAAAAATTGAGCCCCCTGGAAAAATGAAGATATGAAATAAATACAATCAATGCGCGCCCTGAAAAAAGTGTATTAAAAAAGAAGAATAAATAGATTATCTTTTTTCAACAACAGGGGGAAATCAACACATCTTCATTTCAGCAAATGGAAGTTCAGAGGGAATCTAGTCAGGGGCTTCCCATTGCTCCAGATACGTGTTGTGAAAAATGGGAGTCCCCTTTTGGGGCCATGGTTGATGCGGGTCCCGCCTTTAAGAAGGGGTCCAGCGAGAAGAGGTCCATATTTTCGACAACCCACCACGTCGGATGGACGAAAAGGAACCTGTTCAAACAGAAGAGGTCCAGAATTTTTGCCATTGCTGTTTGATGGAAAGGAAGAAGAGGTGTCAAAGCGAGATTCCTCCGGAGTTCCATGTTCAGCTAAGTGGTTAGTAACCCTGGTAAAAGGGGACTTACAGCCATGCTAAGTGGGTTGCCACCAGGAATAGGTGTCCAGTCCGAGCTGGCCCTTGCTAGAATTTGTACATCCAAATAAGCCATTGCAGTGGGCCAGGAATGGTCTCACGCTATATCTCTGGTCGTTTCGAGCTTGCTGGGCATTTGGGACTGGGAGCAACGGAGCCTACATAACCAAAGGCCATATGGTACCCCCAACTTGTAGACATGGCAGGAGCATACGCTATTCAGTCCCTTTTTGTGTTCTCGCCAAACGTACCACGCTGCTACTGGTGGGTATCAAACCATGTTTGTTTCGGGGGTGTCAAACATTCCAAAAAATATACAAGAGCTCGCGGAAGGTCCGGACAAATGGCGGCAAGTCCCAACTCGCAAAAAGTGAATCCCAAGTAAGCGGCCTTTATCTTGGTTTTCATCGCTCGTTTTACCCAGAAATGCAGCGTAATAAGTCTATTGTGCAGGTGAAACTAACCATGCTCCCAAAACGTTAAGGCACCATTTGGACTGGGGCCCCTTTTCCCCAACGAACCCTCCATTTGCCTAAGTCACCCGGAAAAAATGAAAATTATCAGCAGGCATAGGTTCCCTGTAAAAACCCAACAGGGGAAACTAAAAGCATACTCTCAACCAAACGAAAGGAACCCAGAACCCGTTCGACCCCACGCCTGTGGGGCATAGGGCCACTGCCAAGGCCTCGCACACACTTCGCGCAAAAAAGCCGAAGGATGCGAAGTGCGCGCCACGCTGAGCGACACCCCGGGAACCAACAAAAAGACAGCGCGAAGTTTGAGATTTGAAGACGACCCCAAACCGACGGAAATAGAGAGCAAGGAGAAAATAGGCATGGAACATCCCAAGACCAAGATTAATGGTGGCGCAAGCAAGGGGGCAGAAATACCGAAAAAATCAACAGCAGTTGTTTCGCCTCGCTCTGGCCGTTGGCCATCATTTGAGTTCCGAAAATTCCGCTTCCCTCCAATTGGTTCGGAGCCCGGTGGTTTCGGGGTGTCCCAACCTGCAAGAACGAGGGCTGCAAATCCAAATCACCAATCCAAACCAATCAGGTTACCATGATGAAATGGGGGAGCAAAAAGACACCAGTGGTTGGCAACCCCTTACGGAACCTATGGGAAAAAGTTGGAAAAAAAAAGCTCCTTCGTCCTCCGGAAACCCCCGCAGAACCATCAAATGCTTCGTGGCCGCCAGCCAAGAACGAGCCCGAGGAAGCCTTCGGCACCTGCCTCGCCCCTTGCGGAGCGGGATGGAAACCGACTCAAACCCCAGAGGGGGGTCCGGATGCGTATGAAAAACACCGGATCGAACATGGCAGCTTGTTTTCGGGTGGTGTCCCTTTTTTTGGTTTGGGTGTTGAAAAAGCCACGTGTAACTCAAATGGCGGCAGAATGGGGATCTTTTAAGGAGCCCTGCTCTGTTTGCATGCTCCTTTTGCGCTTCATGTGAGCAAAGCCATCATGAAAAGTTGTTCAACCTCTTTTCTTCGCAGACTTTTCAACGCAATATTACATAGCAAACATTGGCAACCATCGGCAGAGTTTTGACCCCTCCTCAGATTTCAGTCCGACTTCCCAAAGAACATGTCAATTGGTGGCAGGGTGTGTTTGGGGTTGAGGGGGTGGCCCCTTATTGGAAGCAACCAAAATCAAAGAGCAAAGAGCACCTGACGATTGCAGGCTGAATGGCCATGTTTTCCCCTCTGCAAAGCCTCATTACAGGCGGCAGTTCCCTTACTTCGCCCACCGCCAAAAAAAAACAGAACAGACGCGACCCAAGCAGCTTTTCCTCTGCAGTTTGCCAATGACTTCCGCTGGGGGTGTTGAAGACTTCGTCACGCTGCTCTGCGTCTCCACCCTAACGGGAACCCTGGATGAATCAACCTGGTGAGCTCATACATGCGATTCCCCACGTTACAAAGCTGGCGGGGAAGCTTGAAATGTTTGAGGCTCCTTCTTGTAGTGTTGATTCATTCAGGGGTGTCGCCATGTTGCAGGGAACCGATCGGCTCCGCTCACCTTCTGGAGCAACCCATCGGGCCCTAAGGCCCGGGATCCTTTCACGGGAAGAAAGAAAGGAACCAGCCATCACGAGCTCGTGACAAGCGGGTTCTCAGATCTTCATGACCCCCACTGGCAAAAAGCGGGGCAAGCCCGCCCATCTATTCTGTGTGCGGTGGTTTGTTTGTTGGTTTGTTTGTTTGTTTGTTCGTTTGGTTGCTTGCTTGGTTGGTTGGTTGGTTGTTTGTTTGTTTTTTTGGGGGGGGAGGTTCCCCGTTAAATCATCGACCACACAAAGGTGCCCAGTTAAAACTTCCCCTTGGAAAAAGGTCTGCTGACCTCGGATGTTGAAAGAAACAACCCACCTACACCATGGTGATGGTCCCCTGCACCCAGTTGAGTGCTCAACATAGGAATTGGTCTTCAATGTTCACTATAACTCCAAGAGCTGCATTTAGAATCGGATCCCCAAGTAAAGGAGCTTTATGGCTTGAGCTTCTACCAGGTGAGCTCGCTGCAAAAAAGCTGCTTGCTCCCGCAACATGGCAAGACTGGTTCCTTTTGGCTTCTCTCTAACTCAGTTGTTCAGTGACCCCGGAAAAAAGGAACCCTTTTTTGGGGAAGACCATTTTTAGTGGGGCAGTCACCAAAAAAGAGGGAAAAAGGGTGCCACTGAACAACTGAGCTAAGTACCAACAGGTCCGAAATCCATTTGGAACCCATGGCCTTACGCCCAAGAAACATCGACGAGGCCAAGCGCAGTCGAGCAGCCAGGACGTGAGCCGCTCTGGATGCGGCATGATGGCCAGGTGCCGCCCGTCCGAGCCTCGAATTTGGTGGTTCGCGGCCAAGAATTGCTGCCCGTGGCTGTTTTGTGCCCCCGAGTGTACCCTCTTGGTGTTTTGTCTTCTTTTGGTGTGTGTGTGTGTGTTTGTCTGTGTGTTTGGTGGATTGTTGCTATTTGGTGTGTTGGTTGTTCTTGCTCTGATTTTCCCCTAATCGGGGCTGTTGCGATTGCACATATTGTCAACTTGTGCGTTTGGTGTTTTCCCGTTTTTAGCGCATGTTGGAATCAGTATATTGTGATTGACGGGGATGGCAAATGGCTTCCCAGCCCCATGATGCCATCTATTCTCAATCGAGCTGACCAAAATGGAAATCTAAAACCAAGAATCAAGGGCATTTTCAGGGATGTGTTTTGGATGGAAGCGTACATACCACAACATCCATACCTCCAAAACCCTTGCCTGAAACTCCGAAGTGGCTCATGGCTCTGGGGTTGGTCTTTGCATCCAGTTCTCAACTGGTATGATTGTTGATAGGGAAATGGGTGTGCGTGTGTGGTTGTTTTAACGGTTGAACAAGCTCAAGGGTCACACCGACGTAAAAAAATGGCCGAAGGTCGTGACTTTGCAACCAAACGGCCCCCAAAAGAGCTCACTTTGCAACCAAACGGCCCTTTAAAAGAAAAACAAGGAAAAAACACGGCAGCAACCAAACGGCCCCCAAAAGAAAAGCAAGAAACCAACGAAAAGCAATCCCAGACAATCCCAGCGAAAGCGAGAGAAAAAAAAGAAAAGAAGCTCCAGCCCAGGTCTCCGGTGCTCCAACCGTCAAACCGGAGCCGAAGCGCCGCGGGTTCGAAAAAAATATATCTCCGGAGCCTTGGGTTCAGCGCCCAGGGACCCCAAAGCTTTCAGCTGAGCAAAACGGGTGCTTTCTTTGGGCACCAGAAGTCTGGTTGAAATTAAGAGGGTGCCTTCTTTGGGCAGGTTGAAATTGCACTCACTTGCCCAAACGCCATGAAAATAACGATGATCACCTTTCGTGGCCACTCATTGACCAAGGTAGAATGGACAAAAAAAGGTAAGGCGCATAGGTGTCCTTTTAGGGCAAATAGATGGCCCTGGTAACCATTAAACCACCAGGTAAACCAGGGCCATCTATTTTTCTACCAAAACAACCAAAAAGGACACCTATGGTAAGGCGGATTTTCGCGTAGGTTGCAACTACGTGGGTGTTCTCCTCGGGTTCTCATCCTGGGAAATAAAAGAAACTCCGAGGCTCCGTGCTGCAAAGGCCAACGATGCCCTCGGGAGAGCCATTGGGGTTGAACGGGTACCTGTCGTGCAGCAGCTCCGCGACCGCTCGCGAGTCGAGCCGGGCGAAGCATCGCATCGCAGCGCATCGGTCAATTCGAATCAGTCGATTCCAGGAATCCTGGTCAAAAAACCGGGGTGGGTTTCCTGGGGGGTTTCCATGTGTAAGCCCAAAAGTTGAAGGATCTCAGAGTTGCCCTTAACCGTGGGACCTGACCTTGTCGCCACTTCCAAACTCAGACATATTGACTCACTGCGACGACCCTGGAGCGAATGCGTGGCCCAACCATACGTTCCCTGTACACCAGGTGGCTAGTGGAATATAGGGGATGCAGGAAGAGTATAACATGACTGGGTATATAAGGAATACATAAAAGGTTTATGAACGTGTATGCGGGGTATACAAGGACATATCAGTGGTACATGACGTGTACGAAAAGGGAACACATGGGGTACACGAGCGTACCCCTGCACCGCGGGGTTGCTTCCCTTGAGACCAAGAGGAGTTTTTGAAGCATTGACCTAACTAGATGAAACTCGAGGAGAATAACCGGGTTCCGGAAATTCGGGAGGGGGACCCTGGATAAAACCCGGTGCCACCCGTACACGCTTTAACCATTCGACCTGTAGATGTGGAACCCTTCTACCAGCAGCTGCTTTTGGCTCTAGGTGACCGCCTGCGAGCTTCACGCTTGGTGGGAAGGGGTGCCGGCCAAAGTGAAAACACCACCTGCCTCAAAACGTCACCTCACCAAAAACAAATGGAGCACCTGCAAGCTTTCCCAAAGAGCGAGCTCCGGTTCCAAGCCCTGATGGCAAAGCGACTTTGGGAACCAACACTCGGAAGTGCTTCGTTCAGGGCCATGGGTCGTTCAGTGGGCCGCGATCCTCCAATTCGCCAGGGCACGTCTCTGTGGCAGCACCGTCGTCGTCGATGTATCGCATAGGGATGAGCTGCTCCCTTGGATGGATCTCTCGGAATCCAAGAGAAGAAAGTTTGCTTCCACTGGGTGTGCTTTTCTTGATGTCCCTGTTGTCTGGTTCTTTGAAGAAAACCAAGAGGGAACCTACCATTTTGGAGGGTCACCTAAAAAGACACCCCGCCCCCTTGACAAAGGGCTCCTTCTGGAAATAAATCTTCTCCCACAAGTGCTGTGTTAGTGGGAGGACAGCCTACCAAAGGCCTCCGGTGCGTACCGTGTATGATAGCAACTTCACATATAAATCCCATGGACCGTATCTACCTATCGAGGCTAGTTCCCCTGAGCTCCGGATTGATCGCAGCTAATATAATTTGTGTGAATAAACTGATCCCCCATACCAACAAGGGGGGTGGGTGGGGACTCCCCCAAATTCAGTTTATTTAGTCTTCCCCATAAAAGGGAAAATGGAACCATCAACGGAGTTTTAGGGATAACCCCCTCCCCCCCCCCCCCACAAAAAAAAAAAATCCACCTTTTTTTTAAGGGGTGCTGATATCAAATCCACGAGCCCAACATGAGGGAACCCCAAGTAGGGAAGCTTCATCGGCGAGGTCGCAAATCGCCTCTCGCGCTTTAGCTTTGTCACCTACCCCACGGGGGGACATGGGACAGTCCCACTTCGGAGAAAACAACGCATAGCACATGAAACAGTACGACCAGATACCCTCCCTCCAATCATGGAAGCTGACAGGAAGATGTGGGAAGACTACTTTCCTTTGGAACCTCGCGATCGTCCACTTCCATGAGCACGTTGGAAATAGGGTGTGTGTATAATATATATATATATATATATGTGTATATGTATATATATATATATATATGCATCCTTCCCCAAGAAGACGTGGCAATGGGTGGTCCACCTCACGTTTTCGCAGGGCAATCATGAGACGACGCCGAGCGCCCGGCTTCTTCACCCGCTCAAAGACGCTGGACGCCGGGAAATGTGCCCTGCGAACGAAAAAGAACCGGCCCGTCCAAACCCCGCCCGGGTTGCCAAGCCCATGTTCTAGTCGTTTGATTTCTCATAGAACTCAAGCGCTTGGTTCACACATGGTAAAATGTGATGACGGCAACTTACATGGTGAAATCATAGGCGGTCTTTTGGAAAACAGATGGGTCTCCCTCTTAAATGCATGGCATAAACCCATCTAAATTAGTGACCCCATCGATTTTCATCCAAACCAACCGATCAAAAGGACACCTATGGGTGAAATGCGTTGGTTGCATCTACGATGACCTGGTGCCGATGGGCCAACCTTGGAGAAGCCATCGAGCCTGGGGTCATTCAAGTCCATTGATCCAGTCTTCCCACCTGGCCCCAAGGGGACATATGCGAGGGAGGCTTTTTCGATAGTGCCCCCTCTTCACCTTGGTGTAATAAAAAGGGAAATTACAAGGAAACCCACCATTTGTGTGGTACGCCTTTTTTGACAAGCACCCAACATCAAACAGTGTGTGTCGTTTCATATCGTTTCACTTGTTTGTCCTGTTCATCTTTGAAGACGGCAACTTGCCTCGGCGAACATAACATTCACTTGACTTCAATCTGTTTAAGCTCTTGGTTTTCCATTTATCGTAGATGTGGTATCACATCTGATGGCATGAGCAAAAAGTATAGTTTCACAGAGTGGATCTCCAAATACTTCTTGAACAACCTTTGAGTCACAATCAAAACCCGGTACTAAAATGGTCTACCCAGAATCATGCAAGGAATTAAGAAGGCGGATACTTGCCAACCTTCATCTACCCGAATCGGTTTTGGTTTTGGCTCCTTTATGTTCTTTGTGCATCCTGGCAGTTTCTTTGTGCTTGACCTGGCCTTCAGGCCTGAAGTAAATCTGGACTGCTTCTGATGCCTGTTCCACAGTACCAGAAATATGGAGAACTACCCCCAGGAGCCAAACGTCGGGCAGCGTTTGTCTGGTAGCAGTTTCCCCCATATAACTTGATGCCCGCGGCACAGCCAGGCATGGCATCTATTCGACATTGCAATTCGGAAGTGGAAAGTCTTGACCCATGCTTCGATATCCTGCCTCCTAACAAAGCCAAGTGCACAGAACCCCTTTTCTACAGACGGAAATGCCCCTTCCTTCCATCAACATAGCACCTGTGCAACCCCCTGTCAGGTGCCATGTGAGTGGGAGGGAGGGTAGTCTTTCAAAGGCATCTGCACCAAGCCATGTTGGGAGGGGACAAACATAGTCAGAGTCATGACCTTGAGACCGGACGTGGGGCACAGGCAATGCAGCTCACCTAGCCGGAAAGAAAAAAAGGCAACAGGAGAACTGCCAGGTCACCTAGCCAAGCCAGGCCCAAGCTGAAACCTGGAATTGGGTGAATCCTAAGCTGGAAATCAAGCTGCAGCAGGAAAAATGATGCTTCACCTGAAAAAAAAGAGGTGGTTGTATGATTCAATCCAAACCATAATGCAATGCTTCACCTGAAAAAAAGAAAGAAATAGTGGGTGGTTCCCAAGTATGGTTCAATCCGAACCACAATGCAATGGTTGCAATGGGTGGTTGCAATGGCTGGCTTCACCTGGAAATCAGTTGGAAGAATCGGAACTTGACGGGCTTAGGATGATCAACATAAGTGTGAATTTGAAAATTAGGGACCCGAACCAGTGGACATCAGAATTCGGGGATGAACCTGTCCACCAACCACTCGTGCTTGGTGTTACCCTATTAAACTCATAGCCACCAGCCAGACTGAGGTCGGAAAATGAAGGAAACCCAAACTAGGGACACATGAGTCTCTAGGGGCATGATTCCCCATTCTTTTCAACCATCGTTCTTTCAAAAACCGACCGCTGTTTCCCCTGTGTTCTTCTCATGGTTTCCTGAAAAGAATCGGATCCCGATTAAGAATGGGGAATCATCTCCTGGAAAGTCTGGCGCTAGAATTTGCTTTCCAGATCCCTCGGCTCTGCTTCTCTGACTCGCGGCGAAAAAAATCGCCCGCCTGCCCTCGCCGTGGTTGATCCACACGCCCACCCTCGCACGGATGAAAACGAGCTCATGGAATTGCGGAGACCAATTTTGGTCCATGGCCAAACCCCCCCCCCCTTGGCTCATCTTTTTTGGAAGAGTCCTGTGGTTTGGTGGTTAGGGGTGGGAAACCCCTATTTTCCTTCCACAAGAACGAGTTCAAATCCCCAAATCAGCAACCCAAACACCAATTGAGAGATACGTGAAAGCGCTTCCTCGCCAATCACTTCAAATCACTCGTTCTCCCCTTTTTTTCAGCAAGTCTGGAAAAGGACAAGGAGCCTTTTCAAGAACATGGTAGTCCTCCAAATCCCTCCTTTCCACTTCGATGATTGTTGGAAAGCAGGTAAGGGTTTGGCATCATACCCTCAAAATAGCACCAAACGTGGAAATGGCGGATGCACCAGCGTATAATACGAGCAGTCTCCTAGCGAAATGGAATTTTGGTGAGCTTGTCACCTCCAAGATGGCTGCGGCACGATGATGACTTAGAAAAAGGCAACATGGACACACACGCTCTTTTGTAGGTACTCAGAAGCCAGGGGGTCATGGGAAAAAAGGCAGGCACCATTTGTTTGGTGCTTGAGTTCAAAGAGAAACCTCCTCCAAATGCACCTCTTGGTTGGGGTCCTCCATGGGGTGATTTTTGTTGAAATCCTGGACCACCTTGGTGTACCAACGTGACTCGGGCAGTTGACCCACAGCGTCCATCTGCGGGAAACCGAGGCTATACCTCGACTAATTTTCATTAGCTCACCCTGGCTGCCAAAGGCAGACCAGACCCGGCGGATGACAAATGGCATTTAGGCATCACCGAAGTGTGGAACCCGAAAAAGGGGCCCAACATGAAATTCTGCGCAAGGACCCAAACCAAACACGGGTGTGTGTTTTTAGGGCAGCCCCTAAAAATGGTGGTGTTCCTTTTGGTTTCCCTTCAAAAGCCACAAAAAGGGTGCCCTCAAAAAAAGACAGACCCAACGCAAACAGGAGAAAACACTAGACTCCTTTCGTGGAAGCTTGGGACATGTCCCCAAGTTGGCCATCGACGGAAGAACCATCACCGAGCCAGAAGCGCGACTGGTTCCACCAAAACCAATTGGACCCTTGTTGAGGCTATTTGCAAAAAGTTAAAATAATGACCGTCACCAGTACTTGTTAGAGTATGACTGGGTCACCTCACTAAGATGCCAGCAAATTGGGGGGATACAAACCTTGGAACCCTTTGGTCGCCAACTCTTTGGAGGGGAACCCGTGCAAGGGTCCAGTCGAACCCAGCTTTAGACGGCTCCAAGCTCTCTCTTTGACCCGGATTGGATTGAGACCTGGATGAGTTGGATGACCTTCTCTTGAATGCAGCAAATACCCCTTCTGCAGAATTGCTTCACCTCCAGACCCCTTTGGGGACCGTGGAAATAGAAGGCTCATCTTCTGGGGCGTTGCTTCAGTCTCCTGGACAAAAACTAGCATTTGATTTCCAGTGATATATTCCCTTAAAAGCCGACAAGGACAAATAAGTTCCATATTCTCGCGCGAGAATGGAAGTTTTTCAGCACCCAAAGCGGGATCCGCCTTGGTAAACAAAGGGACATGCCCCTATTTCCACGCCAACAGGCTTGCTCTTGGCCCGCCGAATGCAACATTGAAACCAACAGAGGGCAGTAGACATACCGAGAATGGCAAGGGCTTCCCCCTCGCCAAAAAAAACAGATGCAAAACAAGAAGCCATAAACACCCACAAAAACAAACAAACAAACAAACAAACAAACGAAACACCAAAACAAGAACCAAACCACGGAACCAAACCAAGGAACCAAGCCAACCAAGCACCGAGCCAGCTTCTGAAGAAAACACAACGTTCCGAGTGGCTGAGTGCCCTCCATGCCGTTCAGCCATACCTGGCGAGGAAGGTGTCGTACCCCCCCCCCCCCGGGACCAACTAACATGAAACCTGAGTCACAATCAAAACCCGGTACAAAAATGGTCGACCCAGAACCATGCTTCAAGAACTAAGGCGGATATCCGCAGCTATTTATGGCTGGGATCGTCCCTTACTAACCTTCACTTACCCGGGTTCTGATTGTGGCTCACCTGGCGTTCCGGGTTTTAAAAAAAACAACAACAACTGTTAGGTCCCATGCCACTTCGTGGGAGAGCAGCGGAAAAAAATAATAAAAACAAATCGGGGTTAACCCCGTGCTTATTAAGATGGGGATATTCCCCAAAGTGATGAATCCCCACTAATACTAGGCACACCCGCCGCCCCCACCCACCCAAAAAACACAGAGCAGGTGCTACGTTTCCAATTTGGACACAAACCCAGATCCGGTTTCAGTTTCAGTTTTCATCTAACCGACCAGCAAGCATAAATTGCGCAGACTGTTGCACGACTTTTCTTTGGACAGGGGACATGTTTACAGGAGGGCGAAACAAGGCTTCCAAATAAGTTGGGGTTTGAAACCAACCGACCGGCTTCAAAGCACAAGCTGGCGAGCCGGCGAAATGGATTCGAAACTCGAGCCAGACAGGGGGGGTCGGAAAGGCTCGGGACAAATACAAATTTGGGCCAGTCGTTTTTGTTGAGGGTACCCCCTTTTTTGTGTAGATTTGAAGGGAAACCCGTTTTGCGATTTCGGGAGTCCCAGTCCGATTGAAAGACGAGCCATCCATTTGACTCAAGCTTTGGATCCGAAGCCAGAGCTCTCTGGTTCAGAACCTCGAGTTGCCTTACATGCCATTCCTGGCCACTCACAGCGACCGTCTTCCATGGGTGAAGAATGCATTGGGGTTGATCAATTCCCTTCGGCCCCAAATGACCATGGGTAACTTGTCCCATTTGCTCGGCAACATTGTCTTTTTAGGGGTTTTCTCCAACGGTCATCCCATGTCAGACCTTTTGATCAACCCCCATGTTGGTCATGAGTCAAAGTGCAACCTTCTTGTTGGTTTCGTGAGCCAGCGCGAAGTCGGCGGACTTCCGGCACTGGAGACTTGATCGAAGAGGTCCACTCAAAACAATGCAAATAATCAAACAAGTGTCCCTTGCTGCGCGTTGTCACTGGAACTGCCCCAAACATAGTGGCTCAGTTGTAGGCAATGCGACAGGTTTCTATTCCCCTCGCTTCATCTTTCTTTCAAACCCCGAACTGCGAAATATCCAAGTCCACGCCATCCATCTATTGAGAAGAGCCCACGGTCAACATATGAGAGTGTCTTTTTTAGGGGACCCCTCAAAATGGCTTTGGTTTTCCAATTGGTTTCCCTTAAAAACCACAAAAAGAGGGAACCAACTCAGAAAAAGACACACCAAATGGATCCCAAGTCCCTTCCAGATGGACAATAGACCGGAGAACGGATATCTTGACTGAACATCATCTACCGGTAGTGGGGTTCAAGGGATGGCAAACCCGAGTGGATTTATAGGGGGAGTGTTCAAATCTAGAGGGCATTAGGATACATGGGTGTGATTCTTAATATGGTCTTTGGCATCATTCACGTGGGCATGTACGCAACCAACCACTCTGGAGGCTGTTCCCTGCAAAGATTTAGACATTTGGGGCCTTTCAGGGGCACGTAACACAAGGGCTCAAACAAATACAGCGTATTATTATTGTATGACTGTGACGTCACCAGGTTTCAAGGTACCCCAGAAGGCCTTTATATTTGGGCGTTGCATGGGTTCTAGCAGATGGGTTCCTTTCGGATGCTAGAGACATGATTGTCCTTTGGCGCACGCGATCGGAACCCGTTTATGCCCCTCAATATGGGTGTGGGTCAAAAATAGGGTAACCCCAAAATGGGTCGCCCTGGTAAGAAACATGGACTTAAATCCTTTCCAACTCCTGGTGGTGACTAATTTTGCCCCACACCGAAATTACCCAAACCGAAAAGTGCGTCAAGTCCGAGTCCCAGAACTCGGGGAGTGAGAGAATGACTCCTTCACCCTTTTTGAGGAACACCCCAACCCATTCCAATTCATTTGCAGGGGACACGATGTTACCCATATAACCCATATAGTACTTCCCTCGAGTCGTTGAGCCCTCCCAATGAGCCTTTGAGGCAGCGCATTTCTCGATCTTCACTGTGCAGAATCGCGACTCGAAGCGTCCGCTCCTGCCAATGTCCGCCAGATACGCCGGTGACCCCGCGGATGTCAATGGGAGCAAACCGCGCTTTTGTTGGTAGATGAGGGCCCTTTTGAAGGGACAGATTTCGCAAATTTGATGGACACTCTGTTTTGTTGATGTTGAAGGGAACCCTCTCCAAACAATGGCAAACAGCTCACAATCAGTGGTTAAAGCTCCCCGAGTGTTGTGGGAATGAGTGGGAACTGCAAACGTTAAACCAATGTCGAATTCTCGATTTAAGGCGTAGGCTAAGTTCTTTGGCAATCATCACAGAAGCCAGAACCAACCCCTCGTGCACAAGGCACAAAACGATTCCTGGCAAATACCGAGAAATGGCCTCAGGTATCCCCAAACGCCTTGGAACCTCCCCGAATTTGCCAGGAACCTTCCAGAAATCTGCAAAGTTCGCCGTTCCAAGACAGCGGAGCTGGACGCTCAGCTTCCAGTCTGGCCTTCGCCTTCACAACGCCGAATGCGCTGAAACGCATCTTCAATGATGGCGCTGTGAGCTATGTGGCTGTTCTCGAATCCATTTGCTGAAGCCCCTGAAAAATTTGAGAAAATATGTCCATCAGTAATTGATTCCCCTAAAAACCAACAGGGGAACATAAAAACAAATATTCCCTTCAGCCAATGGAAGCGTCACCTTCAAGTGCCGACGTGCCGACTCACGCCAATATAGATGTGGCTTGCAACGGGCGGGTAGCGCAGTGAAGTTGCGAAGCTCCTTTCGTCAGGACGCATCCTTGATGGCTCATATGCACTTCGCATTTGGGCCTGTCTTTTTTTAGCGCCTATCATGTCCTTACAAAACTGTTGGTAGCACCTTAGCTCTCTCTTGAATGACACAATTGGATACCCCCAGCTCCTTAGCTCCCTTCCAACCAGCTGGGGGACCCCCAAAAAACTTTGTTGTCCTGTTCGTTCCCTGTAAAACAGACCCAGAAAGGGGTACCCCCCATTTGCTACCCGGATTGGCGAAGACCCCATTTGGAAAGTCCCGGGTCCCAGGTTCGGGTTTGACCCTTCCTACCTGATTCAAGACATCGGCTGACAGAACCAAACGGTCAAGGCATGTCCTGATGCCCAACCAATCCACATTCCAACTCTTGAGCCGGAAAACTCGTGAGACCCCCCGGCTTTTGTGGGGAAATTGAGTGAGTCCCTCATGTCCCTCCCAAATGAACCATCGACTGCCAACAACTTTGAGCGAACCTCATTCACTTTGCGCTCCACTCAGGCGGTTAGATGGATTTATAATGTATCTATATGCATAGGAGCCTTGCAAGCCAGGAGTAGAACTAACCACTAAACTGGCCAACAAGAATCGGTTCTGGGCGCCGCTCATTCGCATGTGTCATTCATGCGTACCGCTGAAACTTTGCGCCCCTCCACAACTCGAACAAAAAATTATGCACCCGTGGGGATGGGCGAAGCCCTATGAATACTTGGATAAACTGCCAACCTGTGCAGGTATTTGTCGGTTTACAGACGTTTTGGGCGCCCAGGTGTGTCTGACCCCCCACTGCAGCGCCTGTTGTGCACGAAGCGCGGCTGCTGCTCCAAGGGCAGGACTCGGGACGGAGCAAGCTTGATCGCAACATGCGGTCAGCCTCAAAGGAATGCAGCATGGCTGTGGGTCAACAATAGGTACCCAAAATAGAACCCTGGCAAAGGGAAACGTGGACTAAAAACCTGCGGTTTTCTGGTGGCTTGATTTTCACCCACAGCCACATCAAGTTGGGCACTTTGTTGGCCAGTAAGGAGATCGTTTGATCGTTTCGTTTTTTTTGGCCGAAGGGCAACATGCTTTAAGCGGTCTCAAAGCAAGCAATTCGTGTTTGTGTTGAGGTTCCGATGCTGGCGAATCATTCCGAGCCCGTAGGGTTCACGATTTCCCCGGACAGCACTCCCCAAATACTTGGCTATGAAGGTTCCACCTCCGAAGTGGTTGATGGACATGAATCACCTAAATGGGCGCCCCCTCCTGCAATTCACCCCTACTTCAGCCCCTATTGCAGTCCCTCATCAACCATCCAGAGAGTAAGTAACCCCTTCCCGGGGTGAAGCAGGAGGCTTGCGCGCCCTGGCTTGCTGCACCCTCAAAAGCATCAAAAGATCCGATCGTTTGGCTCGCCCAGAACCACCCGTGGTCATCCTACAAATGGTTGGCGCTTGGGGGGGCCTTTTGCCGGAACCAGAACAACCGTATTCCGTAGTCCATGAACATCACTCCACAACTAAAAGCAATCATCTTGCATGAGACTAAGGACGCGCCTTGAACAACCAATCCAAAACAGATTTCCTGAGGGAAACCGCTCTTCGCTTGTTTTTCTCAGGGGAACCAACGGCTACTCGCCCACTTCGGGAGCTCTTCATTAGACAAACGCAGAAGAGGTCAATGCCAATGCGCCCAGGATGAACCCGGTACATCAGACACCAAAAGGCAACACTTTGGGAAGAAACCAAAGGCCAGGAAAGGATTGGAGGGAACCTTCTCTGCAAGTTGATGAAGAAGTCACAGAATTTTAGTGCGAGCTGGCTTCGGTAGAGGAGCGCTCTGGCGCCCACAGCGAGGGACTGGTGTCTTCACTTTGACTTCTGAGCTTCAAACAAGTCCGTCATGCAAGTCGGCAAGGCGTCACCACCACTCCAGCGCTGAGAGAGAGAATGAGACTTGCGAGGCTCGCACGCCAAGCCTTCAACAGTCTGAAAGCCAACCACGGGCTCCCAGGTTACGCCCAAGTAGGCCCCAAGTAGGCCACAAGGGCCGGAACATCTTCTCAAAGCGCAGCATGAGAGCCACTGCCTGTTGGGTGAAGTTCTCCTCGGGGCCAAGTAACCTTGCCAGCCTCCACGCCATCCCCAATGAGTAGCAAGGGACCGTGCGCAAAGCCAGGCAGCTGGAGAAACAAGTTGGAACAGACCCGAGAGGGTACCCTTCAAAGACAAGCCTTGCTCAGGGACTTTCATCCCAAATCAGGTGGTCGTTTTCAGGGATTCCCCCTACAACTGCATCATGGACACTTAGAGTCAATTTTGCAGACCCTACCCCTAAAAAAATCCACCCCGCTAAACAAAAAGGTTGTAAACTGAGTGTGTCTTCTTTGGATAGTACCCTTGTTAGGCTGGTTTTAAGGAAATCAACAGGAAATTCACCATCTTAGAGGTTCTCTCTATTTCAAGACAGACTTAAAAAGACCCTTAGTCTCACGTCCTAAGTGCATGGGCCAAAAAAAGTCCGAACTTGTTGCTTACTAAAATGGTCCAAACCCAAAAAGTCCAGGAACTGAGGAATTGAGTATCAGAATCAGACAAGCAGCAAGAAAAAGAGGGGCTCTGGGGTTACCCATCATTTCAGGGAACACACACACACACACAAAGGGAGCACGAGATTTTGGGGTTGATCAATATTCCCTTCGGCCCCAAAATGACCCTGGGTAACTTTTCCCATGTGGTGAGACTCATATCTTTTTGGTGGGTTCCCAAATGGTCACCCCACGTTCATCGGACCTTTTGATCAACCTCCACGATTCAAACCAGGGCCTGCCGCCACATCTTCACCCACCCACATTTTGATTGTGGAACATTGGAGCATAACGTTTAAGTAGAAGCCCTTTGGTAGGCGTGTGAACATTGCTTTTGCTGTCAGGGGAGGTGCGTCCCGCATGTGCCTTGCCGATGCATCTCCCACATTTTGCACATGTTGCAATCAGTTCGCCGGAGTGCTTCAGCAACCTGCCCCAAAAAGTGGCAAGGTCGGGGAAAACATCCGTATGTGTCCCATTCTGTTATTTTGGTCCAACCTTGTCTGGTGGTTTCCGACTATGGTCACCCCTCATGGTTTTACGGACCATTTTAATCAACCCCTGTCCGAGTATCCTACCACAACAGGATTGAGATCCCCGACCGGACTCAAATGCCCCCCCCCCTCCAAGAAAACAAGCCACAGCTCTCCAGCCATAGGTGGCCCTGGTAGATGATTGAACCACGAGATAAACCCGGACTCGCCTTCTATTTAAGCAACCCAACCAAAAAGGAGGGTTGGAGGGGAACCTCTAGGGAAAAGGAATCAACCCCTAGAAAACTCGTTGTTGGGGGAACCTTCCTGCCCACGTCCTTCTGAAACCTAGGGATTCCTTCCCCATTCTTCAGCCTGAACACCTAAAAGCCTCCAGCCCTCCAGCGCCCCCCAGCGCGGCCGGCTCCGGAACAGAGGGACTCAGGGACCTGCCGGCGCCGCCGCCCGGCGCGCCAGGCACCCAGCCCAGCAGCGCCAACAGCTGGCAGCCTGAAGTTTTTCCCGAGGGCGTTTTCTGGTATCCCCCGTCCAAGTTGCTTTCTTCACGTCCGGAAGGTCTCAAGTCCGGCTATGTTTGGCTATGTTTGAGAGCTGGCTCCCTGCTTGGGGTTGGTTTTAAGGGAAACCACAAGGAAAGTCTGGCTTGTCTTGTTGAGTTGGTTCCCTTGGACACCACAACGAAAAACACGATGTTTGAGAGATCCCCTAAAAAAGACGGAGACCCAACTGTTTTTTTTCACAAGGAACTCTCAAGTCTGGCTATGGTTGGCTGTGTTTGAGAGTTGGCTCCCTTTTGGGTGGTTTTAAGGGAAACCACCAGGAAAGTCTGGCTTTTCTTGTTGAATTGGTTCCCTTTTGGGGTTGGTTTGAAGGACACCACAACGAAAACCAGGATTTTTCTGCGGGGTCCCCCAAAAAAGACGGGGGGACCCAAATGAAGCATCTGCGATTGGTTCCACTGGGTATTTGTTTGTTTTGAAGTGGCAAAAGGAATCTAACCCGCATCAAACCAGGTAGGTTCACGTCCGCTTGAAATAGACGCCATGGAGGTGGGAAGGCCGCGGCTCAAGAGAGTATTTGTGTCGTTTGTTGCTTGTTGTTGTGGTTGTTTCTGGTTGTTGTTTTTGTTCGTGTGTTTTGTTTTCGTGTTCGTGCTTGTTGTTTGATTGTGCTTTCTAGTTCGACAATTTTGCCTTCGGCGGAGAACCACCCCACTGGTTGGCGCTCTTGGCGCTGTTCCAACACAGCCTTTTCGAGGAACACTACGGGAAAAAAGGGCTCCCGTTCAGACACCCAAAAGGGGCGTGTCTTCTCTAGAGGGCAGCTGCGCGTGACGCGGTCGGAATTCCTGTCGGCGCATGGTCATGGCTCCCTCACTCGGCCAAAAAATGAAATACGGCTGCTTAAAAGGACTCGTTTAACAGGCAACCACGGATTCTGTTTTACAAACAACAAGGCAACCAAGGAGCAAAAACAGGCAAACAAGGCAAACGAGGAGTTTTATAAAAACAAAAGCAAGGCAAACAAACAAAAAGGTTAGGGCCTACGAGCCGTCAACGGCCCAACCTTGGCAACCCAAACCGTGGTTTGTGGTGTTCTGAGAACTGTGGGGAATTCAAATGATGATTCAAATGGATTGTCCCAAGGGCAAAAAGCGGAAAATATGTATATTTCCCAACTCTGGCTTCTCTTGATAAAAGAAACCGAAGGAAAAAGCGGCCATGTGCAGGGATCCAACTTCCCCATTTTGGCGGGCCCCCCAAAAAAAGGACTCCCCCCGCAAAATAACGGAAGGAACCCAAAAGGGGGGGGGTCCATCTACCAGAACAGTTTCCTCTTCTCATGCGTGTTTGATGTTTGCTCCTTCCGTTAATCTGCAGGGGAGCAACCGGAAAATCGCGTCGATGAAGCCCTTGGGCGCCGGGCCGTTGCAAATGCCCAGTGCAAAGGAGTCCGGCCTGGACGGAGGGCAAAGCCAAGGGCAATGGGCGCGTCTCGTTTTAGAGGACCCACGTGATTTTCTTTTTGGTTTTCTTTAAGCGACGGCATACATATCACTCATCCTCCTGTCCACGTTACCATGGAGCGACGTTTCGGGGTCCTAGTTTGGACAATGTTCCTTTTAAACCCTCTGGTGGGTCCCATGTTAGTGGACAGGAGGTTACATGTTAAGTCCCCCCCTATAGGCGAAATTCGGACAATACATATAATTTTTGGGGATGTTTGAGACAGTGTTCCGCTTTTTCCAAATTAAACAGACAACAACATAAGCCAACTGGCCGTGGCTTTTCTGCTGCCCTCTTGTCGTGTGACATTTCGTTTGGCGAATCGGATTCACTTGGCTCAACGAAAGTGCCCCCTTCCTTACTCCCAAATAACTCGCCAATTCGGAGCCTTGTGGGAGGGGAAGGCGCAGGGAGACCACGTTCAGCTTGAGGCCATTGAACAAAAACTCACCCCGCTTCGGCAACCAGAGCTTCCGCCCCCTGTTTGAACAGGTGGCTTAATCCATGATTTAAGCACCTGTTAGGGTTGTCGCCGCCGAGACAGCCTTGGTTTAACGATCGCATTCCTTTTCCTCCATGTGTCAAAGGCATGAGTGCCCCGACCACCCCCACCCCTGCACCCCATGCTCCTGCCACCCTCCCCACCTGCCCCACCCGCCACCCCGAAGAATGAAATGAAGAGTACACCAGAAAGGCCACAGAGCAAAATGAGAACTCGGCGCCAACTTCCAGCCTTAACCCAAGTTGCGCTGTTCCAAGCCCAGTTCTGCACCCCAACTGTACCCTAATCAAGTCGAACTGAGTTGAACACTGCCTCAATCAATTCGCGGTTCTTACCCTCCTTCCAACAATGGAAGCTGGCGACCGGGTTTTGGAAGACTCGCCTCGTTTTGGGGAAGCTTGCTGCCCACTTCCTTCTGAAACTGTTGGAGGCATAGGTGTCCTTTTTGGGAAAATAGATGGCCCTGGTAGTTGATTGAACCACCAGGTAAACCAGGAATCGCCCTCTATTTTTCAACCAAATCAATAAAAAAGGAGGGTTAGAGAGGAACCTCTAGGGAAAAGGAATCAACCAATAGAAAGCTCGTTTTTGGGGGGAACCTTCCTGCCCACGTCCTTCTGAAACCTCTAGGGGTCCTTCCCCATTCTTTCCAGGGATCCTCCTTTTCAGGAAACCCTCAAAAACCTTGGGGAAACAGATCCGGTTTTTGAAAAGAACGCTGGTTGAAAAAGAATGGACAGGGAATCAGCTGCTATAGACTTCTGTATGTTTCCCTAGTTTGAGTTTCTATCATTTTTCCGACCAGCAAAGCAGATTTGAGCACATTTAGCAGGCCGGATCAGTCTGGATGTGGCTATGAATTGAATAGGGAAACTGTTGGAGGGGGGGAACTTCTGGCCCTCCAATCCTGGCCTGTCGCGGAAGGCCTTGAACTGCGCCTCCAGCTTGGGGCTGAAGAGCACGGACCCCGCCCACCTGAAACGACTCCTCGACTCATCGCCCCCTGAGACCGCCCTCGGCTCGTTTTTAGCGGGGGCCTTCCCGCAAGAAAAACAGCAGAAGAAAAAAACACACACACAAACCGAAGAACATGGATGGAGTTGGAGACAGAGGGGGATCCTGAGCCCTGAAAGAAACAAAGTTTAATCCGAGGCGTGTCGGATACTTAAGAGAGGATAAAGGATAACCCCCCCCCCTTACCATAGCGTCAAATATTTCGGGATTTGGGGGGGGGTCCCCGCGTACCGCGCGGTAATTTGATGATGTTCCACTAAACGTAGTCTTCGGGGAGCCGGTGTCGCAAAACAGGGGTCCCAGGCTCGAATCCCCCTGCCGGCTCTTTGCTGGTTTGGGTGTCCTGCCTCCTTTTGCCGAAAATCTGGAATAACTCTGTGTTTTTTGATGAAAACTGTGTTTTGTGCGGGAAATACTGGGGGCAAAGGGAAAATGCAAGGAAGCGCAAGGAAATGAGGGGAGGAAATAGGAAGTCGACATGACAGGAAAGCAATGTAAAATGAAAGGGAAACAAAGGGGAACTGAAAGGGACATGAAAGGGACAGAAATGAAAACAAGGGGAGTGAAGAGGGCATGAAAGGGAAACAAAGGACAAGGAAACCAATCGGCACGACGGGAGATGTAGGGAAATGACTCGCAACGAAAGAACGGGACATACATGGAAAATGAAGCGGACATACCGAGAAAATGCCAGGGACATGAAGGGGGAGTTGAAAGGAATGGAAGGGACATGACCAGGACATCATGGGAAACGTGGCAAGGACATGAAGGGGAAATCAAGGGGAAGCCAGTAGTAAGCAGACAGTTCAGGGTCATGAAGGGGCAGTGCCCGGACATTGAGGCAACTCAGGGGGGACGTGACGCTGCAATGCAGAGAGAGAGAGAGAGAGAGAAAGAGAAACAGGGAGAGAGCGGGAGAGAGCGGGAGCGGGAGAGAGAGATAGACAGAGAGAGAGAGGGGGAGAGAGAGAGAGAGAGAGAGAGACAGAGAAACAGGGAGAGAGCGGGAGAGAGCGGGAGCGGGAGAGAGAGATAGAGAGAGAGAGAGAGGGGGAGAGAGAGAGAGAGAGAGAGAGAGAGAGAGACAGAGACAGAGACAGAGCCAGAGTCAGAGAAAGAGACAGAGAAAGAGACAGAGAGAGAGAGAGGGAGAGACACAGACAGAGACACAGAAAGACAGAGAGAGAGAGAGAGACAGAGAGGAAGAGCGAGAAAGAGAGAGAGAGAGAGAGAGAGAGACTAGGTCCTCCAGTAGAGAGGTTGGAATAAGGGTACCCTTTTTTCTATGGAGGGGCGTGGACAGGAAGGAGACAGGGAGACAGAAAGAGACAGAGAAACAGAGAGAGAGAGAGAGAGAGAGAGAGAGAGACAGAGAGAGAGAGAGATAGAGAGAGAGAGACAGAGAGAGGGAGATTGAGGAGAGAGAGGCTTGGGGGGATGGGGAGGATGGAGAGCAGAGGGAGGGAGAGAGGACGACAGAACACACGGGGGAGGAGACAAGAGAGATAGGAAGAAGGAGAAAAGGGAGAGGACAATGTCGGCGGACTGAGCCGGAGGCTCTAAAGTTTAGAAACAGACTATGAAAGAAACGAGGGCGATCCTGAATCCTCAAAGAAGCCTTTTAATTTAGAAGCTAACTGAAAAGGGGGGTTCGGAAAAGAAGGGACATCCCCATACATAGATGCCTAGTTCCAACCATGGTAGTCTTCCAAGCCCAGCTTCCGTTGGAAGAGTGTACCACGCGAAGATCATCGAGGGTGTACACTGCTGCTCACTTTTGGAAAGAGTTGCTTTCTTCTGGGTTTTTGAGGGTAGTGGAAACCATCTGAGACAAGAGCAACTTGGAAAGATTGCAACTCCCCATTTGGCGGTGGGCCAAAACGAGTACCCAAAATGGCTTGCCCTGGTAAATGGGACGACTACAACCTGCGGTCCCCTGGACCCAATTTGGAGTCGCTCCAGGATAGTCAGCTGCTACGCCCAAGAAAGGAAACCGTGCTCAGAATGCCAAGGTCGCAACGGGTCGCTATTTGATTTGCCCAATGTTTTTTGTTTCTTTTTTCACAAGGGGTCTCTGTTTCACAAGTTGCAATTTACTGGGTTGTTTTCCATGGAAACGATCGCCACTTTGGAGTGCCAAAAAGGGAAAATGGAGGACACCCTATGGAAAAGGGGGCAACTTCAATCTCCAATGCCAAGTCCAAGTCCTCCCGTGGACGGCCCAAGCCCCGCTTTCAGCTGCGCATCCCCGCCCCTTGGCAGAGTCCAGGGTGTCCGCATAGCTGAAGCCCCCCACAAAGGCTGCACCGCGGAAGGACTGGCACGCGATCGGCTGGTTTTGCATTTGATTTTCTGGTTCTTGAGGGTAGCTTTTCCAACAGAAAGGGGGTACCAACTCCAAAAAAAGACACGCCCAAATGGCCATGGGTCAAAAGCCCGTACCCCCAGTGAACATCCCCACTAAAATAGACTAAAATGGGTGGTGCACCTACCCCAAAATGGTACCATCGGTTTTGACAACCACAGCCAAATGGAGCTCTAAGAAACCTTGGGTGCCACCCGTCGCAACCCCCCAGGGTTGCGATTCCGGTGATACCTCAAGTCCGCGGCAGGGCACATGGAGACTAGAGATCAAGCGCCGAACTCCGCACCGGAAGGTGCCCAGATACAAGCGCAAAGCCCCAAAGCCCCAAAGCCCGAATTGGGCAAATCAAACCATTTTGGCCTAAGCTGAGTGTGCAGCGAGGGGCCTGACTACCCAAAATTTTGCGTTTGGAGCCGCGGTGATTTTGCGAGTGGTTGGCATCAGAGTTGAAAGAAACTCTTGAAATTGTGATGTGCCGAAATGTTGAAATATGGTTGTTTTTTTCGATTTGCTTAATAATGTTTTTGGCTAAATTTGCTGGGTAGAGTCTACACTTGTTTGATTCAGAGATCCGAAGAATGGAGCCACGGGGGCCCTTTTTTTCGCCCCTCGAGATGGCACGACCAACTTTTGCTACGATGGAGGCTTCGGCCTGAGAGACCAGGTTTCCCCCAAGCCACAAACGTGTCACCAACCACAAACATCTAAAATCTCTTGGTATGGGCTTGCAAAAAACACTGACCCGTTTTTTGCAGACCAGTAAAAATGAACAGAACCACAAAAAAAAAAAACACGAAAAAAACATGCCGAGAACAGTGAAGACAAACCTCTGGAGTCCAAACCATAAGCTTCCGGGTTTCCCCCAAACCAGAAACTACAAACTACAAGATGCTGTTGTTGGGGAATCGGGTTTTCTTCTGGCAACGTTGAGGCTTGGGCCTTGAGAACCTTTTGGTGGAACCCTGGCCCGATAGAATCCCATGGAATCCGATGCTCAGGCACCCAAGGCACCAAGGCACCATGCCTCGGACTTTTAGCGAGCTCCGAAGACGGGGTTTCGGACATGAAATCGGACAAATCGGTTTCGGGTCTCCCTGTGCCGATGGCAGCCCATCCGGTTACTCGAATCCACAAACATGGAACCTCGCACAGGGGGGTGTTGGGAGACCAGTTGCCTTTCAAAGGGGGACCCTCTGGGGTATCGTCTTTTGAAGGCTGAAAAAAACCTGCCGTTTGAAGCCGGCTTTTAAAAAGGCCCCCAATTTTTCTGGGCCTCTTTTTTGCCAAAACTTGGGCAAAACAAAGACGACACCCAAAATAAGTGTTGTTCAAAGCGAGAACCCTAAAGTTGGCGGTTGTCTTCTTGGTCACGGTCGCGAATTTGGCCCCTGATTCCGAAACAGGTTCAACCCACCTTCACTGTTGCTGGCATGTGCTAGTAGGTGTTTGTATCTTGCTTTTGTTTAATATCTTTACATTTTTAGGGGGGTGCAAAATCAATGCTTGTTGCTACCATGCCAAGGGTTGGAATTCTCCCTCCAACGGTTTCACGGAAGTGGACCGGGGTTATTATTTTGACATCATTTCTGGCGGGCGATCAAAGTCAGAAACTGGTTGGTGGTTTCCCTTTAACCTCTTTTTCAGCTTCCCTCAAAACGAGTGGTTTGGAGCCCGGTGGTGCGCTGGTGTTCCGGAGGCTTCCCGTTTTACCCACAACAACCAAGGGTTCAATTCCAAATCCCAAGCATCAATCCACCAACTGAGGCGCTTACCTGATCATTGCAGCTTGACGGCGCAAGAAAGAAAACCATACTAATAGCAACAACAATGATAATAGCCTTAAGCCCGTGCCACAGCAAACATGAACCCTAGAGCTGACTTCTGGTTGCCACAGGCCATGGAACGCGCTTGAGCCTCCAGGGAGGTGCGGCCCTCCAGGAGGTCTGTCATGTGCACGTCCCAGGCCTGCAAAAGCCCCCAAAAACGCCCAGCGCTTGGTGGGTTGTGCAGACATATATGTGCAAATGTGTGTATCTACCTGGAAAAGTATGTCTATTATATCTATAAATCTATCTATCTATCTATCTATCTATCGATCTATCGATCTATCGATCTATCCATCTATCGATCTATCGATCTATCTGTCTATCTATCTATCGATCTATCGATCTATCCATCTATCGATCTATCGATCTATCTATCTATCGATCTGTCTGTCTGTCTGTCTATCTATCTATCTATCTATCTATCTATCTGTCTGTCTGTCTGTCTGTCTATCTATCTATCTATCTATCTATCTATCTATCTATGAATATGTATATGTGTATATATATATATATATGTTAATATATGTATGTATATATATATATACATATATATATATATGTTTGTATTTACTCTATGTATACGGTGTGTATATATATAACGTAATTATATAACGCGCATGTGTGGTTAAGGCCAATCTGTGTGGGTTTTAGAGGCAGGGAGGTTGGTGGAACGTGCAAAACCCCTGTTCAACCATCGGGGTGCTGACTCCCAAAAGACAGGCCGTTCCTGAAGAGCCTCGCTAGGGAAGCCTTTAAAACCTAGGTCCTCCAGTAGGGAGGTTAGAAAAAGTTGGTACCCGAGTTTTTTCTGTTTTGTCTATTTTAGTGGGGGAACCCTCCCAGCGAGAAAAAAAAAAAAAAAGCACTACTGTGGGGACCTAGAAACACACCCCAATCCTATATCAGACCGTCCCCAATTCGAGACATAACGCGCTAGATCAATCAGAAGCCTCAAAAACCCATCCGTCATCAATCTTCTTTTGGGGGGCCCCTTGTCCGAGCTGGAAACTGGGGAACCTTCTATGGAAGGATGTCCAAAGTTCAAAGGGGGGAGGGGTGTTTCAAACTACGGGGTGTGGATTCCCTTGTAAAACCGAAAAGCAAGCGTCATAGAAAGGAGGAGAGAGAGAGAGAGAGAGAGAGAGAGAGAGAGAGAGAGACAGAGAGAGAGAGAGAGAGAGAGAGAAATCCATAGGGAGTCATAGGGAGCCATAGGGAGCCATAGGGAGCCATAGGGAGCCATAGGGAGCCATAGGGAGCCATAGGGAGCCATAGGGAGCCATAGGGAGCCATAGGGAGGGAGCCATAGGGAGGGAGCCATAGGGAGCCATAGGGAGCCATAGGGAGCCATAGGGAGCTCCTGGCAGCTATTTGCGGAATCTCTTCCCCCAACTGGGACTGCGTTCGGGGTCAAAATGTTTAGGAATCGCCTCCAAATGAATCCACTAGACGTTTGGGGGCGGCCATAGACTTGTACCCTGCCCACGAACATGGAAACACCGAAACATCGCGTTCCATGTTAGCGACGGGAGGGCCGGAAGAACCACCTTGCTTTGCAAGAAGCCATCAGTTTTAAGGCGACTAGGGTCAGGACATCTAGAGGCATCGAAGGAGTTGACATGGGCGACTCGTCTTTTTTGAGTTGGTACCCCTTGTTTGGCGGTGTTTTCTATCAAGGGAAGAGCCAAACCCCGATAAGTAAAGGATCACTGCCCAGTGCCACTGAGAAGGATCGGTTTTGCGACCAGGGTACAAATTGAAAAATCGTGTTTGTCGAAGCTAAGCTCTTTCTTACCTCGGGTCCCCTGCCTGCTTGAAGTTCACCTCACTTGATGAAACACCTCCCCCCAGCTGCTTCCCTGTTGACAGGCCGAAAGATCAACCTGTTCTTCTAGTGCTACCAAAACCATGTCCATTCTTTCCAGGGATCCGAACCTTTCTAGAAAACTTCCTTTGAAACGGGAAACGGATCCGGTTCTTGATGAAAGAACGATGGCTGGAAAGAATGGACCAGGAAGCAACCGCCTTAGAGTTCTGCAGGGGGCCATCATGACGTAACTTTACCACATCAAATCCCTTCACATCGCAAGCAGCCGCAAAACCCGAGTGTCTCCACAAGTCAGAATGACTCGAGGGTGAGAACCACAGGATCTTGCACCTTTTTTCAGAGCATCCCCCCTCCCCAAAACAAGAGAAAACAAAAATACCCCCTCCCTCCCCCCCCCCAAAAAAAAAAAAAAAACAGCACAAAACATCTCCCCCCAAAAAAAGAAAAGAACAAGAAAGGAAAAACAACACATATCCCTGACCCCAGGGCGATGTCTCACATCTCCCCAGCCTCGAAGCCAGCCATATGGAAGGCCGCCTGAAAAAACAAATGCAGACTGGACCCCACCAAATCCGGCCCCAAGCAATCTGCGCGGTTCGGGGATCCCTGGCCTTTCCTCGGTTGCTTTCTGCTCCCCTGCTAAAAGTTTAACTTTTAGTGGTTTAATGGAAAACCCATTAGTTGGCAAAAAGTTAATGTCCTAACAGCCAAGCAAAATGCACCAAAGTTTCGTGGGGCACCAGCGATGTATCTCAGCTCTTCGGTAAAAGGCTCAAACAGGTAAATCGTCAGCTCTAGAAAGCGAAAAGGCAACTTGAACCGTGCCGGAAACAGCCCAAGTACTGGTTGATTGATGAAATTATCTGGTTCACTCAGCAAAATGGAGCGCGAACCGTGGCACAGAATGTTGCCCGCTGGTCCCCTGGTTGCTGTGAAGTGACCAGCCATCGGAATTGGACCACTCTTCGGTGCGAACCTGGGCTGTCCGTTTTTTGATCCCCTGCTAAAAGAGAATAACTTTTAGTGGATTACATGGAAACCACCAATGCTAAGGGGATGAAAAGGGGGGGATGTTCAAAGTTCCAGATGTTTGAACCAGATCCCTGACCCCCTACCCCAGGAACCCCATTGAAAGCCGCTGCCCGAGCGTGGGAGAGCCGTCAAGCGTGTGTGATCAAAACTCCAAATCTGTGCCTCATCCCTCCATAGGAACTCTTACAATGGTCGTTCCAAATCCGCAAGAGGTCCATGACCTGCCCAACCCCACCCACACTACAAAATCTCGTGAGCTCGCCATCTCTGAACCAGTTATACTAAGTCCCACATTCAACAGAGCTAAATGGTGGCTTTAAAAAACACACACCCAAAAGTAATATTGAGGACCGATCGCAATGTTAAACTTTAAGGACCCGATATCTTTTGCACCATTGAATGACTCAGAGTTGTCCAGCCCCTTTGGCCGAGACGCTGCCATCTCGCGATCTCCGTTGGAGCCCTCCTGCCGAACCTGGGCCGTACCGCGCAGAGCCCTCGTTCTCTCAGGCCCCGGTCGCCCGCTCCATCGGCCGAAGGGGGGCCCGTTTGCACATCCGAAAATCAAAGGACTTCTTGCCTCCGAAACCGCCATGACCACCAGTAGCAACCCTGGCAAATGAGCATGGCACATGTTGAGACTGCGCCCAAAACTTCGCGCTCCTGTGAAGAAGCGTTGCAAGTGCAAATCCTGTTCGGTGTTTCTGCAGTATCAACCCAAGCTGCTTGTCTGCGAACACCAAAAGGCAAAATGGATGTCAGAAAACCAGATCGGGGGTTGGAAAACGGATTCCCCAGCACAAGTTGTAGTTGAATGCTTCCTGAAACAAGGGGCCCAAGTGGCTGGACACCTGCGTGTTGCCCAAACACTCCAACGGGAGGAAAAAAGTGGTTTTGGCTGAAAGAACATCCTTGGGCCCCTTCTGTTTGATTTTTCCCAAAACGGAGCCCTGGGTCGGAGTCCTGGCGTTTCCGGTTAAAGCCATCCGAACGTAGTTGCACTCCCAAAAGGGGACGAACCCGAGCACCGACTCGGGCAACTCGGCCGAAATGATGCTTGGTTTCCCAAGCCATCCGACAAAGATCGCCAAAACCCCAAAAAAGCTGTTTTTGACACATAGTGAGCTTTAGAGCAGTGACACCGAGTGGGCAAATTGCTCTCTATGATTCACAAGCCGGAAATTAGACATCCCCCAATTTCCGGATCTTCATTGTGAGGTCCTTGCTCGATGTCAAACTTCCGGCCATCAGCCCTACGCCTCTCTCTTTGGGGGCACGGCGATGGCAACCCGGTGCTTCCTGTCGGTAGCCCAGTTCGATTGAGCAGCGCCCGCTTCACCCCAATGAGGTTTATGGTGCTAAAAGCTAATCTTGGCCTTACTCTAAACCGCTAGGACCTTAGGAAGCCGGGTAGTAGAACCAGACATTAAAATGGCCAATTGGGGGCTTGGGCGCTGCTCCGTTGGTTTTCCTGGTTGCCAACTCAATCAGGACATGGAAATGAAAGGTTCACCAGTACCCTCTGACTAAAACTGAGACACATGGGAAGACTAGAAAAGGCCAAAGGCTGTTAGGCAAGTGCGACCATTGTTTTAAGCAGAAGGACTTGGCTGCTAGAAAATGATAGCTGTGGTTTGCTATTATATATATATAAATACAGGCTGAAATGGGTGCCTTCCATTGAGTGTACTCCTTTTTCACTGGTTTGGAAGGGAAACCAAAAGGAAACTTGCCATTTTAAGACACACCCACAACGGCTGAAAACAATTGCTCCCAAGTCAACAAAACCCGATCCTCCTAGCGGAAGCAGTACAATAGGGCAGCTGTCCCGAAACGTGTCAAAGCAGCGGGTTGGATCATTAACCAGCAAGCCCAGCCACAACCGTCCCATGGCTCCCCGTGCAAATCGGTTCTGAAACACACACACGCACACACACAAAACCACACACAACCACACACCACTCTTCTTCCCCACCCCAACCCTTTCCACTTCTCCTTCACCTCTTCTACTTCCCCCCCCCCCGCCCCCCGCCCCATGAAACGGGGCCCGTCACCGCCTGCTCGCCAGCACCGCGTCTGCGGTGGGCTGTGGCGTGTAGCTCAGCTTCCAGGGTGGCACCCGCCTGCAGAAAACCGGGCGTCTTTCTTGGGGGGGAACCCTTTTTGGTTCAACCAACACGTATTTACTTAGTCATTTATCAGTGTATGTATTGATTTTGAATATTTATGTAATTATTTATTTTATAGACTTATTTGTGTATGAAGTTTATATATATATATACCTATATTTATTTATTTTATTTTTGTTGGGGGGGGGGGTTCCCCTTTTCAAGGAGAGACTCATTGAGGGATCCGGGGGCTAGTAATAGAAAAAAACACCGGTTCCCCCGTTGGGTTTGTGTACAAAAATAGGGGGACCCTCAAAATGGTTGGTGTTTGTGTCCTTTGGGTTGCTCTTTAAACCAATCCCAAAAAAGGGTGCCCTCAAAAAGAACGCAGCCCATAATATGGGTCTGTCTCCAAACTCGAGAAACTCCCTCTGGTCATTCCTTCAATTCAGCACAAAAGGGGCGACGTATGGGTCCTAACATGGCAAGCCTCCGCCCACTGGGTGGTGCTTTGAACTCCGTCTGATGTCGGGACCCTCAAGATGAGTGGCGCTCCTGTGCCTTTTCCCTGAACAACCCAAAAGGCGGGTCCAACTGTGGGCTGTGCAACCAGCTTGGGACAAAATATCCGTTTAGGTGCTGGTTTGGTTTGGTGGTTTGGATCAGGCAGACCTTCCCCATTCGGTTTCAAAGGGTGGGGTTCAAATCCCCAAGCCACCAATCCAAACCGCCCAGTAAGGGGTACATGAAAAAAACTGGAGCCACGCCACCACCCATCGGGCCTGTTCTTGAAGCCAGCCTCCTCCTGCTCCACCTGAAAAAAAAAGACGGGCAGGATCCAAATCCAAATGGAGAGAAACCTCATGTCTGAGTGAAAATGGGGTTTGGAAAATCCAGATTTTCCATTCCCATAGCGACAGATTCAAACAGCTGACCTGCTGGTCTGGCCTATGCACCCAAAAACCTGGTGACAAAAACCAAACTTGAATCGCAAAAGATTGCTGGAATGTAAGGCATATACAACATACACCCGAAACCCTGCAAAGGAAGCTACTTGCCGCTGGTTGGGCATGTGCCCTATCCTCGAATTCGGTCAGCTGTTGTTTTGTTGGGGGACCGCTTGTTCCTAGCACAGTACCTGTGTATTTGACCCATCTCTTTTGCACACCTATGGCACCTAAACCCGGGGATGTTCAGCTCACGGCACCGCTTTAGCTTTTCCACTCCAACTCCGAATTAGCCTAGAAAAGTGACAAACCAGTTGATAGCACCCCCAAACCACAACCCCCCCTCAACCATCACACCGCACCGAGTTTCTCCAACATTCGGCGTTGTACGTGGGTATGAATCTTAATTTTGTTTGGGGCATCATTTAAGGGTCTATGTGCCGCAATTGAGGGTGTTCCTCTTCCCAAACCATACTCATCGCCATATAATCTGCACTTTTGACCATCATTCCAAAACCTCAAACAAGGGATCCCCAAGTAAACAATGTTCATGGTCAGCTCGTTCTCCCTTGGAATTGATGAGCTCGCCGTAACATATAATGGCTAGGTGGGTTTCTCCAGATTTGGGGGCTGCCCAAATGATTGGCTTCCTTTCGGTCTCCCTTTAAAACCCACCAAAATGGGGAGTCCTTGAAAGTTTCCTTTTATTTTACCATTACCCACCAAATCGTGGTCTCCCCCACTATATATATATATACATATCTATCTATATGTGTATATATATATATGGTAAATCCAAAGGGGGGACACGCTCATGTCCGTCCAAGGCACGCAATCGATGGCGCACTGCTGCCGTTCCAGTTGGAAGGATGTCGCCTGCGCGCCCGGCTACCAAAATTCGGTGGCCGGGCAGCTGAAAGGGCGCCGTTGGAAGGGAAACCCTACCGCCGCAAAAAAAACAAAAATAAAAAAAATATGGGGTCATTGTTTTCAGCGGGACCTGCCACTTAGAGGGTGACTTAGAGGGTGACTTGTCCAACATGGAGTAGGCCCCGCCAAATGGCCTTTGTTTCTGTTGGTTTCACTTTCAACGCCATCCAGAAGCGACGCGACGCAAGTTGGGATATATGCATCTCAAAGTCGGGTCAACCTATGCGGGGTTTGCCTTTTTAACTCTCTTTCCATCTCTTTCTCGCATAAAAAGGGAGCCCCTTCAAAAGGGCTCCGATACCTTTGGGTGGTTTCTGTATTTGGTTTTAACCAAAACGGGTAAAACTGGTACCCTCTGGTCCACTAACACATGGAACCCACCAAGGACCGGGTCCCATTGAAAGGAAAAATTGTCTTCTAGGACCCCCCCCCCCGCGCTGAGGTTCTAAGGTAAACCTTGGACCTTGTGGCCGCTGGCTGGGGCTTCCTCCTGCAATTTCGGCGCCTCCCAGATGCAGTGGAGCGAGGCAACATCTGCATCCAGCACGCACTCCTTGCCCACATGCACCACCTCGGCACGAATCCCAAAGCCACCATACATGGGTCAGTGTGTGTGTGTGTGTCTCTTTCTTGAGGCCACCCTTCTTGGGTTGCTTTCAAGGGATATCTAGAGGAAAACCACTTCCTTTTGCGGGTTCCGCTTGAGACAAACCCACATCATCGGAAAACTCAGCACAGCTGAGTGTGTGCTGCTGTGCATCCGCCGGATGCGTGCAGGATCTGTTCGTTGTCCGCAAAAACGTCTCCGAGCATTGCCCCGAAATCTACCAAAGTCAAGGGTGCTTTTCAATGGGTGCGGATTTATTTCAGGATGTGTTTGTTGTTGTTTTCTTTTTAATTGAGACCCGTTTTGGACAGTGCTTGAAAGGGAACAGGATCGATCTCCCAGCGCTCCATGGGCTCCCGGACCTGAATCCCCTTCAAGTTGATTCCTCTTGGAGGTTGCCTTGTGCATGGAAGGAGTGATTCATTCCAATGGCCCTGTACGGCACTTCGCAAAACGCCACTTGGACCCTGGGCCAGTGAGCCACAGCATGAAAAACTGAGGCCAGCAATTGGAGGTGGAGGTGAAATTTTAGTTGGAGACCAAAGCGTTGGTGGATGTGAATTTGAGGAACCAAAGCTGAATCATTCACCAAATGAACCACCGAGAGGAACCTTCCTAGAACCAAAGGATTCAATCTGCCTGCGGGTCAAACATAGCGTAACCCCAAAATGGCTTGCCTTGATACATGGACACATGGACTAAAACCTGCCGCCCCCTGCCCTAATTTTGATCCATACCCATATAATCATGCACCAACCAAGAGGGGTCCCCCAATGAAAGAAGCCCACAAAGGGGGAAACCGCAAAGGGTGTAGCCGTCGTATCTGTCGCCGGGGTGCAGCTCGCATGTCCTTGCGTGTGGACCCGATCTCGCACACCTGCACGCCTCGCGGAACAGATCGTGTGCTCGGCCCAGTGGTCTAATCTCCTAGTCCAGGAATCTCGAAGTTCCCCAACGGGTCGATGATCATCCATAACCTTTTGTTCTACAATTACGGAAGTGGGGAGCTTTCAAGCAGAAGGAGGGGAAGGAAGAGGAGGAGGAGGGTGAGAAAAGAAGGAAGAAGGCCAAGGAAAAATGGCGAAAACAGCCATTGCACAACAAGGAAGATAAGCAAAAAGACGGAAGAAGACAAGAGCCGTGGACAAATCCAGCACACAAAACCATCATGAGAAGCAACACAGCCAAACACACGACGACAAGAAAATCAAGCCAACCAAGAACAATCAAACACACAAAGGATAAACACAAGACATCAAATAATCAATTCAAACGAGGCAAAACAGCAGGCCAAACGCAAAAGAGAGCAAACAAAGAACAAAGCACGAAAATATCACCACAAACCGTAGAGGTCCGCTAATGCCTTGCTCCTAGCGGCAACTTTTGGTGGGTTCTGAAACAAAGTCCCAATCTAATTGTGAAAAGCTCAAAAGTGTGAGGAAGCATATTGGCTGGGAACTGAGAAAAGAAGGAAGCTGAGAAACGGCCCACCGGCTTCCCTACATGTCCTCTCAAAACATCACCCCTGAGCCCCTGAACAAAACTCGCCTTAACTCGGCCAAAGCCGATGCTTAGAAGAACAGGGGGGAAACACGGCTTTGTGTCAAAAGGGGGGTTTTGACAATAAATCACATCAAAACGGGGGGGGGGGGGGTTGTGACAATAAACGACACTTTCCTTTGGGCTCCCTTTACGCCTGGACTCGAACCCACCTTCGGCTTCGAAGATCCGCAGCGCGGCCGGCAAGTCCCCGCGGTTCACCTGAAGATCACACGAGTGAACTGGGCTAACCCGAAAACCCGAAAAACCTAACAACCTAACAACCCGAAAAGCCTAAAAACCCGAAACACCTGAAAACCTAAAAACCTAAAAACCTAAAAACCGGCAAAACCCCAAACCTAAAAGCCAACAACCTAAAACCGAAGGGGATGGTTGGGAACCACCGAGTAAGCCCATTGGCTGTTACTGTGGTGAAGCTCATTTGGTACAGTCCGAAACTTGCCTTTGGGAGTACCGGCTGAATCGCAGTTGTACCACAGCGTCCACGTATGTGTGCAAATTGGGGTACTCTGACATGGGTACTGTTTTTGGCGTCCGGTTAAAACCACCCAAAAAAGTGTACCGTCTAAAAACACAAGCACACACACAAGAACGCACTGCAAACAAACAAACAAACAAACAAACAGACAAACAAACAAACAAGCAAGCAAGAAAACGTACAAACAAACAAACAAACAAGCAAACAAGCAAACAAGCAAACAAGCAAACAAACAAACAAACAAACAAACAAGCAAACAAACAAACAAACAAACAAAACAAAGAAACCAAACAAACAAACAAACAAACAAACAAACAAACAAACAAACAAAAACAAACACAAAAAAGCAAACAAAGCAAAACAAACAAACAAACTAAACAAAGCAAACCAAACAAACAAACAAAACAAACAAACAAACAACACAAGCAGAACAACACAAACAAATAATCAAAACAAAGCAAACAAACAAAACAAACACACAACACAAACAAACAACACAAACAAACAAAACAAGCAACCTAAAATTATATTATAATAACAATAATAATAATAATAATAATAATAATAATAATAATAATAATAATAATAATAAAAAAAAAAAAAAAAAAAAAAAAAAAAAAAAAAAAAAAAAAAAAAAAAAAAAAAAAAAAAAAAAAACGAATCAAACAACACAAAACAACCAAACAAAACAGGCTGAGGTGTTTTTTTGCATAGCCCTGGCATTAGCCTAACCCTGGCACAGCCTGGCGTGCACAAAAGAAGACACTAACGGACAAAGGTTTGGGGTGGGTTTTGGGTAGGTTTTGAGTAGTCCGTTTAAGGTAGGTTCAGGCCCGGCATCGTTTTAACATCCTCAGCATCGTTTTCAACGTCCTCAGAATCACCAGGCTTTGGTTTAGGCTGGGTTTAGGGTGGGTTAAGGTAGGTGGCACCCTCCACCTACCTTAAACCACCCAAGTGCGCTTAAACACAACCATGGCCGAAGCTGACTTTAAACCCACCCGAAACCAGCCCTAAACCCACCCGAGACCAACCCCAAGAAGCCCCACCGTAAACCAGCAGTAAACCATCTGCCGCAAGCACAGCCACCCCCAAATTTGCTCTCAACAGGATTGAAACCCACCCGGAGCCAACCCTCAGCCAACCTGGAACCCACCCTAAACCCAGCCTGAACCAAAGCCTGGTGATGCTGAGGACGCTGAAAACGATGCTGAGCATGTTAAAACGATGCCGGGCCTGAACCTTCCCTAAACGGACTACCCAAAACCTACACTAAACCTACCCTGAACCCATCCCAAGCCTTTGTCCCGAGCCGCGAACCAACGAACCAACGAACCGACGAACCAACGAACCAACGAACCGACGAACCAACGAACCAACGAACCAACGAACCAACGAACCAACGAACGACCCAAGGAACCAACGAACGAACCAACGAACCAACGAACCAACGAACCAACGAACCAACGAACCAACGAACCAACGAACCAACGAACCAACGAACCAACCAACGAACCAACGAACCAACGAACCAACGAACCAACGAACGAACCAACCAACCAACCAACCAACCAACCAACCAACCAACCAACCAACCAACCAACCAACCAACCAACCAACCAACCACCTGCCAGGGTTAGCCCTGTGCCAGGGCTAGGCAAAAAAACACACCCTTTCCAACGAAACAAAACAAACAAAACAAACCAAACAAAAAAGAAAATAAACCAACAAAACAAAAACACGCAAAAAAAGAACGAACAAAACAAACAAAGCAAGCTAACAAAACAAGACAAACAAAACAAAAACTAGACAAACAAAAAAAGCAAACAAAACAACCAAACAAACAAAGCAAACAACGCAAAACAAACAAAGCAAACAAACAAAACAAAATAAACAAAACACAAGAAAAAGAAAAGGAAAAAAACAGGGGAAAAACAAACAAAACAAAACAAACAAAACAAAGGCACAACATAAACACACACAAAACAAACAAAACAAAACAAACAAGCAAACAAACGATAAACAAAAGGAAGAACGAAAAACATGTCCCTGAGACGCGCCGCAAATCGCGCCCGCCAGAGGCGCCTCATAGATGAGGCCCGGGGCTTCGCCGAAGAGCTTCTCCATCAGGGTGCCGGCATCTGGCGGGCCAATGGTTTTCCAACTTCAACCGCCAGTCAGTGTGGCAACCTCTAGGATTTACACCATGGTGTTCCCTTGGTTACCTACAAAACTGACTTCCCTGGAAGCACTGGGTAAGTAAAGAAAATGGGTGTGAATTTTAACTAGGGGCCCTTTGGTGGACATCATTACATCATTTAGGTGATGTATTGATGTCCACCAACCACTTTTCAGGGGGTTCCCTATTAAAAGTCATAGCCAGTCAAAGACCATGGAACGGTCCACCCAAAACCGTCATCTTCCCCGGGGCTGTTCCCTGCCACCCCTGCTAAAAGCCGAAAAACTTTAGCGGTTTGGGAGAACCTACCAAACCAACGAACGACAACTAAACTCAGTTGCCCAGTGACCCTGGAAAAAAACGGGAACACTTTTTGGGGAAGACCATTTTTGGTAGGGCAGCCACCAACAAAAAGGGAAAAAGAATTGGTGCCACTGAACAACTGAGCAAAAGTCAAAGGAACCCGATGCCTGGGAACCCCCAAGTTCCGATGGATCCTTCGGCCTGAGGTTCGGAACCTCCCCCAAGCTCACACAAAAACGGCGGTATATGGGGGGGGGTTCTTTGTTGGGATCCGGACCCCAGAATGGATTTCGGCTTGCCTGTTGGTTTCACTTGAGAACTGCCAAAAAAGGGGGATTTTGAAAAATGACAAACAGAAAGAAATGAGAGCGGCAAAGGGGAAATATGGGAAACCCTGACAACAACACCCAGCTGTTGGGGCAGCACACAGAACACCCGAACTTGAGATGATTCCGGTACAAAAAAAGCACCCCAGAATGGTTTCTTCTTGGCTTCCCCTTGTCAAACTCCCTCTGAGAGAAGACGTACCGTGGATGGACAAAATCCTGCACCACTTTGAAACCATGGGAAACCATGGTTTGTTGGTATTTACAGGGCAATCGAATCATTCCAGGGTTTCTTAGGTGGTGAGAAATAAATTTCGTCCATCCACAGTACCACTACCAGAATGATCAATCCCCATTATCAACCCCTGGCATCACAGAAGAGATAACCCGCTGCGTCAAACTTTGGTCGCTGATGGCTCAACCTGGAATCAGGGGACCCGTTCAACGAGTTCCAGTAAACAGGTTCCTACTTGCACAAACGAGGCAACGAGGCCCGCGCTGGCATCGTCCAGCTTCATGTCGAAGCCCACGCGGCCGGCAAAGGCCATCTCCAGCCTGGGGATTCGGAGAAGAGAACTGGTGCCCCTAGAAGGGGGCTATGTTTTTTCCCCGTCTGTACCTTTTCACCTTGGTTCAAAGAGAAACCAAAAGAAAAACCTTTATTTGAGGGGCTCCCCAATTCTCACACATTCGTTATTGTTGTTGTTTTTCTCCGGGGAAGGTAAAATGATTGTGTGTCTTTCACGGTACCCTTTTCACATTGCTCAAAAAGAATCCAAAGTAAAAAACATAAATCCTTTTGGGGTTCCCCAACCTTTATGTAGCCAGACGCTTAGTGTGAATCTTGAGATAGCGGAGATCATCTGGACAAGAGAGCCATCTGCCAAAAGGCATCTGGGGGCCCGGCACCGCAGTCAAGAGGCCTCCATCTGATCTGTCGTGGCCTCGCGGAAAGGCGGTTTTGGCGCTGTGTGCGGGTCCTGGGGTTGTGTTGTTGCCTTGGCCGTGGCTTTTTGTTTTTGGTGGGGGTCAAAAATCGGAGCCAACCAGGTGACGGGCAGATAGGTGGGCAGGTAGATAGCTAGGTAGGTAGGTGGGCAGGCACCCCTCGTTGGTTACCATGAGCATAGCTTTGGCGCCCAAAAAAACCGAAGGAGGGGGCGGGTGGGCGTTGCTCGATTGAAAATCTCAGCTCAAAGTGAGGCTGATGCACACCCCCTTGCAGGTCGCCTTAAACTCCTCTTGCAACTAGTGCTGCTAAGATGGGCGGAGTTTTAACATCACCGAGCAGCAAGCGTGGTTCCATTGGTGCCCACATCAAACAACGGAGGGTTATTTGAATGTCCAAGCACGGAGGCCGGGGACACCGACATGAAGCTCGATTCCTTTAAACACATCTGTGCCCCCCTCCTATGATTCAAAGCCACAGCAAGAAAATGGGAGAATTCTGGCCCTTTATGGTGCTTGATGGGCCCTTAATACTCACTTCAGAGTCAGAAGCTTGGTTGCGATGGCTCCCCTTGCTACGGCTCTGAATCAGTATAAGGCCTACGATCATCTGATCTGCTTGATGTTTGAAATTATTTGCCTGCAGCTGCCTGGCCCCTAGAATGGTGAGTCCCTACCAGCACAGTTCTTCAGAATGGCTTACTACCTCGTGGCTAAAACCCGGTATTCGAAAAGCAATTTTGTGGCTGTTGCCACCCACACCGACTCCGGAACTCCCGCACAATCCGCGCGCTGCCGCCCCCAACTACTCCCAAACTGGGGGTCATCTTTTTCACGCGCATACAAGGTGACGTGTGACTACCCCCAAATCGCCCAGTCAAATCCACTACCCCCAAACCGCGCGTTTTGGGACTCACTACCCCCAAAACCGGGTATGTGGCGGTCCCTCCAACGCGACATGATCAAAGCAGCAAACCAAACTGGCTGCCAAGACAGCAAAGCTTTGATGTTCACCTTAAACAAAGATACCGGCGCAAACCAAGCGTTGATGTTCACAAGTTTCAATGTCAAACTGATAGAAGCGAAGGATGAAGCACATGCCGCAGCTTCAGAATTACCGGGTTTCTGCAGCAGCCAAATATGCACAAATTGAGGCGCCCTCGTATAACCCTTATATAGCCCTTTCCTAACCTTTATATACCCTGTATATATCCATTGGCTTTGGGGGTAGTGGTTTGGAGGTAGTCAATGTAGTCTTAGATGGTGCCGTTTACACATGCATGCTATGCGCTTGCGTGACTGGAGGGAGGGTGTTGATTGAGCTTTTGCAAAGAATACTCACAGTTGACTGTGATTGGAGCACAAACAATCGAGCCAAAACATACTGCTTTGAGCGTCAATGGTAGAGACCTGCAAATACATAGTTTCATGGTTCCCAGCTATCTTGGGCCCGCACCTGATGTTGAAAGTTGATCCCCCCCCCCTTCCAAACAAAACAAACATTGTTTTGCTTGGTGTAAAGTACGTGGTGTCCGGAAAAAAATGAACAAGTACCCACTCGCTTCTGGCTTCCAAAATGGGTAAATCGAATATCGTGGGGCCCCCATTTTTGTGACCCGCAAAAAACAACACCTCTTGACCCCTCTACAAGAACCAGGGTTCAATCAAATCCCCAAACCAATCCAAACCACCAATTCAGCTGGAGACCTCACTTTCTTACACCTTCCTTTCCGCGCTCGGACCCCACCCCCAAAACGAAACCGAAAAACGAAAACGTCGCCGGCTGTCGCCTGCCGAGATCAAGCCACCGGAGAGAAGCCGCTGGGTCGCGTTGAAGGCCGCCTGACAGACGGACAGACGCCAGCGCCCGATTAAAGCAGCTGGACCTCCAAAAAGGTGCCCCAAAAACATCGAGGGGTACCGTCCCCATTGGTTCACTTCAATTCCAAAGGCTGATTTAACTGGATCCCAAGTAAAGGACCAAACAAATTCGAGGGGTACCGTCCCCATTGCATTCTTTCCAAAAATCCTCCTTTCTAAAAAAAAAAAAAAAAAACGCCAAACACCCTAAAAAGAATGGGGAATCAACCCCTAGTGTTTTCCTTTGGGCCAAAGGAAAGCCAATCCGAATAGGGTACCAACACCGAAAATACTTACCAGAAGAACACCTAGAAAAAGGCGCAACGTGCGCGAGAAGCCGCATCCCCCTTCGGGAGCTAAGACTGGGTGTGTCGTTTCTTTGTGATACCCCGTTTTGAGGTTTTTCAAGGTCAACCAAAAGGAAAACGACTATTTTTAGGGGGGGGGGGGGGGTCAAAAAAGGACAACAACTGATCCCTGGCTGATTTCTTGTTCGGCTGCGTGGGAAATCGAGCGAGCAGTGAGCGAAAGCCCATGGTGACATTACAAGTGCTCTTGCGGTTTGGACCAAGGTCAGCTTGCAAGGTGCATGCCCAGAGTGTCGTCAGCAAAACGTTGTATGAAATGAGCCTGAAACGGCTCGTACATCTCACTCTCTCTCTCTCTCTCTCTCTCGCTCTTGCTCTGTCTCTCTCTCTCTCTCTCTCTCTCTCTTCCCCCCCCCCCTCTCCTCACCCGCGCCCCCCCAACCCCCCACCGGCCCTTTTAAATGTCTAGTTCTGCGATGGTACTACTGGCAGCTGTGTTGGCGGCATGCGATTGCGTGGCGGGCATGGGAGTCTCACAACTCGACGGACTCCTCCGAAGCTCAGAAAACTGAAGGCTTGATGACTTAAAGTCAAAGGAGGCTACGGGCGAATCGTGTCAATGATGGAACCCCTATTAATCTCGTCCCCCAAGATTCCAGTCCTTGACCTTTCTGAAGTCTTCTTCCCAGCTCACTTGCGAACTCTGCTCCCCTGCTAAAAGCTCAACGTTTAGTGGTTCAATGGAAAACCAATTCATTAGTTGGATCAAAAAGTTAAAGTCCTAACATCCCTTGGCAAAATGCAAAACGGGGTACGAAACAAATCCCCACGGCGACGGATGTGGGAGGACTCCGTCGACACCTGCTCGGCAAAAGGAAACTTTGGAGGCTTGAGCCTCAAGACGGCTCCATGCCTCCAGGTGCTCTTGTCCGCACCAGAAAACAAGTAGCTGAGAAACTAGCTACTCCAGGGGACACTTCCCCATTCTTTCCAGGGATCCTTCTTTTCAGAAAACCATCAGAACCCCAGGGGAAACAGCTTAAAAAAAAAAAAAAAGAAAAGAATGGGGAATCAAACCCTAGAGATACAGGAAAGTGCACCACAGACCAAGAATAAGGATTTCCGGTCCCTCGTTTTACACCATTCCGGTCAGCTTCTAGTTCCCCCAACAGCTGCAAGCTTTGGGGTCTCTGCCCAGATAAGCTCCGGAGTGGTTCTGAGCGGCTCCGGGCTAGGGTTCCGAAAGGGTTCCGGGCTAGGGTTCTTGGGAATACCACCTGGGCGTATTTGTTGGATGCCGTCTCCAAACTCCTGAAACGGTTGCAAGAAGCGGCCGGGTCTCGGAGATTTGATTGGCCAGTCTGGAGCGACTGGAGCGAAAGAGCTGCTTTTCGATAGCTGAATTTGGGTATATGTCTTCTTTGAGGGACCTTTTTTTTTGTGGTTTAAAGGGAAGCTAAAGGGAAAGCCACCATTTTTTTGGATGTTCCCTAAAACAGATACACCCATGTCTGAGTTCTTGCAGTCCCCCGACGAACATGGCGCTGAAGGCTGCCTGTTAGTTGTACAGATGCCCCGAATAGAGTCTAAGTTCAAGGGGACATCCTGGAACTCCACTGCGAAGCCTTCCCCCATCTGATATGAGTCATAATCAAAACTCGGTATTAAAGTGGTCTACCCAGAACCATGTAAAGAATCAAGAAGGCGGCCGCAGCTACTTATGGTTGGGAGCATCCCTTACTAACCTTCGTCTACCCGGGTTTTGATTGTGGCTCATATGGGCTTGTCTTTTTTTAGGGTACCTGGCTGTCCCCTGCTGCACGAGCCAGCCGTGTATCCTGAGAACACCGCAGGAGAAACCCGCGGTTGGTGCTAGGGGCTTCCTTGGCTTAGTTTCCTCGGCTCCAATACCCAGCAGTTCGTGAAGTGAATGGCATACGCAAGCGGTTGGGTGACTCTTTTCTTGTTGGGGATTGTTTGGTTGACATCATTTAGGTGGGGATTTGCGTCCAAACCCTTTTTGAGGAAATTCTGAGTTTCTTGCCAAGTGAACCAATAGTCCGATAAACGAAGAGTGCCGGGGTTTGAGGTCATAATGCATGGCTGAACAAAAATAGGCCAACCGAGGATTGAGCGAGACCAGACTACGTACGGTTTGAAGTGATTGAGTCGCAAATTCGCATGGAGGCCAAAAAAGCACGCTCTCTTATTCTAAAGGAAGAAAATGATGAGTCTTTGGGCGTCCTGATCTTCAGGAGATCGGTCCGCTAGCTCTTTGCTCTTGCAGCTGGCCCAGAAATTTGTACAAAAGCCGGACTTTGTAGTGCGCTTTTTCGTCGCAGAGACCGAGCACGAGTGTCTCCAGAATCTCTGAACTGGGTTGCCTTTTGCGCTCCCTTTAAAATCCAGCGATGGGGGAACCTGACGTTTCGGGGTCGAAGACGATTTTCCTTTCTACATGGACCCTCTGGTGGGTTCCACTGCAACGTGGACAAGAGGGTAAAAAGTCGAATCTCTTAAACCAGCCCCTTTGCGGCATCTTTGCGACGGAGAAACCGACTCCCCACCGAATCCGCGGTTCCGGCTTCGGACTCTGTGACTTGCGGTTCAGCGAACTGGTTTGCGCACCCCGTCCGCTTGCCACCCGGAAACGAATTGAAACTAAGGGGAGCGTTTTCTTGGTGGTTCTCAGGGAATTTCCTTGGTGCGCGAATAAACTCACTTCTGAGGGAATTTCCGAATGAAACAGAAGGGGATCCCAAATAAAACCAAAAGGCTGGTTCAGTGGGCGTATTCCCTCAGGGATAAGAGAACCAGGCCAAACAAGCGAGACTCAATGGAAGCTGCAGATCGTGCACTTTGGCCACCGGTTGCTGATTGATCATATCTCCCAAACGTTGCGTCCTCAAGTTGGAAGGCCCCTAGCTCCTGAAACTGCAGGTTGGATCAATCGGATGCAGAAGCCGCTTCACTGAATCAATCGCTTTGCCTGTAGCTTGCACTCTGAAACCGAAATCATCGGGTTCCCTAAACCCAAACCGCCCCGAAATCGCACCCATTTCCACCAGTTGCCTTGGGGGAAACCCGGTGCTTCCCAGCGTCCCAACCGCCTCAAGACTTAAGCCTCTCCCAAAGGCCAGGTCCCCACTTTGAGAACCCCAGCAAGGAATGGTAGTGGATTGTCTGAGGACCCCTCTTCTCGGGCACTCTATTTTTCGTGGTCCAGGTGGGCAAACTGCTTGGTTGCCTTTTGGTGTCCCTTCAAACAAACCCAAAAACACGATTCCCTGACAAAAACACAACTCACAAAACCACAATCCAGGGGCATGAATTTTGATGGGGGGAACGAACTGCTGGACGTCAAAATTCGCTGGAAATTCATGTCCAACCACTTGGGAGTGCATTCCATAAGAAAAACAATGTAGCCAAAGAGGAATTGGATCCTAACGTCACGCACCTACATCCTTGCGTTTCCCTCGTTGGACCCCTTGCGCTCGCCAAATCGGCGGATGCAGATCAGTTGGCCCGTTCATCAGCTGCGGAAGCGCCGGGAGACCTGAGTCGCGGCCTTTTGTCGAAAATTCACTCCACCTGGTGGATTGATTTGGGTGACCCGATGGGTTCTAACTGGGTGCCTTTCGAACGCTACACATTTCAATGTCGACCCCAAAAACTTGAGAAGCTGGAATCGGTAGAGACCCGTGCGCCTTTGCCGCTCCCAACTTGTCTTTGGTGAGGGTGCATAAAGCACAAGGTGCCCAGAGAGGTCAGAGAAAAAAACAAAGAAGGAAAAAAAAGGAAGAAAACAAAACGAGTTTGGGGTTGAGAAAAAAGCAGGGGCTTTGCCTGGACCCGGGGGATTGAGTATCTGATTGGGTGACACGGTCTCAGCGGGAAACTCACAAACGGTGTCCTTTCGGATGCGCACATGTCTTTGTTTGGTGCAAGCTAAAACCCGTTCATTCGAACCCGTAAACACAGGAACACCACCCACTTCGGGGGTGCCTTCTCCAATTTTTCACACCCCAAATTTGAGGAACGCAGGTATTTGAGAGACCGGCACAAGAAGTTCGAGCGGAAATCCTTGTTGGTAGGTGTTTGGACTTTAACCTCGAGCAGCTCTCACAGTGACCATTGCAAACTAGTTTGGAAGCGCCTTTGCAAAATTGTGCTGCAAAACTTCTCCGTGTAAGCATACCCTCCCCCAGCCTAACATGGAAGCTCCCAGGACCCTTTTGGAAGATTGAGTTCCATTTACAAAGGCCAATTGGGGGAGCTGCCGGCTGTTAGTCTGAGGGAGTGTACGAGTCCGCTGTCAAAGTCAATTGGGCCTCGCCCGCAGCCAACTGACGCGATGAATGCATGAGCGCCTCCCAGGTACGCCCAAGCGCAAAAAAAGGGAACCGAAGCAGGGATCCTTACGTTATACACCTGAACATTGCCTTGCAAATGGTGGTGTCCCTTTATTTTGGTGGAAAAAATCATGTTTCAAATTGGCAACATGTATCTTTTAAGGAGCCCTGCGAAGGTTGCGCCCATCCTTGAGGCGCCTTGTGAAGTTGAACGAGTGTGTTGTGCCGGTCTGCTAGGTGCCCCTCCCGCCACTTTCTGCCATCATCCCTAGGCAAGTTTCTATGTAGAAAACCTCGCGATGGGCTCCTGTGCCTTTGAGGGGCGGAGCTGTTTTTGTTGGAGGGGAACCAATGGGATGAACAAAACTTGGGCTACAGCTGGGGTACACAGAACATATAATATATTCAGATTCTGCTTCATACTCAGTCTGCCCTGAAATGTATGGCTGAGGACTGCCAAGAATCTTAATGTGGGATTCGGTTCATTGGGGGAACCACAGGGATTTGCCTTCCTGAATTTATTTCTAAGCTGGTTCAAATCGATGTTTGCAATATCTGCATGTGTGGACTGCCCAGCGACCAATCGCCTAAACCGCAAGTCGCACGCCAGATGGAGATTGCCAAAGGAACAAGACCAAACTCCCCAAGGTCCACCAAGCAGCAAACGACCCGAAAGGAAACGGGCCAACAGTCGCCAAGAACCACTATGGTCCATTCCCCTCCCATGGCTCCCCTGCTCTGAATCAGTTGACCCCGGATTCAACCTGTCACATAGAGGGGTCCCTCAAGTGATGCACCCTGGAAAGGGGACACTATCAAAATCATACCCTAGCTCTACTTAGAGCCGGGAATCGAGCCCTTCCTAAATGAAGGCACGGCCTTGCGGCGTCAGAATCACCAAAATGACCGCCCGTCACCTTCCCATGTCCTCCAAACCTCCCAAACAACAAGAAGCAAACGCACACATATCGTTGCTCATGTATATCCTACAATTACTATTACTGTTCTCACTATAGTAGTATGTATATTATCATTATAGTAGAAGAACTACAGAAATATATTTTAACATAAACATGCACATGTATATATGTATATAGGTGCAAACCACAAATCCCTGGCCGCTTTCCGCCATATTCGGCTTCCCTCCCTCCCCTTTCCTTTCCTGGGACTGCCGGCCCAGCCGGCCGCCGGCATCACCAGCTGGCCCAGCTGCTTGGAGGCGCGCTTCGCGCCCCCGGCCACGCTGGAGGAGACCTCAGCTCCGGAGCCCTCGGACGCGTCCACCGCCCTCGGCTGCGAACTCTGCTCCCCGCGTTTAGCGTTTAGCATTTAGCGGTTTTGGGAAAAACCCATTCGTTGGCCAAAAGTTAAAGTCCTAACATCCCTTGGCAAAATGCAACAAAGCTCCGTTGACTGGGAAAATGGGGAGGCGGAAGGGGGGGGGAAGGGGGGAGGGAAGGGGGGGTTTAACCCCCCAGCTAAAGAAAGCCGCTAATGGGTCTGCTGCCCTTCTAACTTTGGGATTGCTGGGGTGCCCTTCTTTTGCGAACGAATGTGCAGAGGGGCATTGTACCCCGCCTGATGCCGCTGGTCGATGTCCATCAGCGTGGACACGCTGCTTCGAGCCAGCGCCTGGGCCAAGGGCAGGCGGATTCTTTGGTCGCGGATGGGCAACATCCCCACATACTGACGCAGGAGCCTGGCACCATCTGGTAAACCACCCAACAACTGGTACAGGATTGAATCCATCATTGAATCCATCCCACACTCTTTCAGGTTTCGGCCGCCAGTTTTGAACCACACAGCCATGTGTCAAACATAGGGACTCAACACTGATGTTTGATTGCCTCTCTCGTGAAATCCCCAAACCTTCCAAAACTTTGCAGCAAGTCGGCCACCGGCCTTGTGACTGTGAGCCCGTGGTTGTGAAACGAAGGCTTTACCCTGAAGGGGAACTGGTGTGTTGGAAAAAACAGGCACGGGCAACAGACTACCGCATTGAAACCTGTGAGATCCAGCTATTTTGAACAAAAATGGAATAAAATGGAGACAAATGCAAGTAGTACGGGGCCAACTAGTGGGAAGGGGGTGTACTTTAACACCAGAAGTCGTGATCACAAGAGCGCCCGTGCCTGGCATCGGGCCAAAGAAATGCTGCTTAAACCACCAAACGGGGAAAATGTACGGGACCCTGCGTAGATGGTCTGGGAGATAGCTAAGGTTTGTTAGTAAGCTGGGTTGTAACCCACTTAGATTTACTTAGCATGGTTGCAAGTCCCCTATAACCAGGGTTACCAGACTGACGAGTCCCGAACCAAGTCTGCAAAACGAGTTTTGTTCACCCAGAACGACGCAAAAATGTGAAGAAATGCAAATCAACCGCGCGGGAAATTGCTGAAACTCTGCAAGTTACCAAAGGTTGGGTGGTTCATTTGCGACAGCAGGAGTTCCTATCCTAAATATGATGACCCTTGATCTGCTTGGGGGCCTCAAATGGGTATGTCCTTGAGTACATATGGATTGTTGAAAAGGGAAAAACACACAGAGAAAGCCAAACCCATCTTGCGGGGTCTCCTATTTTCAGAGATTAAGGTGCAACCCCTTTTATGGTGCTCAGTTGTGTGTTGTCGTCTGTGTTGCTTTTTGCTTTTGCTTGCTCTTGCTTGCTCTTGCTTGCTTGCTTTCTTGCTTGCTTGCTTGCTTTCTTACTTGCTTGCTTGCTTGCTTGCTTGCTTGCGTGCTTGCTTGCTTGTTTGTTTGTTTGTTTGTTTGCTTGCTTTTTTGGTTGGATGGTTGGATTATTTGCTTGTTTGTTTTTGGGTTTGTTGATTTTTGGGAGGCTCGCTCTCGTCGCCACATGGTGAGTGGACGGGCCAAAAAGAGTCCCCCAAACTCTTTGCTTCCCAAACTCAGTTGCTTTCTGCTCTGCTAAAAGAGTAACTTTTAGTGGTTTAATACGGAAAACCCATTGGCAAAAAAGTTTTCCAGTCCTAACATCCCTTGGCACAATGCACCAAAGCAAATGGTCCCGCACGAACCTCTCAGGTAGCATCTTGATCGGAGTCAAGATGCTCTAGAGTTGCTCGTGGGGAAACCCGGTGAGAGTCCGCATGCAAATCAAAGACCCGTGCCTAAGTTTCGGAAACGCCCCATGAATTGGGCGAGGTGGCCATACCTTCTTCTCTTTTTTTGCGTTGTTTCAAAGGGGAGCCAAGAGAAACAACACCCTTCCCCCCCCCCATTCGGAGATATGTCAAACTCAGCCGCGCTTCCCGCGGCTGTGCTTGTTCTCAAAAAAATGTGGGCATCTCTTAAATTGTGGAAGCCCCAAGATGGCTGTTCTTTTGACCACCCCAAAACAAAAGAGAGCGGTCCGCCATGGGGCCTGTGTTTTTGAAATCAGCATTTTTTGCACCTTGGCATATGTGGATGCACATTTCTCGCACATGCGGTCTTTGGTGACTGAAACAAAAACGGTACCCTCAAAACACCGACACCCGCCTAGCAATTCTCTCTAACCAACCAGAGCAAAATCGAAGCCTATTTGGGTGTTTTGAGGGTTCCCTTGAGGTTTAATGAAGGGGAGAAAATCCACCATTTGTCCTCGGAGCCCCTGCTAAAAGTCGAATTTTTGGTGGGTTAAATGGAAAGCCCCGCTAAACCCGAAAAACCTAAAAACCTAAGGGGACAGCTGGGAATCATCAAGTTTCGTGCGTCCTCTACTTTTAAGACAGCCACCATTTTGGTGCTTCCCCTTGGAGCAATGCACGCGCCTGTGTTCGCTCCGACACGTGCCAGCGCTCGTCCATTGCTCGAACCTGGGACGGGCAGGGCGGAGGGGTGTGCCCTGAAATCAGTTGAACATCTACCTTCCTTTTTGGACGGCCCAAAGACATAAGGGGTGTGTTTTTTCAGGGTACCCTCTTTGTGTTGTTTTAACTTTTGCCCTTGACTTCTCCCCATGCTTTGCTCTGGAGATTTGATCCCTTGCTAAAAGTTGGGCTCTTGGTGACTCGTGGGGATTAAACACATTCTGTAAAGTCTGAGCTTGTGTCTGGGTTTTTTTGCGGGGCATGAGGCCCATTTGGCCGATGCGTCGGGCGTCGGGATAAACTCTTTGTGGTGGCTTCAAAAAAAAGCCAAAGGGAAACCAAAACGAGTCCAATGCTCAGCGCTCCAGGAGACAAACCCAGTTTTGAACTTTGGGGATCCGAAATCAGAGATACGATTTGCCTTAGGTTCTGCTTAAACCCCCCTTGTTGAAGCAGCCCCTTCTGTTTTCCTTCACAAGTCAGCCAGGTCTGGTTCTTGAAACCAATCGTCTACACACACAATTTCGGGATCCGTGGACACCCGCGGGCCCAGACCTCCGCTTTGCCCAGAGGTGCCCCGGCCCCGTTCAGCGCGTTCCCTGCGCGCTCCGCCAGCTGGTGCTCCTGCGCCACGGACCGCGCGTGATGGGCGGCCTGCAAAGGAGCAGAGCTTCAAGAGTGCGGCATTACTAGTACCAGTACTTGAACTGCTGCTACTTTACTGCTAACTACTTCTTCTGCTGCTACTACTTCCACTACTATTTCTTCCGCTGCTACTTCTTCTGGAACAACTACTTCTTCGTCTTCTTCTTCTGCTTCTTCTTCTTCTTTGTATTCTACTACAGCTTCTTCTGCTACTACCACTAAGAGCCAAATCAAAGTTAGTCTTCCACTTTAGCCCTTTTTGGGGGGACCCATTCAGCGGGTTCGATCCACAAATGGGTTCCTCTCGGATGCTGGGCACCCGTTTAGGCTGATGTTGGTGTCCACTTTGCCCCGCTTGTTTTTGTTGTCCTTTTGTGGCTTTGTTGTACAAAGGACCATAGAATGGCTAGAATAGTGGCTTGGGCAAAAAAAACGCGGCTCTGCAAAATTGGCTATCTCAGTTGAGCTGGAAAAAAACCGTATTAAAACTCTTATCCCAGGATGTTTTCATTGCAAATCCAAGCGGCGGTCTTCATAAGAGTGAGGTCCCCCAAAAACATGCCCCTTAAATGTATGAGGTCTCAGGTGTGTACACCGCTGCAAATTGTTGCTGGCTGCTGCTGCGGCTGGCTGCTGCTGGCTGCTGCTGCTGCTGCTGGCTGCTGCTGCTGCTGCTGCTGGCTGCTGCTGCTGCTGCTGCTGCTGCTGCGGCTGCTGCTGCTGGCTGCTGCTGCTGCTGCTGCTGCTGCTGGCTGCTGCTGCTGGGATCTGCAGAAACAAAGAAAATGCAAACTACAGAAATGGGCCACTCCTGATCCAAGGCATCTACGACTTGCGCGCGACTTGCGCGCGACTTGCGCGAAAATTTAGCAATCTTCCGGATTCTTTCGACCATGCGGATGATGATGATGATGAATCATCACTGCGTCACTTGCGCTTCACTTGCGCTTTACTTGCGTGGCCCCATGCTTGACTTGCGCGGCCGCTCCTGCAACACACTCCTTCCATTCAAATTACAAGCGGCGGTGCAGCTAATTTGATAGGTCCAAAAGACCTGGGATCATGCCTGACATTGACACATACAACGTTTTTTTTTTTTTTTTCCGACTCAGTTGGTTTTCCTTTCTTTTGTGGCTATATCGCTTTTCGTCCCAAACCCTGAAAGAATTGGTCCTCAAGCGAAGATGGCTTCCACTACCCCCAAACCACTACCCCCAATATTTAAGTGAGATATACCGCTATACAGCCACCATACAAAGGCTATATACACCATTCCTTTCTGGGAAATGTGGCGAAAACCAAGTTAGACGAAAGTCCAAAAGGAGAAAAACAACAAGTCAAGATGTCCATACCGACCGTCCCTGTATTGAACCGGCTACAGGAAATACAGGAAGTCAGCCACGCCCCCCCCCCCAAAAAAAAAAAATAAGCTCAGGTGATATCCCCAACAGCATGCAATGCTCTTTTTAGTGCTCGCACCACCCCGCCGCTCTCGCAGAACCTCGTGGAACCCCCGTGGAAGCCTGGTGGAACCCTGGTGGCACCCTGGTGGAACCCTGGTGGAACCCTGGTGGAACCCTCGTGGAACCTTGCCTCAGGGCCGCCCCGGACCACCCCGGAGCCTATCTGGGCTGAGACCCCAAAGCTTTCAGCTGTTGGGGAAAAAAAGAAACAAAAAAACGGGTTCAGCAGATGTCCTGCTTTTCTTGCCAGTGGCTCATCTCTGAAGGGTGCCCCACATGGATCACCCGAAAAGGCTGGTTCCCCCGGTGGATTCCCTTGGCCACATCTGGAGTACGCGGAAAATCAAAGGTTCATGTAGCCTGCCCTAAAATTTAAAAAATAGCTCCGGGGGAGACCCCACCCTTGAAAATCCAGGCCCCAATTCGGTCAGCCGTAGCTCTGGGAAAGTTAGCCCAACGCCTGAGAGGTTCTGGGCTACGGCCATCCGAGGTTCAGTTACACAAGGGCTCAAGCTATGTTTCTCCCCGTCTCGCGCCTAAAGAACATCATGTTGACTTGCCCTGTCCAAACAGCAAGGGAAACAAAGAAGGTCATGGTAGCCAGAGAGTTCTTGATCCCTTGCTAAATCCTTTAAATTCGAGTCTAAAAGTCTAAGGGTATCCCTTGGAACCGACTCACTTTCGAGTGGGTTGGCCAAAGAAAGTACCCAAACTGTCAAAAAAGCTCAAAAGTCCAGGAACCTAGGGAGTGAGCCAAGGGTATTGTTGGGACTGTTCCACTCTGCAAAAAGACCTCGCCTGAAGGCCCATGTCGCCCACAGATCTGGCTGCCTCGCCGGCACTGTCCTGCACAACTTGCAATTTCTACTGGCCAACTTACCCCAAATGGACATACCACACCAAAAGGCCGTTTATAGAGATGGCGGTTGGGGTATGTACCCTGTATGACCCACTCATTGTGGGGTATTTCCACTTGGGGTATGCAAGTTGGCCCCGTAGACAACTTGTCCTGACTCAAGGTACAGCGCAAGTTTGGGGGGCCGCTACATCTTAGTGATTCATCACATGTGATACTGGCGCTATGCCGCTGCCTTTGCCCAGGCGTACATTTGGCCAAACTGCCAAGAATGATTTGGTCAATCCTAGTGTCGACATGTCGAAATGGGACTGATTTGGGTCGCCCCCCCCCAAAAGGGGGTCTTCTAGACGAGGATTCTCTCTAGGCAAAGGTCTTAGGATTGCTTCTTTGCTCTTGAAAATCCAGGATCTCGCCCGCGTGAAAAGCACTTCTGGACCTCAGCACCGCACATTTTGAGCCCATTCAGCCCGCAACCCCGCTAGCCTTTCCCAGGCCATTCGAATCGACTGCGTGGGAAGGAACCCTTGTCACACCCCCTTGAAAGCCAAACACACCCGGATAGGAAAGACCTAAGTAGACCAACCAATCTTTGGAGGTGTGTTTGGGGGTGCTAGGAAAAGTCCTATGAGCTTCCCATCACCAGCCACGCAGAAAACGTTTGGTTTCCCTTTTAACCAATAGGAAGCGTACCCTTCAAACCTGGTTGTTCCAAGCCCGTCGTGGAAAAGCTGTTTCTTTCCTAAAGGTCTCTTGGGGGCCGATTTAGTCACCGCCAAGACAAGCCATGAATAAAGCACTCACCCATCTGCGTATGACTTTTTGTTTGGGCCCGTTTTGGTGGGTTTTACGAGGGGCCCTTTTTGGCTCAGCCACTGCTTTTAGACTTGGGATTTTGGACATGGGAAAAGCCAGCCAAGTTGCGGGTGCTGGAAAATTCCCTATGCTTTAGAAACACGGGTGTGTCCGTTCTTACCCGCCAAAATGTTTGCTTAAAACGAAAACGCGTCCCCTAACAAAAAATCGACACATCCACCTTAGCGAAAGCGCCTTGAAAAGAAAGCCGCAAAAGGCACCGGCCGGAAAAAAAAAAAAAAAAAAAAAAAAAAAAAAAAAGGCGCCCGGAGGAACCCCCCCGCGCTTTGGGCGCTTCCGAGTCGTTCTCCGCGTCGTCCCGCGCCTTGCGGGTGGAGGCATAGGCGGCCCCGGCGGCCAGGCCCAGCGCGCAGACGGGGGCGTGCAGCACCAGCAGCCCCGCGGCGCCGCCTGGCGCCGAGGCGCCGAGGATCCGGGCGGCTCCGAGGCTCCAAGGCTCCGAGGCCCGTAAGACGTTGATTCGCCCAAAGATCTGAGGGTTCTTGGGGCATTTTAAAACCATCTCTCTCTCAAAAGGCGGGGGTGGTTTGTCTGTTTTGGTCCCCCTTCAAATCATTCCAAGGGGCCCAAGGGGCATCTCACACTAAGACTTTAAAGTGCGGGGAACCCTGGCATGTATAACAAATGATAACAATAATAATAACAATAATAATAATGACAATAATGACAATAATGACAATAATGCCAAACCCGACCCGCCCCGGCCGCGGGGGGAAAAGCAAAAAACAAAAAACGCGGCGAGGACGCTCACCGCGGCCGCGGAGACCGCCTTCTGGCGCCAGGAGGCCCTCAGATCCGATGGAGGTGGCTCCGGAGATGGGGCCCGGGTGGCTCGCTCGTCTTTTCGGGAGTTTGGACCCGGGTTTCAAGGGGAAACCAAAAGGAACACCACCATGAAACAAACCTTCTGTTTTTGTTTCTTGGGGGGGGGGTCACGTGAAAAAAGAAGGAGGTTTCGGTGTCTTGGAGTCATTTTCAGGTGGTTTGGACCCCTTGTTCTGGCCGTGTCATGTAAAGGACATGCAAAAAGTGCCTACATCCTGGGGCGTTTGTTTTGACCCCTGATTGATGATTCTTGCTTATCCGTTTTGGTTGGTTCAAGCACTGTTTTTTGTTTGTTTTCTGACCCATGATATTAACAGCCCCCGGACCAATCAGGAAGATGTCCGCCAGCATCCAACCACTAGAAATGGGCAGTAACCCCTGAATAGCAAATGGGGCGAGGTTCTCACCTACTAGGGATTAAAGTGTTCTTCTTTTACTCAGAATCGAGGAGCCGTTTTGGGACGCTGAATGATCGAAACCGAAAAGGAGGCATTGCCAATGTCTTACACATCCATGTCCTGGGAATTCCAGTGGCCATGGAAAAACAGAGGGAATCCCTTCCCAACAAAAGAGAAACCAAGCACTGAGGTCCGCCCAAAAAGATGGTGGTGTTGCTTTTAGCTTCCCCGCAAACCGACCCCCACAGCTGCCCAAAAACCGACTTGTCTCGATTTTGGAGGGTTCCAACTCTCAGCTTCCCTCGAAGAGGGGCGTTTGCCGAATCCATGGTTTGGAGGTCCAGCAGCGGTTTCCCATATACCCTCTACAAGCACCAGGGCTCAAATCCAACTCTAAATCATCAATCCAAGCCACCAATTCAGGGATACCTGATTTTGTATGCACCTATCCAAATCCCTCACCCATCCAAACCTTCAACCTGTAACCGCGTTCGGAACCCCGCTGAGACCTGACTGGGGCGGGCGGGGCTACCTCAAACTCCGAGCCAAAAACACCACACGAAGCCGACCCTCGTCAGCTGCGTTGCCAATCGGCCCGAGTCCCCGGCTCCCTGTTGGGCTCGCTCAAGACCTGGAACTCATCCGAGTCCTGACGAAAAGCACGGAAGATGCCTCCCCCCCCCACCCAACAAAAACATAAATCTAAAAATAAAGATAAACAATAAATGAATGAGCAAACACATACACAAATAAATAAATAAATAAATAAGAAAATAAATAAATAAATAAATAAATAAATAAATACATGAATCAATACATAAATACAGACATGCATAAATGAATAAAAAAAAATAGTTTAAAAAAAAAAGGAAGAAAAAAGAAAAAACAACTAATACTAATCATTAAAAAAGCCATTAATGTGAATACAGTTTGTTCAAGGACCCTTTGGCGGATATCCTTCAGGTGGGGTATTCATGTCCACCAACCACTTTTGAGGGAGCCAGATGGAAGCTTCTCACAATGGTGGAGCCCGTTCAGGAGGCGGCATCAAAAGGGAAGCCAAATCCAAGCCATGCATTTGAGTACACCACTCTTTTGAGAAACACTCGTATGGTATCGCCAACACACGGAGTTCCGGACAATCCCAAGTTAACCAGTCTTTAGCTTCATTCTGCTTGACTCCCCCAAAAAAGACTATGTTCAGTAGTGATAGATCCCTTTGATGCCAGCAGGGGAAATCATTGAACGTGGCTTGAGTTTGTGTCGAGAGCTTGTTTTGCACGAGCATAGAATTGTTGGCTGGCGCACTTTCAACGAATTGTGCTGACCCTTTTGCTTAGCAATTTCTGTGTTGGCCTGGGAAGGACCACTGAAACAGCTTCAGCAAAACCTGAGCTGTCTAACCTCCATTTGCTCGAGGCTTTTTCTTTGTTTTGGAAGTCCTTAATTAGGCCGACATCAGCGCTTCCAGCGAAACCGTAATATGCCAATGCTAGCCTATCAGAATACATATATATATATATGTATATATATATATGTATGATTATATGGATAGATTAACCACATAATTGATTTTGGTGGGAATGCCTGTGACTCCCTTTAAAACCATCAAAAAAAGGTACCCTCAACAAAAGACAAAAGACAGACCCACATGTGCATGTTCCAAAAAATGGCCTACACAAAATAAGCCTCTGCCCTACTCCATTTCAAGGTCCGCTGAGACGGTCGCAAAACAGAATCTCCTGGCGCTCCACGCCATGCCCCAGCGTCAGTCGATCTCGGCCGATGTGCACCTCGCACGCCAGGTATGGGAAGCGCGGCCCCGGGATGTTGAGCCTTTTGGACGGGAAGCAAACTGAACCCTTGAGGCATCTGGCCGCAAATGAATGTGTCTCATGTCTCGAAACATATGTGGATTCCTACTTAGATGGTCTTGGACGAATCGCTAAGTGGTTAATAACCCTGCTTGTACCCCACTTAGCATGGTTGTAAGTCCCCTACCAGGGTTACTAACCATTTAGCGATTTCTCCAAGACCATCTAAGTAGGCCCCTTCTCAAGGAACCTTGGTTGACGTTGGAAGGGGAGCAAACAATTAAACTTTAGCAGCTAAGTGGGATTTTTCAATAAGCAAAAATGTAAAATGTTTCCCAACAACAACCATGGAACCAGTTCCTGGCCAACCAGGAAGCTGGCCTCTGGCCCTAGAGGCGCTGACCCGTGAGTCATTTGGTGCTAGATTAAAAAATCCAAGAACTCAACCAGCATGGTTTCTCTTTTCAGCCAGTGACCTTTCTTTTGTCAACCAGCATGTTTGAAGAAAAAAAAGAGGCAATTGCCCGCCCACCAGGTGTTCGCCCCATTCCCACAAAATCATCCCATCAAACACGCACCCTCGCCCCAACCACCCATGACTTCCGTCCATCACCCCAGCCTCAGGCGGCTCAGAGGCCTTGGCCCCTCCCAAGCTCTCCAAGTAGACGATGCGGCCCAAGATCTGCGCGCGTTTTGGGGCGCAAACGGCCTGGGGGCACAGGTGTCCTGAAAAGGGCAAATAGATGGGTTTCCCTGGTAGATGAGCAAAAACCACCAGGTAAACCAGGAATCTGAACCCATCAATTTTTCGACCAAACCAACCACCAAGGACACCTATGCCTGGAATTTGGGGGTGGTTTTCAAGCTTGTTTTCTTTGCGGTTTGGGGGTGGAGGAGTCGGAAAAGTTGTGTGGTGGCAAAGGTGGGGCATTGCCATCATGACGATTTGCTGCTGCCAAGCGCGAAGGAATAAGACATATTGGCTGTGGGCCAAAACCCTGTACCCCTGGTGAACATCAAAATATGTGGTACATGGGTGTTCATCCGCCCCAAAATGGGATCGGCATAGTTTATGACCCATGGCTATATCTTCCTGTCATGAGTGAGTCGTCTACAGTTCCTGCGAATCCAGGGATTGGAATCGTCTCTAGTCCCGAAAGGAAGGGGTGACAAAGAAAAGTGGGGAGCGATCTGTAGACGTTTGATTGTTCAAGGTTGGTGACTCGTGTTTGTCCTTGTTTGGCATGTTCAAAAGGCACAATAGATTCCTCTTGATTTCCTTCCCAACCAAACTGCTCCAACAGGGTCCGCATTTGGTACGAGCCAAAAATCAATGACTCTCCGAAAGCTTTTCAGCTTGACGTATTTTCGGTTGCATTTCAAACCGGTCCCGCCAGCTGCAGCCACAACAATGTGCCCCCTACTGGCTGGATTTTCTTGGCTTGCCTGGAAACAAATGGTTCACCTTTGGGGACCTTGACTAACCATATAGACCAAAATTGAAAAAAGAAGAAACCAAAAGTCGGATTTGGGCAACTGAGTTGGTCTCCCGAGCCATATCAACCATCATTCGGTGCAAGATTCTATGCTTGAAGTGCCGCGTTGCGACGAATCAGGTTGGAAGACTGCTGCAAAAACCGGTCGCTGTACACCATGCTGCTTGAAGGTTTTGGATCCTGGCTCACCACCGAGGCATAGCAGTAGTGCGAAAAGTGAGGCGACTCCCAGTCGCAAAAGTCGCACTTGATTGGTGGTGGGTGCCTCACCTCCAGATTTGGGCCTGCTACCTTCAACACACCTGTTATATAAATCAAACCTCCTAAAGTGGCCCCAGAAACATATAAAGACTTAAAAGGGCGGCGCACCGACTTTACGGGTGAGACTGTCCCTCGATTTTTCGTGCCATAAAGGCAACCCATTGCAGTGACTGTCTAAAGGCCAGAACCAGACCATACGCCTGCGCTTGCGGCTTTGAATGAATAGTCGACGTTTGTGAGGTTCCAACCCGGAAACCAGGTCTGAAAACTGGTTGTTTTCAACCGAACCCGGTGCTTAACCGCATCCTTTTGGTGGGCTTGCACCGTTCGGGGTCATGTGCAATGCTGGGGGCTCACAAACTTTGTCAATCGGGGGGTTGTCCCCCTTTTTGATCACACACCTATGGTGGGGGTCAACAACACGGGAACCCAGCAAATGGAAACAAAAAATACTAAAACCTGCGGTTTTTTCTGGCTTAATTTTGACCCATATGTGGAAAAAAACGCCAAGTTTGGTCCCCCTCTTCTTCGCCTCCCCGGCGTGCCGCGACAGCACCGCGCGGTCCGGATTGCCTCTCAGGCGCGAAAGGGAAGGGGTGCTTGGTTGCTCCCCTGTAGCAAACTCAAACGAGCGGTACCCAAAACCCGCTGACTGGTGGTTCTACAAGCTCGGAGCGAGGCGTAAAGGACCAATCGATGCGTGAGTTGGCCTATTTTCCAGTTAGTCCTAACTGCGGATGAATAAAGCTCTGGTTCTCACTTTTTTGGGGCTGTCCCCAAGTAACGAATCCGGAAACTAGGGTGGGCATATTCATCTGGGGTTCTTCCATTAAAAATCCTCTGCTTCGAGGCAGTGCCTGATGAATTTGCAGAAAGCTTGCGGCCAGGAACATCATGCAAGTGATGACCTCGCAGAGGTATCACAACCGCATCCAAACGACAGTCCACCAAGGACTCCTTGCCATGACCAGGTACGTAAGCGTTCTCTCATGGGTGTGTCTTTTTTTTAGGGGACCCCAAAAAATGGTTGTTGCCCTTTGGTCTCCCTTAAACACCACAAAAAAAAGTACCAACAAAAAACCATGTTCTTGTCCCCACAAGATGATGAAAATGCTCAAAAGGCTTTTCCACTGCATGTAAACAAAAAGCAACCAACCAACCAACCAACCAACCAACCAACCAACCAACCAACCAACCAACCAACCAACCAACCAACCAACCAACCAACCAACCAACCAACCAACCAACCAACCAACCAACCAACCAAAACAACCAAAACAACCAAACAAAACAACCAAAACAACCAAACAACCAAACAACCAAACAACCACACAACCAAACAACCAAATAAACAAACAAACAAACAAACAAACAAACGAACAAGCCCAAACCTCCCAAACCCCCCCAACCCCCCCCCCAACCCCCCCCCCCCAAACCCCCCCCCCCAACCCCCCAAGACCAGGTCCCCGTTGACGTGGGGGAAGGGGATTGCTCCCGCGCCTTCGGGGCACAGCGCCGCCGCCTTGGCCATGCGATCCGCAGCCTGGCGGTACACCGCCTGCGCCTCCGCGCGGCGCGGCGCGAAGCATCGAGGCCGAGGCGAGGCGCGGAGTCCAACGAGTCGCGACGAGTCCAACGAGGCGAGGTTTGGGGAAGACGTGGCCGTGAGTCAGAACTAGGTTCCCAAAATGGGCTGCCCGATCGGTAAATGGAAAGGGCCAAAACCTGAGGTTGGCTGTTGGTTTCATTTTGAGCCATACCCACATGGATTTGCACGGCTCCCACCCAAACCAGGAGTTGGTGGGAAACCAACCCAGAGGACTCTGAAGGCGAAACCCTCTTTTATGCACTTGACGCCATAAACAAAACCAGTATTTGTTGGTAGCTACAGGGGAATCAGCAGAAACCAGGATTTATTAGGGTGGGGCAGGATTCGTCCATCCACAGTATTCAGCCTCAAGGAACCCTTTTGCTGGGTGTCTTGTTGAGGGGACCCCAAAAAAGTGAGTGGGCTCCCTTGGTTTCCCTCATTAAAACCAACCCAAGAAGGGGGTACCAAGCCCCCTTCACAAACGGGAATCCTGAACCGGCTGCCAACATGGGTGTCATGTTGTTGCGCCATGGCAAAACGTGTCTCATGCTGCACGTGTCAAGGGTGTGCCTTAAATAGGTCTTCTTCTTGTTCCCCTTCAAAAGCACTCCAAACGGGCCACCCTCAAAGACGGAACCGCACCCATATGGGTGGCTCGTCTTTTTTGGAGTTGGTATCCCTTGCTTGGGCGTTTCACTGGGACACCCCAAGTGAAAACCGTTGCGCATGTTGGTCCAAAAACGGAAAACCCAGTTTGACACGCCCAGCCCGCCCTGGGCGCGCAACGGGGGCCTGCTCAGCCTCGAAGGCTCGGTCTAGCTCCACAGCCGTGCGCTCGATCTCTGAGGCCTGCAAATTGGATGGCATCCCAAAAGGAACGCGCCACGTGGATCCCAAAAAACCACAGGGTGGGGAAGGGGGGGGGGAAGGTGGGGGCGAAGGTGGATCCCAAAAAACCGCAGGAAGGCGGGGCAGAAGGGGGGAGGGGGGAGGGGGGGGCAGAAGGCGGGGAAGGGGGTTGGGGGAGGGGGTTGTTGGGAAGGGGTAAGGTGGATCCCAACAAACCGCGTTGGGGGGAAGGTGGGGGGGGGGGGGGGTTCCTGCGGTCCAGTGGAATGTTTTAACTTCAGGTCAACCCAGAATGAAGCAACCCCAGTGTGTTAATAGCCGGGGTTAGTGGGGATGGAGACGGGAACACCCCCCTAACAATAGGATGGGTTCATTAGTCCCGGGTCAACAGTATGAGGGAAATTGACCTTGCGTGAGGATTTGCCAACGGCCCAACCCTCTCGCGGGAAAGGCGGCACAAAACGCTCCCAAGAAACCTCAAGAAACCCACTGAGCGGGCCTTTGTGGGGAAGACCCTGCCCAGCAAACGTCAACCTTTGACGGCGAGAAAAAGCCACATGTCTTGCCGCGCTTTCAGGGGCGCAGCCTCTTAGGCAGGGAGTTGCCCATCCAAAACATGCCTCCCTCAAACAAGCGAAGCAAACAGTTGTAAGGGGAATCCAGACGAACCGATCCTTGAACTGTCTTCGAGAATGAGCCCTTCAACACCCGCGCCCTATTGATCTATACCAGAATCGACTGCGGGCTCGACAGTTGAAGAAACATCCGGCTGGATGTGAATCGGACGCCTCCGGCAGAAAGAATAATTAAATGATGTGTATTATTCATAATAATAATAATAATTATTATTATTATTACTATTATTATCATTATTGATTATTGTTATTGTTATTATTATTATTATTATTATTATTATTATTATTATTATTATTATTATTATTATTATTATTATTATTATTATTATTATTATTATTATTATTATTATTATTGTTATTATTATTATTATTTCTATTATTATTTTTATTATTATTATTATTATTATTATTATTATTATTATTTTTTATTTTTATTGTTATTATTATTATTAGTGTTGTTATTATTATTATTATTATTAAGTATTATGATTATTTTATTAATATTATTATTATTATTATTATTATTATTATTATTATTATTATTATTATTATTATTATTATTATTATTATTATTATTATTATTATTATTATTATTATTATTATTATTGTTATTATTATTATTAAGTATTATGATTATTTTATTAATATTATTATTATTATTATTATTATCATTATTATTATGATGATGATGATGATGATGATACTTATAATGATGACAATAACAATAATAACCATCCCAAGGTTGAACCGAAGAAAGAAACATTTTCCGGCACGTCCCGGACCACTCGACTCCCGGACGCCTCGGCCGCGAGCTCTGCAAAGGCGGCACACAGCAGACGTTCGTCCTGGGTTATAGCACATGAACTTGGTCATACATGTGGTTCAAACCACATGCGGCTTGTTAGAACCTCAAAGTTTTCACCAATGGGTAAGGGGTATCCCGCCCCCCTTTCCCATAGACACCTAGAGTCTATTTTGCAGACTCAAACCCTAAAAAATCAATATCCTGAAAGAAGGAGGTTGCAAAATAGACCCTAAGTGTCCACCATACCCCCCCTTTTCAGGGGTTGGCATCCCCCCCCAACAAAAATTGGTGGTTCAAACCATGTTTGCCAAAGATAACCTGTTGGATAGGTTGTCCCCCAAAAGCGAAGCCCCCCCCCCCCCCGCAATTTGGTGGTTCAAACAATATTGGCCACAAGTAGTTTGGGCGTCCCGTTGAACAGGTTCTAACAAATGGGTTCACAAATTGGATGCGGAAAGCGCATGAGTGTCCTTTGGCGCAAGCTGGAACCCTTTTGTTGGAGCCTGTTTTGGGTCCCCGGAATGTACGCCGACAAAGGATTCTGGGCTAGAGTCCTTGGCACGCCACAAGCTTTCTTCTGCTGGGTGAAGCATTGCTGAATTTGGCTCTGGCAGCCATGTGTAGACGACCTAAAGCTACGTGACTTCCTACAGATATCTGTGGACCTTCCACAAATTCCGTGAAAGGTTTGCCATCGTCTGAACAAATGGTTGGAATGGACATTTGCTTGGATGAGAGTGCCCTGAATGGGAAAATATCCTTTTGGTGGATTCACAGACGAACTTGCCAAGCATAGCCCAGGTTGGACAAGCACCAAACATTGTAACGTCAACCCGAACCGCCAAAGATCATGTTGGATTCCTGTTGACCGCCGGTTGAAAAACAATCACCGGAGACGACTTGATCCGTGCTACAGGCCCCTTGGCGCCGAAAATGGCTTCAGCCAACCCGCAGCCCTGAAAACACGGTGGCCCCTCCTTCCCGTGCTGCCGGAATCCACGCGAATCGATCGGAAAACCAGTTGGGATGGATTAAATTCCATGAAAACTGGTTGATATGGCTGTGGGTCAAAACCAATGGTACCATTTTGGGGCAGGTGCACCACCCATTTTAGCCTATTTTAGTGGGGATTGGGATGTTCACTGGGGGTACGGGGTTTTGACCCATGGCCGTATACCAGCAATCCAACCATTCATACCACTCCATACCCGACTTACATCCCCCTGACTTTGTCACATGAAACTACGCAGGCCATCACACGTCGGCCGAAACCCGGTCCCTACTGGCTTGTTAATCCCTCACGCAAAAAGTGTAACAGTCTGGAGAAAAGAGATTCCAGAGAGGGCACCAAATGGCTATGAAAATTACTGAGGAACCTCCTTAGAAGCGCTTGGACACAACTCCCCATCGGTGTTTCTATCGAACTTCGCCCCTCCCTTACAACTCCTCAGCATCCTCTCCCGCCGTTATCTGGGCAGTCGGAAGTCGGTCGGTCGCACCCCCAAGGAGAACCCTTGGAGGGTGTTTTTATCGACTACCTGCAATGGCTCTTTCCGCTTATGACTTCAACTATGTACATCTCAAAGGATATGTGGACCTCCCAAAATCGCTATTTGCTTTGAAATTATTGTCGAACGCCATACAAACAAGGGGAATCGCAAATACCATTTTCGGGAGGGTTCCCAATTTTGGTCATGCGAGAGCGCGCGAGCCCATTTAACAGGGGCAAACCAGAACTGCTTTTAACTGGCCATCAACCAAAATATGTGCAGTTGCTACGGGTGGCTAAAGACATGAGAAAGGGGTCCCCTTGATTTTGTGGCTGCAATGTCGTGACTTCCCCCTTTCTCGTTTTCTCCAAACGGACCATAGACTGGCAACTTGTTGACCGAACCTGTCTCTGAGGCTTCTTAACAGCAGGTGGCGATATTGGAAGTAGACTTTGTCCAGCTTGGCAAATCTGCCGCAGCCAGCTCCCCAAAAACTGGTGGCTTTCCTTTTGGTTTCCCTTCAACCAACCTGAAAAGGGTACCAGCTGTTCACAGTGGACTGTGGATACGTCACTGCCTTCTGAGTCCTTGACCAAGGGTCCAGATTCTGCTCGAACGTTTTGTCACCCTTCCATGACAAAGAACTAGTTAGCACCTGATCGGAATCGATGTGACCAGTTCAAGAAGCTTGGTAAAAATAGATCGTTACACTTCGGACGTGCCCCATGACAGAACTTCAGCGGAGCCTCAAAGGCTTGGCCCTAGCATACATTGAGCATGCCCTTCTGTCCCGCAATCTGTCCTTGCTGGCTCAAACAGGTGATCAATCTGCACTAATTAGTACAAATTACCAATCAATTCTGGAATCCCTCAGGAAGGGCTTTGGGAGCTCGTTTTACCCCCCACCCCCCTCCCAGTGAGCTCGCTACAATAAGTGCAATTCAAACAAGGGTGGGTGTCCCAGTTTAGAATAGATCTGAGGGGAGCACCCCTCATTATATTGTGGTGCTGCAGATTCATCAGGACAGTACTTTCGAAACAGCATTGGGAACCCCGACAACTGTCATCAAACAACAAACTCAGCAGGAGATATGTGTGAGGGGGAATGGCGCAAACCTTGGCCATCAACTCTTCACAAGCCCGGTTTGCACGCCTGGGTCACGACGGGCGGCTCCCGCTCAAACATGGCCATGTTTTCGAAACTTTTCCGCTCCGAGAGCTCCCGAAGTCCGGCTCCAAGTCCACCCGCTTTGGGGAGACGATGTGTTTTTCTTTCCGGGCGAAGACCCAGGAACACCAAGGCAATGGTGAAAACCAAGGGGCTGGGTTTCGACATATCTCACCACTTGCCACTTGGCCATTGGACATATGGTCCGAGAGCCTGACTGAGCAAATGTGTGTTCCCCAGCTACCCAGCAAAGCTTTGAGCCGTGAGTTGCGCGTCGAATAAACAACGCTGGCGCAAAAGGGAAGCCTAGACAGGCGTATTGGGAATCCGCTGACCTGGGAATGGCAAGCAAGCTTATCACAAACCATGGCAAGTGCGACAGGAAATCAAGCCCCGAATCCTCGTGTGACGCTTGCCCACAGGCAGGATTCCACGGAGAAAACATGCGGAACATCCCAATCCCCACTAAAATAGACTAAAATGGGTGGTGCACCTACCCCAAAATGGTACCATTGGTTTTGACTCACAGCCATATGTCTCCAACCCGAAACGGTAACAGGGGTCCCAATCGTTCTTCTTTAAGCATGGCCCTACCGGATGGAGCTCACTCAACGTGACCTTGCCCAAAAAATGGTGTTGAATATGCTCGAAGAGAACTATGGCTATGGGTTTGAATAGAGAATCCTTCACAAGTGGTTGATGGTTGCATGAATCCCGCCCAAACGATGCCCACTAGAGGATCTGTGCCCACCTGAAACTCACTCACAATATGGGCGACCAAAAACAAGGGTGGTCCATTTTAGAAAGACATCCTCGAAATTGATCTTCTCAGTGGTGGTTTTGGAGGGTTTCCCCACCTTCAAAGGTGATTTTTCAAGAACCAAGAACCCCTCAAGGAGGGACGCAGTGCGTCCCAATTGTCCATTCCCAAGGGTAGATGGGAGCCTTCCTTCCCCACACGCGAGGGATGGAGACGACACACTGCAAGTGTCACTTTTAGCAGGGAATCCGTGAGCTTTGGTTTGGTCTCGTGGAAAAAGGCGGGGTCGCAAACGCAGCAGGTGTTCGGTGCAGGCTTGGAAAAGGGCCTAGTTTGTAGACGCGGTTGTGGAGGAGCTTGGACCGCCAATCTAAAGCCGTGGTCTGAGGGTCAATTTTAAGATGCGGTTGCGGAAGGGTTGGAAACCACCAGTTTCAAGACGCGGTTTGGCAGTGCTTGGAAAACCACCGGTTTTAAAGATGTGGTCATTGGAAGAGTTTCCCAACTTTGATGGTTCCTTTGGGATACCATGGCCTGGTGTTCCAATTTTTAAGGGTCAAACCGCAGGGGTTCTTTTCTTTGTGGGGTTCTACTGCCTTCAAAAAAAGCGAGCTCTTCAGGTGGCAAAACGAAAGAAAGCCTAGGGATCCAATTCTTGTTTCAAATTTTGGGGTTCTGGTAGAATTGTCCAACTTAACTGATACAAGGACTGGGTGGCTTACCGAAATCTTCCTTCTTAGCATGTGCTTTATCCCCAATGGCCCAACCAGTTTTGCGGGCCCATGAGTCCAAAGCACAGCACGGAGGAAAACAGGTTTGCGGTTGAACCAACAGCTTTGCCTTGGTTCAGGTTTCTGGGGGGGTCATGGCCTCGCTCTTCCACGTGTTTCGATTTTTATTTCTTCTTTCGAGGGGGGCTGGGATCCATGTCCTGCAGGGAAAGCACCCGTCCCCCAATGGAAATTTAAAAAAAAAAAAGAAAAAAAAAAAAAAAAAAAAAAAAAAAAAAAAAACATAGGCCCCCCCCAAGAAAAGAAGAATAACACGTGGAAAGAGCCTCTGGACCGTCCCCCCCCTCAAAAAAAAGAATGAAAGAGAGAGAGAACAAACAAACAGGGGGGGGATCCACATCCCGGCCAAGCGAACCAACACGACCCGCCTTCAGCGCTTTGGCGTCCACCTGTGGCGAGGGCCCGCAGCCCAGCTGACCGAAGACCTGGACATGCGACCGGAGCTCTGTTGGGGAAAAGCGAGCGAGAGGAAAGAAACCAAAACCGAGGGCCTGGAACCAAACAGGTCTTTTTTGTGTCAGGCCAAAAAATGGTAGGTTTTTTGTGTCAGGAAAAAATAAAACAGAAATGGGTAGTCCAAAAAATGGCAGTTGTCCTCTTTTGGTTTCAATTGGGTAGTTGGCTTTTTGGTTTCCCAACCCAAGTCGAACCGCAAGGACCAAGTAACAACAAAAGGGGAACCAAACCTCAGTTGCCCAGTGACCCTGGAAAAAAGGGAACACTTTTTGGGGAAGACCATTTTTGGTGGGCCAGCCACCAACAAAAAAGGAAAAAGGGTGCCACTGAACAACTGAGAAACCAAAACCAAAAGGAAGCCGCCCAGCGGCTTGCCTTGACTTGGAAGTTGCACCCTGTACCGAGTTGCCTGCACAGGCACAGCCGGCGTTGAGCGCAAGGGACGCCAAACCCGGTGAGCCAACACAAGGATCATAGGCTCTCATGGGGTTGGCTCTTTGTTTGAGAGCTCGGTACCCTTTTTTTGTGGCTGCTTCAAAGGAAGCCCAAAGGAAAAACCACCCAGTTTGCTTTGGGCGTCGGCGTCCCCTGTTTCCGAACACGCCCCACGTTCTTTTTGCAGCCGTTCTCGGGGGGACCCCCGAAGTCCCGACCCCCCGGGCGCCTGCGACAAAGCAGACCCGCCCAGCACTGGCCTCGGGGAGAGGGGGAGGTGGCCAGGCCAGGTGTCGTCAAACCTCTGTTTGCTTAAGTCCCCTGCAAAATACAACATATATATATATATATGCTCAGGACCCCCCCCCCCCTTACATGATCTACCTTTTTGCGCCATCTGCACTAATCTGCACCATCTGCGGGCACAAATCAATTGTATGTCTCAATGTATCATGTTCCTTTTGCAAAGCCAAACAAGTCAGGCCGGTCCGTGTTTTGTCACATCTGCAAGCCCAACATAAATGCATCCTGCGTGTTAAGCTCTACGCAATGTCCAATTCAAATATGTGAGAACCAGTGTGGAAAGGAACTCATATTCAAATCAAAATTGCAAATAGCAATTCAAATTGGACTCCGTCCATTAAATCCTGATTGTTTTTATACAATCAGAGTCATATTTGGAATGCCCTTTTGACCCCTCATTCAAAACAAACGAGTGTCCTCATTACTTCTTGTTATGCTCTGTTCGCATTCTAATTAAATCAAATTATAAAGTCCTGATTGGCATAAGGAGCCTTATAAGGAGCCTTGAGAGGAGCTTTATAAGAGCTTTATTCACTTGCAAGGCATTGCGTATAACTCCTGTCTGTGTTCTGTTTCATCTGCAAATTTAAAGCAACTCCTGCCTATTTTTAACTAGAATTTATACTAACATATCATCGTTACTGAGCTCTACTCAAATTCTCATCAAATTTCATCGAAAGCCTTTTGAAAAAGGATTCTGATCAAATTATGTCCTTATTAAATTATACTGAAACACAAAGTACTAACATGGAAGTCATGGTTGGAAAGTTATTATTTGAACTCTCATTCTGATTTGTTTGTTTCATTATTATGTTCAACCTGTTTTTGTAATCAAAATCCTATTTGATATAAGGAGGCTAAGAGGTGTCATAAGGAACTTCACAAGCAGCTTGAAAGGGATGTGCACAAGGACAAGGAGCTTCGCAAAGGAGGTTTATAAGGATCTTTGTAGCTAGCCCTACCGGGAGCTTTGTACGGAGCTGGATTAGAAGCTTTAAAGGGAACCGAGCTTCACAATGAGCCTTGTAAGCAGCTTTGTAAGCAGCCTTGTAAGGAGGAAGGAGCCTTGTTGGGAGCCGTATGAGGCTTGAGTGAAGCATTTAAAGCCAGCTGTTGAATTCCCTTTCAAACAAAACAGGGGAACAGAAAACAGACTCTCAGTTGCCCAAAGGACCTTAAATTACAAGCTTAACCCTTTAGAACATTGATTGAGCAAGGATCAACATGGAACCACCAAAAGGTCAAAAGGTCAGTTTTGGACAACTGAGTTGCACCACCCCAGGGGAGAGAGGCCAAGGCATTTGGGCGGTCAGCATGACCAGATGGGACCTGTCTTGGCGGATGGCCGGCAAAGAAGTAAAAGGCGTTGGCTTGCGTCACCCCGGCCATTCGGAGCTAAGGGCTGAATTGTCCTTCTTCCTGAGTGGATGGCCCGAAGAAAGAAAACAACAAGTACCCAAACTTTATATTTACCACTCTTCCCAAAAAGCTTAAAGTTCATGAACTCAGGAAGTGAGGGTACAGATTGAGGGGGCAAACCAAAGTTCCCCTCACCCCCTCATAACCCAACGGTTCCTTCCGCTAATCCGAGCCGCGGCCCAGAACCCAGGTCCACAAAGAGCAAGACGCCGGTGCCCTTCGTCTTCAAGTCCGGAGTGGCCTCTCAAGAGAAAGGTTGCTGAGATGGTCTCCACCCCCAAACCACTACCTAGAGTCTCCATGACCACTTGAAAAAGGGGTCATAACCCCTTAATTTTGGGTAACGACCGCATGTTTAAAGGGTCATGGAGACTCCAGGTACCCCCAAAGGTGTGGTTTGAACGATCTGAGATTGCCAAAAGTTAGACTTCTGGTGGGGTACAAGTCCCTCTAAACAGTTTTGGTTCATCGATCCAGGTTTTGATTGTGGATCGCATGCTTCTTGCGCTGTGATGACCCCAACAAATGCTTCGTCGACTTGCGCGCCCCTTTAACATCAACTGACAAGGGGGTTACCCAGTAGAAACACGCAAAAGCCACGAGTGATGGGCGTGACTCCAAGGACACCTATCATGCTTTGAGGGCAAGAAACAAGACATGTTGTTTTTTTGTCTCTTTGCTTTGATGGCGGAAACCAATCGAACGGTGTGCCTGGTATATGGAAAGGTGCGCCGACAGGCTCCGGCATGTAAGTTGCTTGCCGTCTCTCCATCCAAATGAACCGGCATGCTCCCAGCGCATCCTGCCTACCCTTGCGGCGGCGGGGGGGGGGGGGAGGGTGGGGTCGGACCCCCCAGATTTCGTTGGAAAAAATGGGCTGCTGTACATGCGCTTCCGGACGAAATCCCCACTCCTCCACCTCCAAGCTTGCAACCTGCGGTTGCAAGCGCCGCCTCCTTTTCCTTTTCGATGCCTTTCGCCACATGGAAATGGGCCGGCCTGAACAAGAGGCCGTGGCAGCAGCCTCCAGCCACTGCCATTCAAAAGGCGCTCAAAGCTATCAGGCAGCACCAGGAAGAAAGTGAGATGGGCGGCGGGTGATTTTTTGGATGGTATCCCTTTTTTGGTTGGTTTTAAAGGGAAACCAACAGAAAAACCACCAGTTTGGGGTCTCCCCCCAAAAAAAAAGGACATACCCAAATGGTCTGTGTTCCAAGATCTCAGATGGGGCATGTCATACGGCCGGAAAAGGACCGGCCCCCAAAATGGGGGCGGTGTGTTCAACTTGGGGTTTCCCTTTACGCCAACCACCGAACCTCAAGAAACAACATCCCAGATCCATCCGAAAAAGACACCTCCTTTGCACGAAGATCCTTCAAGTCAGCTGGTAATTACCCTCCTTCCAACATGAAATTGGACCGGCAGATTCCCCAAAAGGGAAAAAAACAACTTCCTGTCAGCTTCCACGATTCTTGCAAAGAGAAGGTGTGTGGGTCATTGTTGGCTGGCCCTAATATACTTTAAGGGACCAATGCGACTTCAGAACTCACTGGGTACCCGGTGCTTTCCCCTGACGGCAGCGCGGGTAAGCCATGGCTCTCCAGCACATCGGCTAATCTCTGTCCGGATCCACGGAGTGTGGATTCCTCCGGCATTGTGCCGGTCAGCGCAAAATCTGCGTTGGCGATTCGGGCAACTTGCCAACTCAAGCAGTAAGAAAATGAACGCAACGGTCACATCCAGTGCTCCCGTGCAATGCAAAAGCAAGTCGCTAATTCGGTGGCTTCGCTGGTTACCTGATGTAGTGGAAACTAGAAGCACTGGGGAAGAACCGGACGGACGACTCGGATTGGTGCTTTGTGGCTGCACTTACTTGGCAACCTCCCGCGCCGTCCAATTACGATAATTTAAAGCTTGAAACCGAATTGTGCAAGCTCAGAGACCACAAATCCCGTGGGATTCCCCCGGCCATGTTCTCTCCTTCCCAGATTCAGTTACAACTCTTTCGGTTTGATCGGACCCATGGAGGTTTTCTCACGGGCCCAAAGGTCGGAGCCACGGCTTTCCTGTTGATTTATTCATCTGCAAAAAGTGGGGCCCAACACACAGACACACAGACACACAGACACACAGACACACAGACACACACACACACACACACACAGACACAGACACACGGATAGAGCAGCATGTGGTGTTTTTTCCTTTTTTTCACCAAGCCCAAAATCTGCCATAGGGCACCCCAAGTAAAGAGCCCTCGTCAGTCGTCCTGAGCTGATACCCCCCGCTCGGTGAGCTCCCAAGGAAAGGAACAAAGGTGACACTGCAACGAACGTGTCTAGGCGCGTCAGCCATCTCCTCTTTTTTCCCCCTTAAAGACATCTCCCTCGCGGGAAACTCCCAAAAAAGAACATCATCCTTGCAGGAAACTCATCCGGGTGTTTCTCGAAATCAGGTACCAAATTCTCCGGCTAAATGGTATCCTTTTGCTTGCCATCCAAAAATGGGTCCCCTATTGGGAGAAACCCCCCGCACCCCCCCAAAAGAACAAAGAAGAAAAAACAAAACCAAAATGAGGTTCGACGGGGTCCCCTACTTGGAGAACCCCCCATCCCTGCCCCCAAAACAAAAACAACATGTGTGTCTCCACGGCCGAAGGACATCCAACGGGATCCAGTCGAAAGAACCTCTCAGACAGAGCTGGAGGCCTCGCTTTCCGCCTTTGCCTGAGGCAACTCTAAGGGATGGTTCATGCAAACCATGGTTGTGGGAAATGGAATCCACTTCTCTGATACAGCAAAAAGGGCTTCCCAAAGACTAACACCCCATATAAGGGGGGAGATCCCCTTGTATCACAGAAGTGGGAACAAACCCCTTGATTCCACAACCCTGATGCAAACTCATGGCAAATTTGGGATCCCCCCACATCCCAAGGAGCTCCCTTCCACCAGATAGGCTCCATAGGTTGCATGTTGCCTGCTCGTTTCTTAGCGATTTCAGAGGTTGACTCCCCATTCTGTTCAACCATCGTTCTTTCCAAAGACCGGATCCGTTTTCCCTGGGTTTCTGAAGGTTTTCTAGAAAGAAGGATCCCTGGAAAGAATGGGGGAGGTACCCCTAGGGCGATGGCTCGGTCCAAATCACCGAGGCAAAGCGTGAAGAACAATTGGCTCCCCCGGCTGTGGGTGGTAGAGATGACTTGGGTATGCCCTTTGTTATTCAGGGCACCCGTTTTGGGGCTGGTTTAAAGGGCAACCAGAGAGAAGCCACTTATTTTGAGAGTTCCCTCAAAACAAGACAGACCCGTTTGTGTTGCTTGGTGGGGAAGTAGTCTGAGACTGAGGCGAGCATGTAGAGAAGAGGAACAAACAAAACCTTCGCCTGTTCAAGGTCGACGTTGCAAAAGGTTGAGGGTCACACCCAAGCGCAGCCAAGGAAATCCCACAGGGATGTACCTCGTGTTCTAGGAGCCCCAAAAAATGGCTTCGGTTCTCCTGCTGGTTTCCCATGGAAAGAGACTCCCAAAGGTGCCGCGGTGAAACCTGAATAGTTCATGGGTATGCCGGTTTTCTGGTTTCTGTGGTTCAAATTTAGAGGAACCCCCATCTCATGAACCGCAAATGGACCATAGACTGGATATCTTGACGGGATCTCTTGTAGCTAGGGTGCAAAATGGGCCCCACGTGGTTAATCAGCTTCCCTGTAATTGGAGGTTCCGGGTGGTTTCCAAATTTCCCGTGCCGAGCCGAAATAGCCTCCGGCACCCCTTTCCTTGTTCTGGCCCATCGGAACATATTCCCAAACTTCTCTCCATTCAATTCACTGCCGCCGTTGCGAAGAAGAAGAATAGCTCCACAGAACCAGTTTCAGATACCCAAGCCGCCAACCTAAACCACCAGCTAAGGGTTACCTGATTTCACTCACTGTGTAAACAACATCCTCTTGGCGGTTGAGTCCGTTTTGGGAAAACCCCGGATTAACAAACCCGTGAATCAATAGCGTGGGGAGTCTTAAGAGGCTTCCGGCTCGCGCTTGGGGGCGTTTCCCCTAATCCCCCAATTTGAATACATCTCCGGGTTGACATGAGCGGCTTGAGCCATACAGGTTGAATTAACTGCCTTCCCCATCTCCCGTTCTGCCCTGATTGTGGAAAACAATGTTTTCTGTCGAGTTTCAATAGGGATTCCCTTGGCCCGCGCAGAAACTGGCCCCAAATCCCAATCTCCTACCACCGCCCCCGAATATGTTGGCGTTTCAAGCTTGAATCGAACAAACAAGGCAAGGAAACGCCAAACAAACCGCCAAACACCAGACAAACACCCAACCAACCAAACAGAAACGCCAAAACGAACCGCCAGACACCTAAGAAAAAAGCCAAACCAACCAAACAGAAACACCCAACGAACCAAACTCCACACAAAAAACTCAAAAACCAACCCACCCAAACGAGCCACGAAAAAGAGACCATCCCTGCCAAACGTTTAACTTTTAGTGGTTTGATGGAAAACCTTAGCATAGGTGTCCTTTTAGGGGAAATAGATGGCCCTGATAGATAATTAAACCACCAGGTAAACCAGGAATCGCCATCTAATTTTCTAGCCAAACAACCAAAAAGGACACCTATGCCCCTTAGTTGGCAAAAAAGAGCTAAAGTCCCAACATCCCTTGGCAAAATGAAGCAAACCGAGCCATACACCGAGACCCCCTCCCCGCCTTCTCCTGGGGCTTGTAGGCCTTGGCCGGCGAGTGGTAGAGCTCCCCGTGGGTGTGCTCGTCTACGCCGCTGAGCTCGTGCTCCTCAGGCACCCGCAGGTTCACCACCAGCTTCATCACCTCCGGGGTGAGGAAAAGAACGGTGTCAAAAAATGGGACACGGGGCTGCCCATAGAAATGGTCTCCCCACTTTTCTGGGGGGTTGATTCCTTTTCCATTCTTTTCAAGCATCGTTCTTTTCCAAAACCAGCTGTTTCTACGGGGTTTTGGGTGGTTGTTTAGAAAGAAGGAGGCCTGGAAAGAATGGGGAAGGTACCCCTAGAACTTTTGGCGGTTCCAAAAGAGGGACATGGGATTGGACGGTACCCGGTGCCTGACATTTTGGGGAGTCCATCCAAAAAACAACAACAACAACAACATGTGGGGTACAAACCCCCTACAGAGAAAAGAGAGACAATTTCGGGATCAATCAGAAAAAAGAAAATAGGTATTGATGAGTGGCGGGGAAAAAATGCGATTGGTGCGAAGTCGGCAGGGAATGAGAAATGGAGTCTGACCCCGACATAAACCATCCAACTGATGGTTTCCTTTAAGGGAACCCCTGGGTTTAGTCCCACATTCCCTGTTGAGAACCAGCAAGACAAACAAACGCGGGGCACAAACTCCCTCTATAGGAATCCCCAGGACCCGATCATTCCAAAAAAGAAGAATATGGACTTTGAGGGGGAAGCGGGGGGGGGGGTGACACGCGGGGGAAGGGATTGATTAGATGGGAAATTTGGGGCCTCACAAACTAAAATAATGGCAAAAAAATGCTAGTAATCATTCTGCCCCACTTCCTGTGGGGTTTGTTTGAACAAGAAATTGGTCCGAAAGTCAGCAATTGGGGCCCAACACAAAAACACCTACGCCATGGTGCAAGCACAAGCCACAATTCCATGTTTGTTTTGTGCTGAACAAGCAAAAGGCACGACTAAACCAACAAACCAAACCAAACCAAACGTTTGTTTTGTGCTGAGCAAGTAAAGGGGGCGACTAAACCAAACCAAACCAAAGCGGTCGTTGGATTATTCAGCCCTGGTTCCAGCACGATGATGGCAGTGCCCACAGCTGAGAAGGCCACGCCCGCAGCAGCCCCGGCGATCTGCTTGCCCAGCAGCAAAAAGCTGCCTCGCCACGACGTTTCGGCACCGGGGAACTCCCTTGAGGTTCAAACCCCACCCCAAACCACCGAGGGGTACCTGAACCGAGGTAGAAAATAGTATGTTCGGGTTGTGGGATGCAACTTGGAGGCAACCAAAGCAAACAGAAATTCGCACTGAAAGGGGAGATTCCTTGGAATGTTGGCCGTCATCTGAGGCAACCTTGTGGTTTCAGATTCCGGTTCCTATGTGACCTTACGGTATAAAATCAGTTCAAATGATTCATGGGTGTCTTTGGGGTGTATTTTTGGGAGTTGCTTTAAATGGAAACGAAGTGAAACCAAACATTTTGGGGCAGCAAAGGAAGGCGGGTGCCTGATCCGCTTCTGAAGGCGGGCTGTGCTCATCTCCACAAAAAATGGCTCGGCCATCTTTCAGAGATCCACTTGCTCCGAAGTGCATTTAGAGAAGCGTCTGATCCCTTTTGTCACCATGCCATCTACTTGGACGTGAAGAATCCCCGGGGAATGAACCACAGATCTACGAATCGGCTGGGCTCCACCGATTTCCAGTGGGAATTCTCCATTCTGGGATCCTTTTGTGAAAATAAACGGTTGTGGTAGATTCTGTTTTGCAACCAGGTCATCATTTTGTTCACCAAAACAACCTTAAAAAGGGGGGCCCCATTTGAGTTGGAGGAAACCAGGAGTTTCTTTTCGGTTGAACGGGTCGGATCCAAGGTGCCGGGAAAGGACCTTCATGAGCTCGTCTTACCCAGTGAGCTCGCTAAAACATCTCCAGATCTATGTGTATGTACAGCAAAAAAAATGTGCACCATGCCATTAAATCATTCTCCATCAATATTGAATTTCCACAAGTCCTGTGATATGTGCTCCACATGCGTACCGGGCCGAAGTCCGTCAAATCATGATCGCGCCCCCACAACCCATGCGGCTCTGTCCTTTGTTTGAGGATATTTAGGTTTTCGGTCAAGTAAATTGTGGGCAACCTAGATTGAACGCCCACGTCTCGGTCACATTAAGTGGAGTTAACGTAACCATGGGCAAAAGCACAAGTGGCTAGCCACGTACATCCAAGTACCTTCAAAAAAGGGGGAAAACAAATCGCCCCATGAGTTGCCCGCATGTGGAAAGTAGCCCTTTCTGTGCTACCAAAAGTGGGATTCCCATCCCTGTGACAACAATTAATGTTCCGTGGGATTCCCTTGGCCACTCATAGAAAACCCCCCCCCCCCCAGTTGTCCACAACCATCTTACACTACTTCCAAAACTTGAAATAAAACCAAGCAAGCAAACAAGAAGAAGCAAGAAAGCAAGAAAGCAAGTCAGCAAGCAACCAAGCAAGCAAGCACATCAAATCAAATCAAAGCAACACAAGTCAAGTCAAGTCAATCAATAAGTCAAGTCAAGTCAAGTCAAGTCAAGTCAAGTCAATCAAACAAAGAAACAAGCCCCCAGCCCCCCATTGCCCCTTGTTTACAGGAGATGGCCTGAATAAATGAGGCCGTCTTCCAGTGCGAAGATCCCGGTGAAGATGGCCCCCGCGATGCCCCCCATGGCGTGCAGGCCGAAGGCGTCCAAGGTGTCGTCCACCAAGTTGAACTTGTTGACCATGGCCACTGAGACCTGCGGAGAACGGGAGACGGGAGACGCCAGCCGGGGAAGGCAGGGGGGGTACCATGGCCACTGAGACCTGCCACGCTGGGAGCCAGGAAAAACGGGGGGGAGGAGAGGGGGGGGAGGAGGGTGTTTTAGACCAGTTGCCCAGTGACCCTGGAAAAAAAGAGAACACTTTTTGGGGAAGACCATTTTTGGTGGGGCAGCCACCAACAAAAAGGGAAAAAGGGTGCCACTGAACAACTGAGAGACCTGCCGAGAACGGGAGAGGGTTAGGGGTGGGGAGAGCGAGGAGTGGGAGGGGGGGGCAGGGGGTGACGGGGGGGAGACGCTAGGAAGCGCGCGGGTGGGAAGGGAGTGAGGCGGGGGGGTGGCCCCTTTCCCACCCCAACATTTGGGGCTCCCATTTTGAGTGGCCCCAAAAGGTGATCGCCTTGCATTTCTGGGTGCCCCCTCCCCCCCCCCTCACTCTCCACACTCTCCTCACCCTTCTCGTTCCTACCCTCCATTCCTGTTTTTGGCACCACCAAAAGTGGCAGTTTCCATTGACTCCTAGCTAAGTTTGGCTAGAAATAGATGGGTTCCACTGGTTGAGATTGGTTTTCGAGGGGGCCCCCTCACTGGATGTCCCCTTCTAAACCGATCTAAACCAATCCAAAGCAGAACCCATCTATGTCTAACCAAACTATACAGGGGTCAATGGATTTCCCCGAGTCAAAAGGTGCAATTGACGAGTGGTGTCCGTTTGAAACTGCCACTGGTGCCAAAAAGGGACATGGAGGGGTGAGGAGGGGTGAGGAGGGGTGGGGAGGGAGGGGCACAGTGCTGCTCAGTTGTCCAAAGCCATAAATATCAGGTGATCACCTTTTGGGGCCAACGGGGCAGGCAAATCTGGAATCACCCCCCCCCTTCACCAAACAATACATGTGCAAATGAGTATGTCAAAATAGGAAGCCACCAAAAAAAAGGTGTTAACTTCCTTTTGGTTTTCATTTAACCCAACCCGCAACCCCAACTTCTGCTTTCCAGTTTCCATTTGGTTTCCCTTTAAACAAACCTCAAAAACAAAGTACCCTCCCTCACCCCCCCCCCCCCACCCCCCGAAGAAAAAAAACTCCAAATGTCCACTCATTCAGGTCCATTAAGCTTCAACTCCAAGCTTCTCTCTCTCCCTCGTTTTGCCTTTTTTCCACCTTTTTGTTTCTTCCGAGGGGCGTAGCACCAGGGCGCCCCCAGCACCCCGAAGAGGATGCTCCAGCCGGGCGTCACGTAGCCCGCCCCCGGGGTGATGCACACCAGCCCCGCCACGGCCCCCGCCATGGCGCCCACCGAGGAGCTCTTGCCCTTCAGCAGCCGCTCCAACGCCTCGATCCGCGGAGCGCGGCACGACGGGAGAGCGAGCGCGTGGAGAAAACGGGCGTCGCCCAAAAAAAGCGGCGGAGGGAAAAATCGGCCACCTCTCCCCCAAAAAAAGAACGGCAGACAAGAACGGCAGACAATGTAGTACAGGTAGTTCATGGCGTTGGGGGGGTGAGCATAGAGAGAGAGAGAGAGAGTTTTTGTCGAGGAGCTCAAGCAAAAAGAAGGTGGCTGGGTATCCTATTCAGCCCTTGGGTCCCGCAAGCAACAACAGCCACATCCCAAAGGGTGTGTGGTATTCCTTCAAGGAACCAACAAAAAGGGGAAACCCCAGAAAATGCGAAAACCAAAGGAAAACCACATTTGTTTGTTCGGGGGGCTTCCCACCTTTCAAAAGACGAGCCACCCAACTGGTGACTCGGTTCGACCTCTCAGGTCTGAGGCAGGAGCCAAGGGATTGAGCCGGCTTCTCCCCAAAACAAGAAGTAGCACCTAGTAGCAGGTGCCTTAAAAACATGACATACCCCCAACTGGACCTCTCAGAGTCAAGGGACCAGCTTCCCCTAAAACAAGACCTACCCCCCCCCCCAAAACCGGACCCACAAACGCCCCCCCGCTCGTTCCATTTCAAGTCCAACGCCTAAAACGCCGTCCAGGCGCTAGGCCTTGTTGTGGATTTTATGCTGAAAAGCAGGGGGGAGGGGGGCAATTCGGGTGCATTTCTTCGTTTGCTGCAAGCTTTCCGTCCAACTTGTGATATGGCCATGGCTCAAAACCCAAATCGTACCCCCAGTGAACATCCCAAGCCAACCACTAAAATTGGTTCTAAAATGGGTGGTGAATTCACCTATCCCAACCAAAATGGGATCCAAGCCGTTTAACGGTTTTGACAACCACCGCCATCCAGAGGCGCGATCCAGGTGAGCATCGCCGCGGCGGCCGCCACCAGCGTGGTGGCGACCGCCCGCGCGGCCACGCCATCGTCCACCGCCAGGGCGGAGCCGCCGTTGAAGCCCAGCCATCCGAACCTCGAGGGGCGCCGGCGGTTTTTAGGGAAGGGTTTTAGGGTTTTGGTAGGGCTTTGTATGTGTTTTAAATGCTTTGTTTGGTGGCGAGCACCGAGCTGCTACAGCTGCGCGTGCGCGCCCGAAGTGCGTCAGAGAGAAATGTTGTGTTTGGGTTTTGGTTCTAGAGTTTTTGGGGTTTTGAGGGAGGTTCGGGCGTTCTAGGGTTTGGGTGCTTTGTTTGGAGGGCACCACTTTTGCCGATTGGTTTGTCAAGTCTTGGCTCTTCTCTCCAATTTGAAAGGTTGGTTTAAGGTTGGAAACTTCCAACTCGACCCTACGTATCCTCCATTTGTGGATACGTCCACTGCAAAAATAACAAAATATACAGTAGTGATAGATTCCCAAACCCAACAAAGGAATTTATGTGTATAGAAATATATATATATATATATACTTTGGCAAACAACAGTTCTGCTCCCCGGATTTCTCTCGCGCGGTTCGCGCTAACCCCAAAAGGTCAAGGAGCCACAGCAGCGAGCCACCGAGGATCACGAAGGGCGCGTTGGCCGGGCCCAGATCCTGGCGGTTCCGACCAGTCTCGACCGCCTGAGTCAGAGTCAAAACCCGGTACAAAGATGGTCAACCCAGAACCATATAAAGGATTTAGAAGGCGGATATCCGCAGCTATTTGTGGTTGGGATCGTCCCTTACTACCCTTCATCTACCCGGGTTTTGATTGTGACTCGGCTCGTCTAAAACATGGTTTACTTTGCAAGCCAGGGTCAGGGGGTATAAACAAGCTGTACCCTATGAAGGATACACCGCGAATATTTGCTGGCTCTCAGTATTGTTTGAAGGGTTTTCTCAGCTTCGTTTTTCCTTTCACAGGGCAGTGGGGGAATGAAACAGAAGAAAATCCTTGGAGGAAACTGGGGGCAAACTCTGTCACAAGTTGGATGACCCGCTGAATGGGTTCCACCAAATGGATTGCTACACATGATTGTCCTTTGCTGCAAGCTGAGCACCCGGGATTTCCCGAGCTTGCCCCCGCAAGGCTTCAGAGACCAAACAGATCCCCGAGCTTTTTGGGGGGGGGTTCTTGTACTCACTTGGCCATGGGTCAAAATCCAAATCGTAGCCCAAGTGAACATCCCAAGCCAACCACTAAAATAGGGACTCTAAAATGGGTGGTGAATTCACCAATCCCAACCAAAATGGGATCCAAGCCGTTTAACGGTCTTGACCACCACAGCCACTTGGTCAAGGAAAAGACGGGTCCCCTCACCGCCGGCGCTTTCTTTCTAGCGCCGTCTCCTTGTCCACATGGCGCCGGGGGCCAATGAGGGCCCCCGCAACGAAGCCAGAGACCCCGGAGCTAATGTGCACCACGGTGCCACCTATGGAAAGCCAACACATCCGCTTCTTCGCCGCGAGAACTTTTTCAAGTCCAGTTTAAAATTTCCTAGGGGGCGCACACTTAGATGGTCTGGGAGTTAGCTAAGTGGGTAAGCCTGGATAAAGGGGACTTACAGCCATGCTAAGTGGGTTGCAACCAGGGTTTACCGCTTAGCTAACTCCCAGACCATCTAAGTAGGCACCGCGAAAATCATGGGAATGAAACCAGAAGGTTTGTTGGTATTTGCAAAATCATCAGAAACCTGGGTTCCTTTTAGGTGGTGCAAAGCGGATTCAACGCACCACAAAATGAAACCATGACCAGAACGTGAATTGATTTGTAGGTTGGGGAATCGAACCATTCTGGGGTTTCTGAACGGTGGTGCGAAATGGATTTCGCAACCATCCGCAGTATGAAAGGCACCTCAACTTTCTCTTCGCTTTCGGGTTCCATGTGAATCTGCAGTACTCTCCTGCATAGCGGAAGGAAGCAAAAAAAATGGCGGGGGTGTTGTTCTTTGAGGGCGCCCGTTTTGGGGTTGCAAACCAATCCCCCTACCTTGGCACATACCATCTAAGCACCCCTGTGACACTTCTCAAAGGGGTCCCATTTTTTGCACGCCGAGTGTTGGTTGAGCCAGGTCTGGTCCTTGCGTCCCAAGTCCCAAACAAAACGAATACCATGTCCCGCAGCCTGGAGATACGGTGGATGGACAAAATCCTGCAACACTTTGAAACCATGAGAAACCATGGTTTGTTAGTATTTACAGGGGAATCATCATTCTTAGGTGGAGCAGGATTTCGTCCATTGGGAAACCCGAAAATGGAACTAGGACTAAAACCCGGTCCAATTCCTGGTGAATCATTTCGGCACATACCCATATCTCCTTTGCCAGACAATCCCCAGACGTCATTCCCAACCCCCTGAATTTTCGTGAGAACCAGCCTACAACCTGATCAGCGCGCTTCGGGGGGTCCTTTCAACCAGCGCTTTCCCACAACCCGACGCAAATCTGAGAACCCGCCTGGGAGTTCGGCTTTAGGGGTCTGAAAAAACAACCGGGGGGTGGGGAACAGCTGGGGCTCCTTTCCCCCGCGCGAATCGTTCTCAAAAATTAGAGGGGAAACGTGCCCCTTGGGCTTCCTTTGGGGAAGGGGTTGTTCGAATTATGGGCTAAAAAAATACCCAAGAAGTGATCCCGACGTTGGCAAAAGAGTGGACGCTAACCATATCTTCGGACCCTTGGGGCGGTTTTCTGCGGACCTCGAAACCAAGAACCCCCAAGTCCCACCCCCACCCCCCCCCCCAAAAAAAAAAAAAAAAAAAAAAACGCGGGCCGAAAAAGATGCACCCCAGCAAACAGGATTCCCCCACATTTCCCCTGAAGCATCACCTAGCAAGGAAACTCATCTCCCGGTGATGTTCAAAACCACGAACAAGGGAAATATAGGGGACTCCTGTAAAAGCCCCGAGGAATATACAAGGGCTCCTTATCCCACAAGGAGATTCATTCAATCGACGGGTTCTCCGGTTGATTTCGCGAAACACAAAAAGGGTACCCAAATAAGGTACCCAGCCCCAAAGTTGATTTCGCTGATCCTTTTTTGGATGGTACCCTTTTCGGGCTTGGGCTCCCTTGGTTTAAAGGGAAGCCAAGCAGAAACCGTTGCGCCTTTTTGGGGAGTCCAACCTACCCACTGCTGGTGCGATAGGCTGGGAATTTTCGTTGGAATGACCCCTTTTCAACCATCCAACTGGTGGTTGCCTTTATTTGCGAATCCCCAGAACCGGTTCATTCCCAACACCTATCGCTCCAGCAAGAAATGGCTGGTTAAGCAACCGGATAACCCCAAAGTGGGTGACATGGGCGATTTAACTCATGGTGACTCATTGTGACCCATACGATTATGACTTTTAACACGGAACCTCACTTTGGTGGAGATCAGAATTCGATTCATGTCCATCAATCACTTTTGAGGTGGTTCCGACTCTTAAAATGCATATAGCCAGAGGATCAATCTTGTTGACCCCCTTCTTTTTTCAACCCCCAGTTTAAAATTTCCTACGGGGTGCTTCATTTCCGGGTGAAAAATGCGGGGAACCACACTTAGATGATCTGGGAGGGGTAAGCCTGGATAAAGGGGACTTACAGCCATGCTAAGTGGGTTGCAACCAGGGTTAACACTTAGCGAACTCCCAGACCATCTAAGTAGGCGCCGCGAAAATGAAACCATGGGAAAGACACCAGAAGGCTTGTTGGCATTTGCAGAATCATCAGCAACCTGGGTTCCTTAGGTGGAACCAAAGCGGATTCAGGGCCCAAAACGACCCCGGGACCCGCGGGACCCGCGGGCGCCGCGCGCGTCGCGCGCGGCGGACGTCGCGCGCGGAGCCGCTGCGAGCGGAGGCGCCGGCGAAGTCCTTGGCGCCCAGCTCCGCGATCCAACCCTCGGGGCCCCAGACCCAGTGGCACAGCGGCGCGTAGATCCTGGGCGGGGGGGGGGACCGGGCGCTGAACGGGGGGAGGGGGAGGGGGGAGGTTGGGGGAGGGAGGGAGGGAGGGGAGGAGGGGGGGGTTGTGGATACCTTTGGCTCTTTATGGGGACCTCCCCCCTCCCCATAGTTGGTGGTTCATCCCAAAAATGTGCCATCTCCCGAAAAAGCCAAATAGCTCCTGACTACAACCTCTCACCTCCTACTTTGGACGCATTCTCCCAAGGCCAAAACACATTCTCCCAAGGCCAAAACTGAGCCACGACCAATCCAAGCACCAGTACCCATATTGGCTTGTCGAAGCAAACACAATCCACAGCATGCTTTCGGGCATGGGGAGCCAATTACTTGGAAATCCTCCCTAACTTTAAGCCGCAGCTGCTTCAGGATCAATTGGTGACTTCGTCCTTCCCACTGTGCATTGCGAGCGAGCCGGAACATACGCTGGGCCCGTGTAATGGTGGTCCAAACAATGTTATTGCCCTTGCATCGGTGGTCTATCATGTTTGTCTCTATTAGTCCTTAAAATGGTTGTCTAAACATGTTTTTAATGGTTGTCTTCTGGTTGATTACCATCCCTTGCATCCACGTAGGTGCTTGACCTGTTGCCGAAGCACTAAACAGACAATTCTCAAATCACTCAAACGCTCGCAGCGGTGGCCGAGCATCCCGAACCCCAAGTGAGTCATACTCAAAACCTGGCAGTAAAATGGTCTACCCAGAACCATGTAAAGAATGCAACAGGCGGCAACAGCTCCCATTTATGGCTAAAAGTGTCCATCGCTACCCTCCTACCCTCCATCACTACCCTCCGCTCATTTCAGCTTCCCTCTAATTGGTTTGGAGCCCGGTGGTTTCGGGGTGTTCCAGGGGTGTCGCAGTTACCCTCTACCAAGCCCGAACATAGCCAAACTACCAAGGGGCTACCCTGAGTTCTGCCCTCAAAAAGTCCAGATGTCCCAAAAATCCATAGGTGGATTCTGGTCATTACCCTGTCGTTTCCTTGGAACCCACCAGCGTCGACGTGTGCGGGACCCGCCAAACCTGGGCTTCCCGGCAGGAGGGACCACACGGCGATGAGCACCACGTAGGCGCTGAAGCGGATGCGCTCCACCAGGGACCCCGAGATGATGGCGGAGGCGATGATGGCGAAGGTCATCCTTCCCCGCCCCGGTGTCCGAGAAACCGAGAAAGTCAACAAACCAACAAACAAAGCAAACACCAAGACCAAAACAAACACAAGTGCTGCTGCAACTGCTACTCCTGCTCTTACTCCTGCTCTTACTCCTACTCCTACTCCTACTCCTACTCCTACTCCTACTCCTGCTCCTGCTCCTGCTCCTACCGCCTCCTCCCCTCTCCTCCTCCTCCTCCTCCTCCTCCTACTACTGCTACCACCACCACCACCACCACCACCACCACCACAACTACGACTTCTGCATTCTGTTTGGCGAGTCGCTGGAAGCAGGCGAAGCAGAGACCCGGCAGGTTGCCCCATTTGTTCATGTCCTCGAGCGCGTGACACGGGTAAAAATGTGCCCCTGGGTTCCCTATAGTTGGGTGTCTTAACATTGCATATGGACTCCCCCAACAACTCCCCTGCAAAAACGGAAGGAAGACAAAGGGGGGTCCATTTCCCACAAGGAGCTTCCTCTACAAATGGGTGGGTGTTTTGGGCGCCATGTTAATCTGTAGTGGAGAAATGGCTCATGTTTTTGTTTGCTTCCCTTTGGAAACACAAAAACAGACACCCTCAACAAAAAGGGTGATGCTTAAATATAGGGCACGCATCTTTTTTGGGGTCGCCCTGTCGGGGTGGTTTTGGGGAAGGCCTGCTTTTGGTTGAGGTCGCCCGCCAAACCTCCAAAAGGGGGTGCAAATTGGTGCGAAAGAATCAGACTAGGCTTGGCTTTGGCTATGAGTAAAAAATTGGGTAAACCCAAAATGGAACCCTGGTAAATGGAGTCAGGGACCAAAACCTGCGGTTTGGTGTCTTAATTTTGACCCATTCCCATTTCTGGTCCTTTTATAGACTGTGGGGGGATTGCCAAAACGATGGTTGGGGGAGGTGGGAATACTGCGGTGTTGGAAGGCGGTCAAAGAAGGGGACAGCCGTGGTTGTAGAAATTGCTGGGCTTAGGGAATCCCGCGTTGGGGGGCATAGCAACCTTCGCACTTGTTTGTTTCATATGTTGCTGTTTGCCGTTGTTTGCTTAAATTCTTCTTTTGAGCGGGATGCATACGGAAGACCCCACGCTTTGCGGGCTTGGGAAGCTTTTGGGGTTGAGCTTGCTGGGTTTTACGGGTACGGAACGCTGGGTGCCGATGACCTTCGTCCAAGCTGGTTGGGGTTGAGCTTGCTTGGATTTTCAGGTTGCCTCTGTGATGCCAAGTTGGAATCTTCTTGAAAGTGGATTGGCAAAGGGCAGGATGGGGTTGTAGCTTGTTCTAACTTGGTATCGCAGAACAGGGATCCGGAGGCATGAAAAACACCTGAACATTGCAACTTGTAAATGGTGGGTTCCCTTTATTTTGGTGGAAAAAACATAAATATGGCATTCCCTCTAAAACCAACAGGGGGAAAAATATGTGCTTCAGCAAATGGAAGTCATTTGGTGGTGTCCAACTTTATCTTGGTGGTGAAAAAGCGACATGTTTCTGGTGTTGAAAAAGCCACATGTAACTGAAATGGTTGCAAAATGGAGATCTTTTAAGGAGCCTTGGAGAAAAAAAAGAACAAAAAACAACGGCAATCCCTTCCCTTTATTTTGGTGTTGAAAAAGCACCATGTTTCAAGTGGTGGCAAAATTGATATTTCTTTTAAGGAGCCCCGCAGAAAGCGAGGTATTTCCCACCATGGTTGCAAGGGTCCAGAACGGAAGCTGAGCCAGGGGTCCTTCCAAGGGTGCGTCCTTTTATGGTGGCAGAAAAAAGGAAAACCGAAGCCAATCTTCAGAGTCCCCAATTTGAGACAACCCCATACTTCCCTTTTTGGAAGAAGCAAACATGCTAGTTTCACACCAATAATGTTCCACCCCCGGCTACCTGCGGAGCACCAAAGGGCCCAGAAAGATGACGGACTGAACCCCAGGGAGTTGCTCCAACCCAAATGGCGTGCCCCCCCCAAAAAAAAAAAATCACGCCGGCCAAAAAAGAGAAGAACAAAAAAAAACACCCAGCTGTTGTCTAAAAACCCCAAACAAAAACGTTAAATAAATAAAAAAAAAAAAAAAAAAAAAAAAAAAAAAAAAAAAAAAAAAAAAAAAAAAAAAAAAAAAAAAAAAAAAAAAAAAAAAACGTCTAAAACGACCGCCTGCGAAAACAAAACCCCCCGTTTCAACCTCCCCGGTCCAGGCCCATGAAGAAGGCGTAGTCCGCGTTGCCGATGATGGGGCCGTTGGTTCCGAAGGCCAGGGAGAAGCCCAGCACCACCCACGTCATGGTCACCACCCCCATGGACACGATGCTCCTTAGGCGGAGGGTACCCAAAAACCGGGAGGGGAGGAGTCGACCCAAAAACCGGGAGGAGTCGACCCAAGAACCGGGAGGAGTCGACCCAAAAACCGGGAGGAGTCGACCCAAGAACCGGGAGGAGTCGACCCAAGAACCGGGAGGAGTCGACCCAAAAACCGGGAGGAGTCGACCCAAGAACCGGGAGGAGTCGACCCAAAAACCGGGAGTCTCGACCCAAGAACCGGAGGAGTCGACCCAAAAACCGGGAGGAGTCGACCCAAGAACCGGGAGGAGTCGACCCAAAAACCGGAGTCTACCCAAAAACCGGGAGTAGTCGACCCAAGAACCGGGAGGAGTCGACCCAAGAACCGGGAGGAGTCGACCCAAAAACCGGGAACCCAAAAACCGGAGGAGTCGACCCAAGAACCGGGAGGATCGACCCAAAAAACCGGGAGTCTACCCAAAAACCGGAGAGGAGGGAGGAGTCGACCCAAGAACCGGGAGGAGTCGACCCAAAAACCGGGAGTCTACCCAAAAACCGGGAGGAGTCGTCGACCCAAAAACCGGGAGTCTACCCAAAAACCGGGAGGAGTCGACCCAAGAACCGGGAGGAGTCGACCCAAAAACCGGGAGTCTACCCAAAAACCGGGAGGAGTCGACCCAAGAACCGGGAGGAGTCGACCCAAAAACCGGGAGTCTACCCAAAAACCGGGAGGAGTCGTCGACCCAAAAACCGGGAGTCTACCCAAAAACCGGGAGGAGTCGACCCAAGAACCGGGAAAAGTCGACCCAAGAACCGGGAGGAGTCGACCCAAAAACCGGGAGTCTACCCAAAAACCGGGAGGAGTCGACCCAAGAACCGGGAGGAGTCGACCCAAAAACCGGGAGTCTACCCAAAAACCGGGAGGAGTCGACC
>CAUJNA010003783.1:62500-120903 GCA_963377175.1 Effrenium voratum | reverse complement strand
GGGAGGAGTCGACCCAAAAACCGGGAGGAGTCTACCCAAAAACCGGGAGGAGTCGACCCAAGAACCGGGAGGAGTCGACCCAAAAACCGGGAGGAGTCGACCCAAGAACCGGGAGGAGTCGACCCAAAAACCGGGAGGAGTCGACCCAAAAACCGGGAGGAGTCGACCCAAGAACCGGGAGGAGTCGACCCAAAAACCGGGAGTCGACCCAAAAACCGGGAAGAGTCTACCCAAAAACCGGGAGGAGTCTACCCAAAAACCGGGAGGAGTCGACCCAAGAACCGGGAAGAGTCTACCCAAAAACCGGGAGGAGTCGACCCAAAAACCGGGAGGAGTCGACCCAAGAACCGGGAGGAGTCGACCCAAAAACCGGGAGGAGTCGACCCAAAAACCGGGAGGAGTCGACCCAAGAACCGGGAGGAGTCGACCCAAAAACCGGGAGTCTACCCAAAAACCGGGAGGAGTCGACCCAAGAACCGGGAGGAGTCGACCCAAAAACCGGGAGGAGTCGACCCAAGAACCGGGAAGAGTCTACCCAAAAACCGGGAGGAGTCGACCCAAGAACCGGGAGGAGTCGACCCAAGAACCGGGAGGAGTCTACCCAAAAACCGGGAGGAGTCGACCCAAGAACCGGGAGGAGTCGACCCAAAAACCGGGAGGAGTCGACCCAAGAACCGGGAGGAGTCGACCCAAAAACCGGGAGGAGTCTACCCAAAAACCGGGAGGAGTCGACCCAAGAACCGGGAGGAGTCGACCCAAAAACCGGGAGGAGTCGACCCAAGAACCGGGAGGAGTCGACCCAAAAACCGGGAGGAGTCGACCCAAAAACCGGGAGGAGTCGACCCAAGAACCGGGAGGAGTCGACCCAAAAACCGGGAGTCGACCCAAAAACCGGGAAGAGTCTACCCAAAAACCGGGAGGAGTCTACCCAAAAACCGGGAGGAGTCGACCCAAGAACCGGGAAGAGTCTACCAAAAGCCAGAGGAGTCTACCCAAAAACCGGGAGGAGTCGACCAAGAGCCGGGAGGAGTCGACCCAAAAACCGGGAGGAGTCTACCCAAAAACCGGGAGGAGTCGACCCAAGAACCGGGAGGAGTCGACCCAAAAACCGGGAGGAGTCGACCCAAAAACCGGGAGGAGTCGACCCAAAAACCGGGAGGAGTCGACCCAAGAACCGGGAGGAGTCGACCCAAGAACCGGGAGGAGTCGACCCAAAAACCGGGAGGAGTCTACCCAAAAACCGGGAGGAGTCGACCCAAGAACCGGGAGGAGTCGACCCAAAAACCGGGAGGAGTCGACCCAAAAACCGGGAAGAGTCTACCCAAAAACCGGGAGGAGTCGACCCAAGAACCGGGAGGAGTCGACCCAAAAACCGGGAGGAGTCTACCCAAAAACCGGGAGGAGTCGACTCAAGAACCGGGAGGAGTCGACCCAAAAACCGGGAGGAGTCGACCCAAAAACCGGGAGGAGTCGACCCAAAAACCGGGAGGAGTCGACCCAAGAACCGGGAGGAGTCGACCCAAAAACCGGGAGGAGTCTACCCAAAAACCGGGAGGAGTCTACCCAAAAACCGGGAGGAGTCGACCCAAGAACCGGGAGGAGTCTGCCCAAAAACCGGGAGGAGTCGGAGTGTACTTGTTACAAAACCGGGAGGAGTCTAGCCAAAAGTTTGTGGGCAGGTTTTTTTTTGGAGGGTACCAACCTGGTTTTGGCGTTGTTGTTTTTTTTCAATCAAACACCTGGAGGAGTCTGGCCAAAAAGCTGCCTGGTTTTTGTTACGCGAACCAACCATGTCTGTGGTTTCACAGGCAAAAAAACAATAACACCCTTGCTCTTTTTGAGGGTCCCCTAAGAAAAACAAACACAGGTCGCTCAGTATGTGGGCAGGTCATTTTTGGAGGGTACCAACCAGTTGTTGGCGGTTTTCAAGTTTTCAAGGCAGTCCCTAAAAAAAGACGCGCCTGTATAGGGTCGACCTTTACGCGGATCCCAAAATGTGCTCCAGGGTCCCCACTGTGTTGGACACACACACACACACACACACCCAAACAGACCGTTCGGGGTCCTGATACTTAGACTGTGGGCCCCCCTCAACAAAAAAAACACTGCACATCACGTTGTCTGGGGAAGCAACCCTGGGTCCGCGTTAAAGCCGCCCTCTGCCGGCCGCTTTCGCAGAGAGTCATCATCATGGTGTTGATGATGCTGGTATCCCGCACCAGACCTCCGTAGAAGAAGCTAAGTCCTGGCAGCTTATTAGGGGTGGCAAAATGCGAAAGGACTCTTCCGGCTGAATGCATGAGCCTGGTTTGAAAGCCTGGGGTTCTTCTCTTCACAGGTGTCCTCTTGGTTTCCCTTGTAAAATGGAACCAAACCCATGAAAAAACCAGCGGAACCCATCTATCTCTGACCAAAGCCACACCGTGTCTCCCAAAATTGGGAACACCCACGAAGAGTGGGGGCGTCCATCCCGGTTTCTCTTGAAACACACATCCTAAAGAAACTCCCATGCTGTCCAACAGACACAAAGAAATGACATGTCTTGACACAAACTTAGTTCAATACACCATCCAGGGAAAAACAAGAATCGAAGATTAGTTTACAAAGAAATGACCTGTCTTGATATAAACTGAGACTAATACACCATTCAAGGAAAAAATGGAAAAAACATAAGAAGAAACAAAAACGAAGACCGGTTTAGGACACTCTCACGCGAAGCCATCTCCTGCAGTCATTACGAACACCAGCGCGGTCGACGTCAGCACCCATGCTGTGGCTCCTGCGTCACCTGCGTTTACCTGGGACAGCGATACTGCAAAGATGCGGAACAAAGATATGTAAAGGTGCTGGTTGTTTGATAGTAAAGAGAATAATAACAATGATTGTAATAATAAGCATAATAATAATGATGATAATAATAAACCCGTCATAGCCCCCAAAACCTTCTAGACCCGTTTGATGCAAACTCATGGAATACTGCAATATTTCACCTGTCAACTAGCTGGTATTTAGGAGCCCGTGCTTTCAGGTGAAGTGCAGGGGGAAACAGCAACCACTCTGTTGGCTTCTTGTGAGATTTGGCGAGGCTCCGCAGGGGACAAGAAACGCGCCCATCCAAGACTTAAGCACGCACAGCCGCCACATCGTGGCCTCCAAAAAGTTCTAAAGAACCAATGAATCAGGTTTTTCTTCAAGCCAACCTGAAAGTTGTACCCTCGGAAAACGATCAAAACCAAAATGGGATGTGGGACCCCCAAAGGTGACCAGGATTTCCCTTTGGGAACAACCAGAAAGGAGGTGGCACTCTCTTCGAAGGAGACGGTCGTGTCAACAAAACCCGCCGGCACTTTCTGCCCGCAAATATCCCCAAAGATTCTGCGGAGAAAAAAAGTTCCGTGCGGCGCCTGCCAGTTCTTTGCCATGGGCGAATGCAAACTGCGCTCAAAAACCAGAATGAGCAGGAATAGTTGTCAAATTACTCTCCCCACAACCTAGGGATAGGTCGGCGAGTACCTACGACGTACTTTTTGGGGCGGCCTGGTGGGCTTGCGTTCAACTCAAGGAAAACCTTGGCCCATGTTTGGCGATTCCTCCACAAAAGAAATACTTGCTTGGACGCAGGACAAAGCTCCGAAAGCAGGGTATCCCCCGAAAACGGAAAATGGACTCACGCAGTGCTTGGCTTCTTGGTCTCCATTTACTGCCCGAGATCGGTGTACCACCACTAGTGGCTCACGACTGACACAAGGCTAGGTGTTCACCTAGTGGGAAGCATGCAGAAGTTCGTTCCGCAACCAGAATGGGACTGTGGGGCATGAAACGAAGAAGGGGCTGTGGGAAACCAAAACCTAAGTGATCACAGGAGAGTGATGAACTGCACCTCCACAACAAAACTGACATACTATTCATGTCCCCTTCTGGAACCAAACTGGTCAAGACCTGGCAAGCGCAACAAACGATGACCTCCAGCACCCCCAAAGGCTCCAGAAACGTGAGAATTCGCGCACAGGAAGAAGCGGAGAATCCAACTATGCACAAATGGTTTTGTTAGGGGAGCTTTTTGGGGTGGCTCGGCTTTTTGAGGGTGTTCCAGCACCATTTCTGGGGTTGAGGCGTATATGCTGATCATGTCAGCAAATTGTTCTGTCATATGACTCCATACCGGGGATCCCGTCCCAGACTTGGTCTTGAGAGCAGTTGACAAAGTATCGAAGCGATCCGGAGCACATGAGTTGGCAGCACTGGTAGAGCTGCCTTCCTCAAATCCTTGAAGGATGCAAGTGTTCAGTCAGAAATTGAACTGTTAAAGCTTATTCAGAAATTGAACTGTTCATATTTAGTCAACCCCCGCCAAAGAAAAAAGGTTCGAAGGAGTCCCAACATCAAACCAAGTGGCAGTGATGACTGCCACGTCCGCCATGACGAAGTTCCCCGGCTTGCGGGATCGCTGTGAGTCGCCGGTAGGCTTCGAGCCGAAATCGCTAGAGCGGTGCTTCGCCGAAACCTTCGTCCACCAAACAAAACCAGCAATTGGGGAGAACCTGAGTCCTTTCACAGAAATCCAGATGTCCCCTCGCAAGCATGGGTGGATTCTGGCACGGAACCCACCCGAGGACCCCGAAACGTCCGGTTCCAGGGCAACGTGGACAGGTTTAACAAACTGAAACCGTTGCAGCTTCGCAACAGGGAATGACGGAAAGACATGGCTCCCTTCTTTTTTTGGGGAATCCGATATCCCCCAAAACCGCAAAAATCCTTCCCACTGCCCGCACATCCTTCCCCACCGATCGCCACGCATCTCCGAATCCATCGCAGGCCCGATTCGGCCGCTCGCCTTGATGCGGACATCAGGCACCGGTGCCTCGGGCTTGAGGCATCGAGGCTGGAGCGCCCGTTTCAGCCACTGGCTTTGACTCAACCAAAATGAGTATACATATTTATGCAGGGGCGCTACGATTTTTGCTAAAGGATCTAGCCGAGCCACCCAAAAAAGGTACTAACATTGACATTTGGGTGCTGAAATGGATTCTGCTGGAATTAATCTAGGGATTGTATTCTGCTCCTTGCTCCTTGCGACCCTTAAGGGATATGGTTTAGTCTACTGAAACCGTTACAAGTTACATGGTTTCCTCTCCAACAGGCTGCATGGAAACTTCTCAACTGTTTGCTTGTTTGCTCGTGGCAAAGATATAAATCATCTCTTCCTGCTCATTTGCTCCCCCACAAACCAGCCAGTTTTTTTGGGGGGCCCGCCAGGCATGAAACCTGATCCACTAAAGACCACCCTCCTGTCTCTCATCTCTCTACTGCTACCTTCCCCATTCTTTCCAGGGAAACTTCTTTCTAGAAAGCCTCCGGACGGCCGGTTGAAAAGAACGGGGAATCACCCCTTAGAATCTCACGTCCCTCATCTCCCTGTCTCCCTGTCTCCCCTTATCACTTGAAAGCCTTGATATGACGGAACCCCAATCGTTCACAACCATATCCTCTTCCACACAAACCTCCTATACCTGCAGCTCAAAAAAAAAAAAGCCCCACCCCTCAACCCGGGCCGGGGGCGGGGGGGTCCTCTTCACTTCCCTAACAACCTGTCCCAAGAGGTGTTCCTTTCCATCTTGAGTTCATGAGCCCATCGCCACGAGTCTTGTCCCACAATCATGACCAACGTTGCCTTTGAAATACCCTCCACAAGCACATGCAAAAGTTACCCCCCAAATCAGAACCCAAACAGCGGGTCGAAGGAAGTCCTTTTCTGAAAAAGGGGCTTCCTGTAGACATGATTGCCATGCTAGTCTGGGAGAGTGATCTGAAGGATCCTCCCATTTTCAATCATAGAGCCTTCGCCGCAACCAAGAATCAACCACGGGTTATCAAAATCTTGGGTTCCCAGGACCCCTCAACCCATTGCAATCTTTGCTCCTCTTTGTGTTTACCAAGATAGACTTGAACCCAAACGTTCTGCTTCGGAAGGAAATGAGAGCCACTGGGTTCAAGTCCACCTTGGGCGAATCAAAAAGCGAAGCCCTGCGAATTCTTTTGACCCCTCAACCCATTTCAGCGAGCCGCATAGACCGTGAGCACGAACTGGCCAGGGCTCTTCGCAGTCTCCGTCTGGCAGGGCGATTGCAGAAATTCAGAAAGCAGGGCCCCGGTTCCCATAGCCTAAGGGTCCACGGACTCTGCCCGCAAGGAAGCCCACGCAACTCCCCAACAACTCGAGAGTTCTTCGGAGAACTCTGGAGAACTCTGACAACTCCAGACCTCCCCCCCTCACCGCCAAAAAATAAGAAGCAGTAGCCCTGACAACCCTGGACCCCCCTGAACACCTCCCGACCCCTCCGTGAAAGCTGCCCCAAAGCGGGCCGATGTAACTCGCCCACCCGCCTGGCCGTTGCCCAAAGGCACCCGCGCCGCCATGGAGAGCGAGTCCTGAGACCCGAGTTTTAGAACTGGGAAGGGGGACCATTTTCGAACACGAGGTTCAGCTCATGTTCGAACACATGCATCGAAATCATTTTCGAGCACATCCAGGAACTCATTTTCCAACACAGGGGATGGGGGGGTGGGGTGGGGGGGTTCTCCCGTAGAACTTTGGAAACGCCCTTTTGGTTATGTCCCTTTTACAGGACCCAAAAAAATGGTGGCTGTCCTTTTCTTTTGGCTTCCCTTCGGAACCAAAAAGCGTAAAACACAAACCAAAGCCTTCGAGTCAGAACCCATTGGTCCAAACTCCCGGGCTTTGTGGAATTTGGGCGTTTTCTTGCCCAAAATTTGGTCAGTTGGGGAAAGAATCGTAACCCCTCCGCCCAGTCCCAATTTCAAGAACCCAAACTCGGGTCTTGCTTTCTGGAAGGAAGACAGCCAAGATTTCTCATGGGATTTTGCAGTAAGAATTTGTGAGGCGACCGGATCCTTGGCCCTCAGTCGACTTTGCTGCCGAGTTGATGCGGCATCCACCTGGACCCGAAAAGCCGCACGGCGCATGCCCACATCCCCTCCCTCCTTGCCCCCGTCAATGGCAATGCCCAGCTCCACCATGATGTGGCTGAGCGCCTCGCAAGAGTCGAGCTTGGGGTGTCGTGCAAGTCTCTGGCCATGGGGAAACGAACCAAGCAAAGCACACTGCATCAGCTACAGCCGCAATAACGGCAACGGCTCCACAAATTGGAAGCAATCATGAAGATGAAGGCAACAGGAAGACAGGCAAACGACAAGACGACGACGACGACAGCCACAATCGCGACCAAAGGGATAAGGCAAACAATCACGCGCAAAGACGCAATGTATAAAGGAGCTGTAGAAAAAAAAGGCAACCAACAGGCAGGGACGAAAAATTAAAGAAAGCGAATTGAAGAAAATTGAGCACACCAGAGGCACCAAGGCTCAGGAACGAAGCGACAAACAACAAACTTCAAGACGCAGAGACGATGACAAAGAAATTCTTGTGGCCATGCAGAGAAGAAAACATGTTGCCGGGCAATCGAGGCCTCAATGTCAGGTGTGAGGTTGTGCGCTCTGAGAATCGCTCCAGTCCGCTTCAAAACAAGACAGATTTGCCCTTGAAGCATCACCCCGCAAACGGCCAAAGGCTGAGGGCCTCTGAAAGCAAAACAAAACCGACCCATGGAAGCTGACGGGTATTGGAAGAAATACACCATAGCTGGCTCGCCGCTCTGGAAGCACTTGCGCCCCAAAGTTGCCCTGGGCCCTTCCAGGTGTGTTTTTTGTTTTCCTGTTTTTTGTTCTTTTTTCTCTCCGGTAGGGGCCTTTCCAAACCCTCCAAAACATGAAAAGTGAGCCATGATTCCAGTTTGAGTTGACCTCCTCCCCAAAAAAATCCCACCCCCTGCGCATTTCCCAAAAGCGCCCCAAGCCAAAAACCACCAGCCCATCGCCACCGCTCGGCCCATCGGGTTCCCACGGAGCCCATCGGAACGCCTCGGCGATGTCGTACATCTTGGGGCCCTCCCCGGGCAGCTTCGCGGCCCACATCCAGTTCCCCGAGGCCTCGCGAGACACCCGGGCACTCCGGCCGGGTGAGCCGAAGTCTTGACGTTGACGCTGGGCTTGGGGAGCCAAACAAAAAAATCAAAAGCTTTTTAGCGGCTGAGTGGAGTTGGAGTTCAACCACTAAACCACAATAAGCAAAAATGTGTCAAATGTTTCCCAACAACAACCATGTATTGGGAGCGGAGCTGTGTCTGGAGAGGAAGGTAAGCCGTCGTCGCTATGACCCCTGGATCAAAAAAACAAGTAAAAGGCTCATAGGTGTCCTTTTAGGTCAAATAGACGGGTTTCCCTGGTACATGATTCAACCACCAGGTAAACCAGGAATCGGAACCCATCTATTTTTCTACCCAAACAACCAAAAAGGACACCTATGAGAAGGTTGCACTAGTTTGGCCAAGGGGTTGTGGGCCACGCGCACAGCGCTGTGAAAGTCGCACGGCCCGAAGGGTGGAGAAGGGAGGTTCGTTCCAAAGAGCATTCCTTCGACCTCTGCCAGCACCATAGCATCTCTTTTGTGGACACCTGGGATGTGGAAATGGAGAAAGCTAATCCCAAAGATCCGAAATGGAAAAGCAAGGAAGATGAAATGGATTGATAGAATCGATTCCAAAATCCATCGGGCCATGGCCGCAACTGCCGCAAGTCCTCCAAAATCCTACGATACTTTTGTTTGAGGGCGGGAAAGTGGTAAAGTGTTTTTTCTTTCTAGTTTCATGTCTGGCACTGTGGAGCTGTCGGCCGGTGCCAACGCAGAATCCCGATGCGCCTTGATCGAGTCCAGAGTGGGGATTCGCACCCACGCCAGGTTGGTCAAAGCCTCGCACAAAAATCGGGGGCCGCCCAAACTCGGCAGGGAACCTGAACGCAAGAGGCGACCAGGTTCAATATGTCTGACCTGAAAAGAACACTTGGCCCGAGCCCGAAGTTGGATTGAAATATGTCATGTTGTGGTGCTGTTTGTTGTTGTTTGTTGTTACTATTCAATGGCGGGTATATAATACTGTAGCTAGCTAATGCTGTGGATGGACAGAATCCTGATATGAATGAAACTGCTGCAACCCTATGAATACTGGTGTACAACCCATCCACTAACTGGCGCCATGTTGGGAGTCCGTTTTAGGGGACCCCCCTAAAAAAGAACATGTTGGCTTTCCTTCCCCTCCCTTCAGAAACCAACCAAAAGAAAGGTACCAAGTGCACAAGAAGACGAGCGCCACCCATCTTTTCGGATCCCCACCCTTCCACCGCAAGATCTCGCTTCGATTCACCGCGCCTCCGCCACCGCCAGGCGCGCCATGGAGATGCAGCTGGCGGGGTCCCCTGCCATCAGTGCCAGTTCTTCGGGCCGAGACATGGGTGCCTCGTTGTTTTTTGGGGTGCTATCGGTTTTGTCCCCAGCTGAAAGCTTTGGGGTCTTAGCGCAGATAGGCTCCGGGGTGGTCCGGCCCTGAGGTGAGGTTCCACGAGGGTTCCACCAGGGTTCCACGAGGGTTCCACGAGGTTCTGCGAGGGCTGCAGGGTCGTGCGAGCACTAAAAAGAGCACCGCATGCTGTTGGGGATATCACCTGAGCTTATTTTTTTTGTTGGTTGGGTGTTAAGGGAAACCACAAGGAAAACACCATTCAAAAGGAAAGCGTCCGTTCTTCGGGGGAAAAAAAGGGCCGCAGAGTTGGCCAGGGTACACTCATCGACTCGATCGACTCTGAGATGGAAACAGGGTTTCCTGAATGTCCCCCCTCACAGCAGCACTCACAGGACTCACCTTAAATGGGCCCAAAACGATGATGTGTCAAAGCATCGAAAAGTAACCTCTGGCTAAAACGTCTTGAGGGGCCACGGCTCCCCCACTCTCCCCCCACCTCTTAGACCCTTCCCTCCGCCCCCTCCCCCCTCGAGCGGGGTCCCTCCCCGCCTGCCAAGCCCTTCAGGGGCTGCTCCCCGATGGCGGTGGCACCCCCGCTGGTGCTCAAAGGGCTCTGAGCGATGCACGCGAAGTCCGCCAGAGGCGTCTGCAGCGGGCCCACACCTCGCCACTCGCCAGTCGCCGGCGCGAGCCACGGGAGGCTCTCCCGGAAACAGACAACTGAAACCAAGCGGAGTCCAAAAGGAATGCGAAAGGAGGAAATGAAAGGAAACCGAGAAGGAAACCGAAACTGATTCTAGCAAACCACAAGGAAGCCAACATGAAACTGTCGGAAAACCATGGATGTGGATTTTCTTTTCCAAGGGTAGCACCTCTTCGACTTGACCAATCCACGAAACAAAAGGATCCGAGCACTTGGCATTGCTGCTGCGCGATCTGGCCAGTCACTGATCGGTCCACCTGCGTAGAGTCAAGGTCTCGAACCACGGAGCAGGAGCCCTGCTAAGGGTTGCGAATGGATGGCACTGGGTTTTGTTCAACACTGTGGGTGGACGAACTCCATTTCGCACCACCTGGGATAGATGAAACCCTATAAATGGGCCAAACCAGCTACCAACTGCCGCAGGAATTGGTCCATCCACAGGATGACGGCAAAGAACGGAGGGGGTCCTTTTAGCGTCCCTGAAAAAAATCCGGCCTTGTTTTTTGGGGACCCCCCAAAATGGAGGGTGTCCTTTTAGGTCCCTTTGAACCACACAAAAAGAGTACTTCCAAAAAGACACCGGGCATAACCATCCTCAGCTCTCAGCCATAAACACCCCGCTAGGAACAAAACGCGCCGGAAAATCCCAATGTCGAATAGGGGGAGCCAACAACCAAAAATGGTACCCATCAAAAACAAACACACACACACACACACATCACTTGCAGCAGTGCAACTTGCATTGCAAGCCTAAAGGGGAATAGAAGAGCGAGCTGACTATGTGAAAAAAGTCAGAAAAAGCAGTGAGTGTAGTTCTCAAAAAGTGGGGTCTAACTCGACCCGCGGATTGGCGCAAATTGGTTGCCGCTGATTTGATCAGAACCCTCCAGGAAACTCACAAGTCGGCCTTGCAACAAGATGCTAGCTTGGCCCAACCTCCAGTGTACACTAATACATGTGTATATATATATATATATATATATGTATAAATATGTATATACATACATAGCTCCTTTTGTATATATACATATATATATATATATACATATATATATATATGTACATATACGTGTATGAATCTATATATATATATATGTGCTAACGGGTGCTTTTCCAGGCTTCGTTGGTGAGACCCCGTTGTGCTTTTGCATGCATTTTACCAGTGTTCGCAGCACATGCCGGTTATCCCTAAACAGACGATTTCCGTCCGCGTTTTTCGTTAGTGTTTTCACTGCATCAGCATGGCAAGTCATTGCGTCCTTTGTGCTCATGTTTCGAACGAACATGGATACTTTCTTCACGTGTGTTTGAAGCGGGGGTGGGAGGGGGGTGGGGGGGGGGCTAATGTTATTCATGTGGACATGATTCGATGTTGAGCTGAGTTATGTGGCATGCTTTCTTGACTGCTTGGTCAGGTTCGAACTCGTTCTGTTGTCAAGGTTGCGCAGAGTTGCTCTGCTGAAGTGCTGGCACATGGTAAGCACACCCGCCCACGCGCATGTCGCTCAAGTGTACTTATGTCTGGCGCATGGTAAGCACACCCGCCCACGCGCGTCATCTCAGCACTGTAACTACCCATGCGTGGCACATGGTAAGCGCACCCGCCCACGCGCATGTCGCTCAAATGTACTCATGTCTGGCACATGGTAAGCACAGCCGCTCACGCGCGTCATCTCAGCACTGTACCCATGCCTGGCACATGGTAAGCACACCCGGCCACGCGCGTCATCTCAGCACTGTACCCATGCCTGGCACATGGTAAGCACACGTGCACTCGCTCAGCACCGCACACATGCCAGCCAAATGGTAAGAACACCCACTCACTTCTGGCTGCGCACTGGTCTCAGCCCTGAAAAAGGGCCAATAAAGCAAGGCTGGATGGATGAAAAATGCGCGGCGCCTAGGCGAGAGAGCGCCTGCAAGTGCACCCGTCGGGATATATATATATATATATTCAGATGGTGTGTCATATTTTCCCAAGCTCAAAATGTAAATATCGTGTTCGGAGATCCCAGACTCGTGCCTTGTTTGTGAGGAAGCGCTTGGAGCACACGGACAGGAGCCGCAGCACACCTGCGGCAGGTGGTCAATGGTGGTTAGTTTGGATTGGGGGCGGGCCAAGCTGGTTGGGAATGCTCCGAATTGCTTTGAATCTTACCCTCCTGTCCACGTTGCCATGGAACTTGACAGGTGTTTTTTGTTCTTTTTCTGGAAGACCGTTTTCCTTTTAAAGAACCCCCTTCCGATTCCATGTTGATTGGTGGGAGGGTAATTGAGCGCCCTTTTGGGCTCTGTATTCAAATTCGAAACCCAAGACTCTCTCTTGCCCAGAACTGTAATTGAACCTTCTGGAATATGAATCGAAACGGGGGACAAAAAAGAATACGGCTTTGAACCCGCGCGGTGATCGGGCAGCCAGAAGCCAAGCGATCCCGCGATGAGAGAAGTTCCAAATCGGAGGGGTGACACTGTTTCAACAAAGATCATGCCTGCGGAACTGGGCTGAGACCCAGATCACCTGCAAAAAGTATCTAACTTTTGTTGTTTTAGTGGAAACTACCTCACCCTGAAACCTACAAACCCAAGGAGTTGGCTGGTTTCCGCCTGGACCCTACGCCACATTGGGCCCCATCAATTAGCTCTTATTGGGATTGGGGACCCCCATTCTTTGCCATCCAAGGATTGAGATGCTAATTGGTCGACCTTTCAGACGCCTCAAACGAGCTTAGGCCTCTGGGAAGCTGCGACTCGCCAAAGGCAAACCGACCCTTGGGTTTTTTGGTTCCCTGACCGTCTGACCAGCCTCGGTATGTCTCCCCCAAACCAACAACTGGTTACTTGGCTTGGGTCTGCGCTTCTTGAGGGTACACCATAACTTGGTTTCTGTTGACCCCCCTGCAAAAAGTTCAACTTTTTGCGGGTTTACTGGAAAACCCCTTGATTTCAACCAAAAGTTAAAGTCTCAAGACCCAACCCAATAGCAGTCAACTTAAGCTAACACCGAAGCCCACGGAGCTTCCTCTGCTCTCGCCTGTCTCCAGGGCCACCTGCACCGTCAGGGACGCCGGGAGCTCCTGTGCCCCCGCACAAATCGAAGCGTCGAGTGGACGATCCGGCAAAAAGCGCCGCGAGAAATCGGTGGGCGTGGGTCGAAAATAGGGGCACAAAATGGGTTGCCCTGGTAAATGCAATGGAGCGCCCCCCCACCCTCAAAGAAACACATGGCATAGTTTCTTGCTGGTGCACAGCAGGGAGTAAGGGAATGACCTGAATGGCCCTTATAAACCATCCAACTGGTGGTTTCCTTTAAGGGAACCCTGGGTTCATTCCCACATTCCCTACCTATCGCACCAGCAAGCTTGAACCCGATGCCAAAGCGTTGTCCTGGTCGAACACATAAATCGCTCCGGATCGGCGATACCAAATCAGTCTTTCCTCACGTTCAAGAAGGCGTATCACAAAAAGCGGCCCTGAAACCCAACCTTCACAAATAGCTCTGCGTGTGGTGTGTGTTTGAGTGAGGAAGACAACTTGGGTGTGTCCTTGTAAGGGTACATACTTCTCTATATTTCAGTGTTTGAAACTACACCGAACTGCCCTTCTTCCAAAAAAAAAGCATATTTACCTGTGGCGATGTCCCTTCAAACCAGTCGAGATCTAAACCAACGCCTCCAGAAGTCGACTGCACAGCAGCCATTCGGCTGGAAACTGGGGCGCCCTTTGTCCCATTTTTCCGGATACCCTGAGCCCAAGGGATCAATCGATAAAATCCACCGACGTCAGCTCGCTCCAGAGCTTTGGGGATCTGCTTGTAGATGCGCTGCATCTTGAAGACCTTCTGGGGCATCTTGCCCAAGACCTGCGATCGATGCGATCGGATCGTGGGCGGCTTCGCGTGATTTGTGTTTCACCCTATTTTTCGGGAGCACGGATCCATTCGTTCCCCGAAAAAGAATCTGCGAATTCTGGAAGCCGGAATCATGGTGAGTTGGCTTTATATAGGTGAGCTCGCCGTTCAACTGGGCCACGATTCTCGCTGGATCTGGGAAGTCTCTCCCGTCGGCTGACGGCGCGAAAATCCGTAGAATAGGCAGAAAGATCGATCGTGATCCTGCCAAGAAATGGCCGCCCGAAGCCCCGCAGTCTTTGGGGGCCGTGTCTCCACCCAAAGCGATTGTCATGGCCCCAAGGGGCTTCCCTTGGTTCACCAAAACTGTATGCCTGCGGGGTGAAATGAGCTCACTTTGATGTAGGTCCTTTACTTGGGGTTCCATTTCGTATTCCAGGTTCTCGAATTATTGTAAGAACGGCGCGACCTTTAGGTTGCCCATCCTCCAGGAAATGCCGCCCTACCCAGTACACCTGCCCCCCCCCCATTTCCCGTTCTTCCCCAAGCGTTGCGGAGAACGCTGCTTAACTAGGTCCTTCAGTAGAGAGGCTGGAATAAGGCTACCCTTTTTTCTGTCGTCTATTTTAGGGGAACCCTCCCAACCAAAAAAGGGGTACAAAAAGAGGGCACCTAGCTGGGGGACCGAGTTTTTTATCTGGGCGCCTTGTCCAGCGGCAGGTCCACGGGGGTGGAGTTGTCCCGGGTGTCCTTGACCACCACCTTGCCGTCCCCGGTGATGGTGCCTGTCGAGCCGAAGCCCGGCGGCGGAGGCCGAAAGCCCGGCGGTCCAAAGAGACGGCAGCGGGAGAAAAAAAGCGGGCGGAACCCACGGCCACGGGTTCGGTGTTGGGTGCTTGGTTCATCTTTTTTGTCTTTTTATCCCTCTCTCTCTCTCTACATCTCTCCTTGTTGCATTTGCTGTTTTAGCGGCAGAGGTGAGGTCCTCGCAGCACCAGCAGCACAGAAAGTCCAACAGCACCCAAAGCGTCCAAAAGCCGCCTGCTTGGCAAGGATTCGGATCCAACCACCATAAGGCCTGCAATTTCCCTTTTCAACCATCCTGAATCTGGTACCCAATCAGCCAAAGCGGGGCTCAATCAAGCACCAAAGCTTGGTTGACGTTGAAAGGGGAGCAAAAAATTATACATTTTAGCAGTTAAGTGGGGATTTCCCTCTAAACCACAATAAGCAAAAATGTAAAATGTTCCCAACAACAACCATGAAAGGTGACGGCTGCAATGAAAAACCCCATGGTGCGTTCGCAGATCGCGGAGCCGCAGGAAATGGGCGGCAAGTCGGCTTCCAGAAAGTGGCTCCTGAGAATTCCTTTGACTCGGCTCTCTACTATAGTTGTAAAGGTTTATATGGGCGTGTTCCTTTTTGAGCGTACCGCTGTTCAAGTTGGCTTCAGGGGTTGGTTCCAAAGGGAAAACCACATTTGTTGAGGTCCCCCTATTTTGACACATGCCATCACCTTCTAAGTGTTGACCATAGAATGCTCGCATGATGGACCGCCCTGTGATCCAACTTCGATCGCGATCAACGCTGACCTCGGATTGGGCCTTTTTGGGGGGGAGGGTCTCTCAACCAGCAGCTGGGTACCCGTTGAGCGTCCGAAACGTCGGTTCGTGTTGGAAGCCGCCCCGCGCCTACCACTGCATAGGGCACCTTCTCGCGCTTGCAGATCTGGTCGAACAGGGCCTGGAGGTCCCAAGTTCGGGTCATTTCGGTTGGGGCTCCATTCCAAAACCGCAGGCCTCTGCATGATGGCGGGTTCGGGTATCCAAACAGCGGAACCCCCTGCAACCCTCCGGAACCCTCCGGAACCGAAAGCTGCCCCAAACCACGCCTGAGCTTGGGCAGAGACTCTGGGGCTCTCAGCTGTCCCTTACCGCGGAACAGACCCAGAGAATGCAAATGGTTGCCCAACCTTGGGTAGCGAAGCACGCCCCGTCGGGAACGCCAACGCCAAACAAAATGTGGGAAAATCCCATTTGTCCTGCGATTTCCTCTTTGGGTCCTGAAAAAACCACCCAAAACGGGTACCAACTCGGAAAAAAGACGTCCAATTGGGAGCCTTTGGGATCCCTTGGCTTGGGTTGGTTCAGGGCGGAGATGGTCGAAAAGGCGCGCATTTCGAGGCAGGCCAAGTATGTCGCCAAGTGTCTGAACTGATTATAGGCTGTGGGTCAGAATCAAAATGGGGCACCTTGGCAAATGGAACCAAAGACTAAAACCTGCTTAACCCCAGTTGCTTACTTTTGACCCACACACATATGTTGCCAAAGAATCCTCCATTTATGGAACAGCTCCGGAGGGATCTGATACGGAGGTCGCGTCGGGGCGAACTGGAACGAACAATCGCCAAGCAACTGGTCGCTTCAGACTTAACAGGCACCGCAAACCAGGGATCCGGATGCATTATACACCTGAACATTGCAACTTGTAAATGGTGGTTTCCAACTTTATTTTGGTGTTGAAAAAGCAACATGTTTCAATTGGTTGCAAAATGGAACCCATCCTGGTGGGTGTCCTTCTGTTCATTCGCACTTCTCTTACGGCTGGCCAACGTGTTGTCGCTCGTTGGGTTTACGGGAGTGGCTAGGTCAACCTCTGTTTGTGAGCGCAGGGAAACGAGGCAGGGCTTTCTCTATTTTCCAATGCAGCATCCCGCCAAGAGGAAGCTCGCCTCAAATTGGTCAAAGCGTGGCTGCTGTTTTGCCCCTCTGCAAAAGGTGAATCACTTTTCGTGGGTTCAATTCGGAAGACCGACTTGATGTCAACCCAAAAGTTGAGACCAGTCAAAAGATCCGTTGCCCATAGCAAACAAGTAAGCTGGCCTCTGCAAGGGCAGACTCGGAGAGACCTTCGTGAGGTGCCTGTAACAAGCCGCTTGCGTTCAGCCAAGGTGCCCTATGGGCCCAGGTGGAAAGCTGAACTGGGCCAGCTAAAAAGCGCGGACCAAAATAGGGGACCCCCGAAATCGGCGGCTCTCCTTCAGATTTCCCGTACCAACCTGAAGGGTACCGGGCGCCTGATTCTTGACGCGGACCCATGGTTTCTTTTGGGGCTCCCAAGAGAAAACCATGCGAAAATGCTACCCCCCGTCTGGTTTTTGAGGTACCCTTTTGCAGGAAACCGATGCCATTTCGGAGATAGCCCTTGGACGCAACCCCATAGTCACCTGTCTTGGCCCAGTTGAGGCAAGTTTCCCTTAATGCCGCTGTTTTGACCCAACGGATCGCGGGGTTTTCCGCGCATTTCTCCGGATCAACGCGGATCGGTTGCAGCGCCTCGTTCTCCTTGCCCAGCAGGAGCGCATTGTTCTCCTGGAACTCCGCCGTCCACAGCTCCTCAGCGAAACCAAAGCGGAGCCAAGTGGATTCGGCGGCCCAAAAAAACGAAGGGGCGACCGAAAACCGAAAATTGCCGTAGAAATTTAGTTGCCCTCTAGCTGGTGTTTGGAGTGGTTTTTTGGAGGTTGCGGAGTAGACAAGCTCTCCGCAACAACAACCCAGAAAACGGAAAACTACGGCTGTTTAACAAGGGGATGACATTGGGTACACTCACCACATACAAATTGCCAGCAGAAAAAAACAGCACAACACACAACTGACAAAGTCAACGAAGTGTGTTGTCTGAGTGTTGCTGTGCTCGATCGGACTGGCACAACGCAAACATATCAAGAGCAGTTCTGAAGCAACCGGCTAAGAGGACAGAAAATGATTCACCAAACGAGCACCACAACGAAAGGAGAGAAACAAATGGGCCGAGAAGCAAGCGGTTTTGTAAAACAAACAGGGCAAACACAAACGATACGAGCCTCTATTCAGGACGGGTGCAAACCTCATGTAGAGGGTGGCTTCCTTTGGCTGTCCCTTTAAAAAAAGCGGCATGAAGTAGGCTACCACCAAAAAGCACGCCTACCTTGGTCCTCACACGTTGGGACTTGTTGCTTCCGCAAAAAGGGGAATCCTGGCTTTCGGGGAAAGGCCAAATCTGATTTGGGTGTCTCAAGATAGGTTATACCCCCAAAGTGGCTCCTTGTGGTTTCCCCGTAATCCCCGTAAGCCAAGCCTAAAAGTCTACCCTCAAAAGACAAACCCATGTCCAAAGGAGAAACTGTTTGGTGCCCATTGAGTTGGGTTACTCGCTTTTTGGGATGAGCAAGACCCGTTTCGCATGCATATCCGTCTTCTCTTCAGGTCGCCTTCTTGGGTTGGCTTGAAGGGAGGCCAAAAGGAAACCGAAGGCCTCTTTTTTTTGGGGGGGGAGGGGGGAGGGTCCGAATCCCTATTTGTCCAGGGCAAGCTGCCCCGTTCTTTACAAGGAATCCTTCTTTTCAGGGAGCCCTAAAAAACCCAAAGAAACCGCGGGCTTTTGAAAAGAACCATGGCTGAAAAGAGATCACAAAGGACTCAACCCCTAGAATTTGTTGAGACCCCCCGGGTCGTCGCTGGGTGCCGAACCAACAGAGACATGGACGGATCCCCCACGTGCATCTTCCGCAGATCGATCACCGCACCTCGCGCGGGCGGGCTGGTGGTCTGCCGCGCGAAGAAGAAAAAAAAAGGAGTCCTGGTGAAAACCCGTGGGCCGAAAGCCGAAAGCGGCTTTCCCTCTGGCCTACAACCATGGAAGCGGACCCCAAAAGGATAGATGTCGTCTTTCAATACCCTCCGTTCAGCTTTGAGAGGGAGGGTACCTCACGTTCGAGAAGCCAGGGAAAGCCATGATTTGGCTTCAGAATTGGTACTGCCTTTGGGGGCTGATTGAAAGGGAAACCAAACCCAAAATACCCAAATAACATCAGGCCAATGAATCTGCCTTCGGCCACACCATATGAGGGGTCGCTTTGCGAAAGGGCGGCTTTCTGTCAAATGGGGCAATCTTCCAGAACTGGCTTCATGGCAAACGCATCTTTTTCCAAGTCGACTTCTGTCACTTCCTTGCTCGGCTAGCCACACCCGGCCTGCAGGCTCGCTGATCTCCTTCAGCACGTTACCGGAGCCTCGAACGAAGCACTGCGGTTGTAGTGAACAACAACGAGCTGGACCCTTCTGACGGATTGTACAAGAAACAGCCACGTAAAAATGCAACGAGATCGTTGCCAGCCACTTGGCTCATTTCGGGCGCTTGGCGCGAGCAAACATCCAATTGAGGATGCCACGTTTTCGTTGTTTTCTTTTTCTTTTGTTCATGGGCCAGGCCATGTTTGGCTCTGTGCAGCGAGCTCAACAAAAGTTTGCGGTTCTCTCTGCCCCTGTTCTTCTTGCGTCAGCAAGACAGCAACCAGGGCTTCGCAAGGAGGCGACATCTTCAACTGAGCGTGTCAGCGCAAGGGAGGAACTGACCAGAAGACGTGCTGATCGGAATTGCGCTCATCGCAAATCCACCCTTACCCAGATCCGGGACCGATACAGCGGGCTGCTTCTGCGATGTGCTCTGCAATCACGGAAGGCTCGCAATCCGGCCGCATGCAGTAGCAAGGCAGCGCACATGAAGGACAGGGGATTCTCTAACTTCCACTATTACAGGTGTGTCCCTTGTTTTCCACTCGCAGTGTGCTCTCTTTTTTTAACGGACCTGGAGGGTATTACTCATATGTCTCACCATCTTTCAAACCCACGCCTTCAGCCTCCTTTGATCTGCATCACACCCCTCTCATGACTGGGGGATGTGTCCATTCAAATTTCTTTACAATAAGTCACGCCGCATGCAAGGTGCACTTAGCTTCCAGTTGAGGAGTTACTTTTTGCTCGCTGGCAGAGTTGACCGGGCCAACTCCAGCGCACAAAAACAAGACAGCAAAGGGGCAAAGTAATACGCCTCACCATACGGAACAAGCAAGACAATACAAGAACAGCAACGCGCAAGCACAGTGCTCTTGGGAAACTCGCTGAAGCAAAAGCATCCCCGGCAAATTAACTGAAGGAACCCAAGGCGGTCCTTGCCCCATCAAAAGCGTCCAATCCTTCAACAATGGGTGGGTTTCTTCTGCCAACGTGCTAAGAAAAGAAGAAAAAACATCATCCACATGGGTGTGTTTCTTTTTGAGGGTACCCCTTTTGGAGTGGTGTTTAAAGGGAAACCCGTTTGGGTGTCGTTTTAAGGCCCCCAAAATGGTGTTGTTGCTTTTTGGTTCCCCTTCAAAACCAAACAAAATGTATTCTCAAAACAAACGCGCACACACACACACACACACACATTTGTCGACCAGCTTCTCTACACCCCAAGCCAACCGCCCACGCCTCCAGCTCCTTGGTCGTGGATCGAGAGGATGGGGTTCTTCTCCCTCGGACCGAGAAACCGGGAAGCCACGATGTAAACCACTGCTCTTGGGTTTGGTGGTGTTGGAGGGTGTGGGTGGCTGGGGGGGGTGCTTTATCGGTTGGTGTTGGGGTGTTTTAGGGGGGGTTGGGGGGGTTTTGGGAGGGTTTGGATTGGGGGGGGAGGTTCACACATAAAAGCACGAATTGGAGACAAAGCCAGAGCGTGCGAACACAAATGCAAGAGGCAGAGACAAACTATTTACATCCGACGGTGAATCCAGTGTTGGGTCATTTCCTGAAGGGTCATTTCAGGGCGTTCCGAACTCATGGAAGCTCACAGAAGGATTATTGAAACTACCAGGCCTCCTGTCCACATTCATGATTGTTGGAAAGAGGTCAAGGGGTTTCTCATTCGAAGCAGAACCTTAATTGCCTCATTTGGGGAATAAACCTTCAGCAAAAGAAGAAGCAAGTTCTAATCTTCCAAACTGAGCGAGTGTGCGACGTGGCTGGCGGCCTTTTTGCCCGTTCAGTGCATGGCTCCATACCCTCTGGGAAGGCCAAGCTAGCTGGGTTAGCAGGAGCGAGGGGACATGGGGACATGGCCAAGCTACCTTCAAAATAGATTTCAGGGGACATCAAAGTGGCCATGGGTCAAAACCCAAATCGTACCCCCAGTGAACATCCCAATCCAACCACTAAAATAGGTTCTAAAATGGGTGGTGCACCTATTTCAAAATGCTACCATTGGTTTGGAACCATGGCCAAGTAGCTCTTCCCCTTTGCAGCGGGTGCCCCTTACCCATCACATGATCAGTGCGAGACCATGCTTGAAAGGGTGGCAACTGCCCTCTTTAGTACCTTTCTGGGGTACACGGAAAATGATTATCTTTATATCTTCCACATTTAGCCCTAAAATACAAAATGGCTGTGGCGCAATTGCTACCCAAACCTTGGTATATGGAAACAAAGCCAATTCCCTTGGTAACGGAATCCGGCGGTCTCAACATTACGAGGGTCCATGTTGAGAAAACAACCATGTCTCGCTTGAGGTCCTTTTTACTCGCCCCGGCTTTTTAGGGTCCATGTTGATGACAACAACAACAACAACAACAACAACAACAACAACAACAACAACAACAACAACAACAACAACAACAACAACAACAACAACAAACGACGACGACGACGACGACGACGACGACGACGACGACGACGACGACGACGACGACAACAACAACAACAACAACAACAACAACAACAACAACAACAACAACAACAACAACAACAACAACAACAACAACAACAACAACAACAACAACAACAACAACAACAACAACAACAACAACAACAACAACAACAACAACAACAACAACAACAACAACAACAACAACAACAACAACAACAACAACAACAACAACAACAACAACAACAACAACAACAACAACAACAACAACAACAACAACAACAACAACAACAACAACAACAAACAACAACAGCACAGCAACAAGCAGCACAACAGCAGCAGCACAACAACAACAACAACAACAACAACAACAACAACAACAACAACAACAACAACAACAACAACAACAACAACAACAACAATAAATTATATCTAAAAATGATAATCATAAATAATAATAATATTAAAAAAAAATGATAATAATAATAATAACAAATGAGGCGTTTCCCCCCCCCCTTCCCGTTTTACTCGCCCCAATTTTTTACCAGCCCCGGCTCACAACATCGCCCCCCTCATCCACGAGGGCCTCTTGGACCGACCAAGGCCTCCGGCCCAAGCTCCACACAGGAGCGAACCACTCGGTTGACCTGGCGGTCAAGCGCCAAAGGGGGCAAAGCCACGGGGCCTCCCGCATCGGAAAGAAATGGAAAGGGGCATCGGGTTTGCTTCAAAAAAAAGAAGGAAAGAAAGAAAGAAAAATTGAGAGAGAGAGAGAGAGAGCACACATACCCCAAAAAGGTCTTCGAAAGAACGCACACCCCAACAGGGCTTAGGGGGCTTGTGGAATGTCGCCCTTTCTGATGACGGCGTTGATAGTTGAAAAGTTGAAAGTGGAGCGTAGTTGGTGGGTTAATCCCGCTCCCCTCCCCCCCCGCCATTCATGTGTGTGTGTGTGGAAAATGATTGGCCCCTTTCTGCATTAAAGAGGGTGGACTTAACCGGGCTCCGGTCTCTTTTTCGTTTCCAATTCATCCAAGGGCACTCCAAGAAGGCACCCGTGTGGAACCTCCAACTGGATCCAACTGGAGTCGGTTTCCCTGTGGTTTTCCCTCAAACAACAGCACAGAAAAGGGAATCATCAAGACGAGACCTCCAGGGGCTAAGTACCAAGGCAAGGTGATTTGTGAATTGCTACTTTCGGGACTTGACTGTTTTGTGCTTTGGGTGTCCAACATGTTTAGAGTGTCCAGCCCGTTTGGAGACAAACCCCTACATCCAAATCCTCGATTCAAAAAACCCGGAACCCCGCGCCGCTTCCATAGCATCGCCCAAGTTGTAAGATAAACTCTGCATACATGTTTTGCATATTGTTTACGACATATCCAAAATCTGAAGTAAGGGATCCCTAAGTAAGGGACCTTCATTATGGACTTTGGCCTGATTTACTCCCGAATCGGTGAGCTCGAAACCCATAAATGGGCAGTTAAAACGACATGGCTGTTTGGGTTCCATCCTAAAACATGACGAGTTAACATGCATGTCCTTTTCTGCGCAGGGGCATGGCCCACACAGTTGGGTCAAGCAAGCTCAAGTTCATGATGCATCTCGCCGCATGTCAGCGTGACTAGTCCCGCTAAACGAAAACCTCAGCGTGACTAGCTCCCTCCACCCACCCACTTCCGATCGAGTGGATTGGCCCCGAAAAAGGATCAAGACTTCTTGTTCGCCACTACAAAGGTCCAAACCCAAAACCACTTCCTGAGCGGCTTGGCCCGAAATGTCCCAAACTTTCCGTTTGCTACCCAAACGTATGTATGCATGCATGCATGCATGTATGCTGTATGTATGTATGTATGCATGTATGTATGCATGTATGTATGTATGTATGCATGTATGTAAGTATGCATGTATGTATGTATGTATGCATGTATACATGTATGCTATGTATGTATGTATGTATATATACAGCATGTATGTATGTATGCATATTTATGCGTATGTATGTATCATGTATGTATGCATGTATACATCATGTATGTATGTGTAATACAATGTATTATGCTTGTAGATATAGTAAATGCAATTATATTTAATAGATAATTGTGATATGTATGTATGTGATGAAATATGATATTGAATGATGAATATGAATTTATCATGTGATGTAATGTTGTATCATGATGTGATTGTGATATGCGCATGATAATAACGTAATATGCATAATATATGTATGTATTATTATGCATGTAATATAAATGCATGTGTGCATGTATGTATGCATGCATGCACGCATGTACGCATCTATGCACATGCATGTATGTATGTATGTCACGTATGTACATGTATGCGCACATAATATCTACCCATCATGTATTATTATTTATTATGTTATGCATGCACACATCTTACGTGTGTATGCATATCGCATGCACATTTGGTACTGTATACATGCACTGTGATTTGTGAATGATGCGTATTTATGTACGCATGTATATGCAATGTGATGTACATGCCACCAGGTCAATGTGTGTATGCGCGTACGCGTACGTATTTACTAACCATGATTTATGATAGCATCGTATGTGTTTTGTGACGTGTATTGTATGTATGTACTCATTGTATGTACTTATGTGATTATGACGATGTGTTATTATGTGTTAGTCGTACATGATGTATTTATATTATGTGTTATGTATTGTATTATGATATGTGGACAATTAGCATGTATTGATACGATATGTGATGTGATGCATCGTTGATTATGTGATGTATGTATGTTATGTGCATATGTATGTTGTGTATGCTATGTTACATTGTGTATGTATGTATGTATGATCGTGTGTAGATGCAATTATACACGATGTATGTATTATGTGATTATGTATGTATGACGTTACGTATGTATGCATGTATGTATGTATGTACGTATGTACGTATGTATGTATGTATGTATGTATGTATGTATGTGTGTATGTAATGTATGTATGTATGTATGTATGTATGTATGTATGTATGTATGTATGTATGCATGTATGTATGCATGTATGTATGTATGTATGTATGTATGTATGTATGTATGTATGTATGTATGTATGTATGTATGTATGTATGTATGTATGTATGTATGTATGCATGTATGTATGTATGTATGTATGTATGTATGTATGTATGTATGTATGTATGTATGTATGTATGTATGTATGTATGTGTATGTATGTATGTATGTATGTATGTATGCATGTATGTATGTATGTATTTATGTATGTATGTATGTATGTATCTATGTATGTATGCATGTATGTATGTATCTATGTATGTATGTATGTATGCATGCATGCATGCATGCATGCATGTATGTATGTATGTATGTATCTATGTATGTATGTATGTATCTATGTATGTATGTATGCATGTATGTATCTATGTATGTATGTATGTATCTATGTATGTATGTATGCATGTATGTATGTATGGATGTATGTATGTATCTATGTATGTATGTATGTATCTATGTATGTATGTATGTATGCATGCATGTATGTATGTATGCATGCATGCAGGCATGCATGTATGTATGTTTGTATGTATCTATGTATGCATGTATGTATGTATGCATGCATGCATGTATGTATGTATGTATGTATCTATGTATGTATGTATGGGTCCAATCCCCCCAAGAGTGACTCAAGTCCGAAACGGAACTCGGGAGTTCCCTCCTGCCTTCTGCTGCATCTCCGCATCCCCGCGCTGCACTGCGTTGAAGTCCAACTCCTCCTGCAGAAGGAGCTTCCGAGATGCCGGAAAAAGGAGCCGAACCTTGGGAAACAGCTCTGTTCAAAAGGAAGAAGTTAACTTACAACAAAGTTGTAACGAAAAAACTAAAAGAAAAATCAGCAGCAACTCGAAGAAATAAACCAACAAACCAAAAAAGGCACCGCTCTCATGCCCTCGGGCTCCTTGCCAAGGAGTGAAGAGTTGATCCATCGAGGCTTGTAGCTACCCCTCGGGGTGCCGGTTGGGGGGGAAGCCATCGAAACACGGTCGCCACATCTCCGCACATCTCCCTCCCCCCGAAGAGGTTCCTTAGCTTCAGTCCTCAAAGCTTCGCATGGCCGAACTTCGCATCGGTTGATGCATGGAACACTGGTTCAATATCTTTACATTCGTCCTATTTTGGTGGTGCCCTTTTGGGGGCAAGCCAAAAAGTGTGTCTTTTTTGGAGGGTACCCTTATTGGGGTTGTTTTCAAGGAAAAACAAAAGGGTAACCACTTATATTTTTTGGGGGGGTCCCTCAAAAGACAAACCCAAAAAATAACCATCCGAAAAGGCTCCGCCAGTTTGGAGACACTCCTCCGCAAGATGGACCTCAGCTCTTGTCTGAAAATTCGGAGTTTCCTCTAAATGGTAGCAAGCGAAAGAACGGAACATCGCAGCCTGGGTCCTCCAGTAAGAATAAGGGTACCCGATTTTTTCCAATAGTCTATTTTAGTAGGAGAACCCTCCCCCAAAAAGTTGGTAAAAGGGCACTACTGGGGGACCTAGCAGCAAACAAAAGAGCAAAGGAACAATTCCCACTTCGGCAAACTGCCACATGGCAACTTGTGTCCACCCTCAAGCCAAGGCTTCCTGATTCCTCGCCGGTGTGGAATGGCTTTGCGATTGTTCAAAGGGAACCCTCCTCGAGGGGTCGTCCAAACTCTTCCTTGTCATGGTCCCTTTTTAAGTCGGTCCAATTTGCTGGTGATGTGTGATTCGGACACCGAAATTTCATCTTAGCAGAAGAGAAAATCACCTCTCCCACTGTGAATGCGAGAAGAGACCTCAAAAACCCACTTTGATTCGAAAGCGTTGGGGAAAAACTGATTAAGAAACAAACAAGAAGTTTGAAGGCCTTGCAAAAAAAAGAGCATCAGAGGTTCCCCTACCAATGTGCACGACTCACCTGTCCAAAAGGGGGCAGTTGCTCCCAACCCATTTCAAAGCCCGAAGCCCAAGTCCAAAACGAAAACCCGTTGAAAGAAGGGATCCAAAGGGGTACGCGGATCCCAACCCACCTTTAGGTACAAAGATTGACTTGGTCGATCGGGGAAATGTTCAGGGTTCCTTACAGAAGACAGCCCAACACCACCTGATTCACGAGGGGGGCCTCTTCAGCTGGCAGTTAAACCTCAGGTGGGGCCCTAGCATAGGTGGCCTTTTGGAAAAATAGATGGCTACAACCTATCTAATTAAACCAGTGGAACCCATCTATTTTTAACTAAACTCACCTAAAAAGGGAAAGCCTCTGGGCCCTAGTTTTATGCACCACCCATTTTAGAACGATGTAATTCTTAATTTTTCTATCAATCCAAGACCCGAAGCCGTTGGATGATGAACCATCTCCATCTCCAGTTTCCAAAATATCGCTTAGTCTGCCTGAAGTGGGGTTACAAAAAACCCGGGCCCCACCTGAGGGTGTTTTGGCCCATGGGTCAAAATCCCAAGCCCGGTTATTTGTCAACCACTCAAATAGTTCAGCCCACTGTCCGGGCATCCACCCAATCGATCCCAACGAGCTCTCCTGGTTGTCGCCGGCCACCATGGAGGAGGCCGCCCCGCCCCCCACGCCGATGCGGTACGCGGGGCCCCCGATCTTCACCACCAGCTGCCCGGCCTCGCGGCTTGGCGCTGGCGGCGCTTCGAGCGAGGCGGAAGGCGGTTCGGAGAGGCCGGAGGCGGAATGGAAACAGTAGCACAATAGTGGTGAAATGGTAGGGAAATGGTGGAAAATAGTGGGAAGTAGTGGGAAGTAGTGGGGAAACAGTGGCAAAACAGTGGTTGGAATAGTTTGTGGTACATGGTGGTTGGCCGCTGTTAAACAGTTGGAACGACACGGAAACCAGTGCAATCCATCTCCTTCCAACCAACCTGGCCAATGTTCGGACACCAGTGGCCGGCCACCTGTTGATAGGTTGGGGCCGGAAGGGCAGCCGATTAAAAAAATAATAATCGAAGGCCGCAGTCAGAGGCACCTGAAAAAGCGGAACTTCGAGTTGCCCAATCGGCGGCTGGGTGAAACGGGGGCTTGAACCAAATAGAAAAAAATGAAAATAACCTGGCCAAATAGAAAAACAAATAGATTATTGAAACGAAATTGAAAAACATAACATTGCCAAACCACAAATTCTCCGGTACCCTCTTTCTAACGATGACGAAAAAAAGAAGGCACTTGAAAACGGAACACTGGAAGAAATGGAAAATACCAATAATCTTTGAAAAGAAAAATTGCCTTCCAGGACCCTGTACAATAACAAAGTACGAGCTTGGTGTGTCTTTTTTTTGAGGTCAACACGGTGGTTGTCCTTTTGGTTTGCCTTCACCCCCCCGCCCCCCAAAACAAAAAAAAAGGGGAAAGACATCCACCCACCCACCCCCCCCCTCCAAAACAGGTGCCCCCTCCAGCAAACGCAGACCCACATGAGTCACAATCAAAACCTGGTACAAAAATGGTCGACCCTGAACCATGCTTCAAGAATTAAGAAGGCGGATATCCGCAGCTATTTATGGCAAGGGGATTGTCCCTTACCAACCAAATCTACCAGGGTTTTGCTTGCCCCCCCCAAAAAAAGAAGGGAAAAACATCCACCCAAAAAAGAGAAAAGTTCCCCCTCCAGCAAACGCAGACCCACATGCTTTTTTTAAAGGCACCTGGCAGCATCCCCGCCTGCGGCTCGTCCTTACCCAGGTGTCCGTGGTCCATCTGCCCCAGACCTGACGCGTCTGGGATGCGGGACATCTTGGCCTTTGGCCGCGAGGCGCCGACCCTTTTTTGCGGGTCTCCTTTTTGGGGCTTGAAGAGATCTGCAATTCTTTTTTCTATATGGCCATGGGTCAAAATCCAAATCGTACCCCCCAGTGAACATCCCAATCCCCCACTAAAATAGACTAAAATGGGTGGTGCACCTACCCCAAAATAGTACCATTGGTTTTGGCCCACAGCCATATCCCAAGACCTGGAATAAGGATTGGATCCCCAAGTAAAGGAGATAGATCTGGGTGACATACGCAGGATTATGAAAGTGCCAGGATCTGCCAACATGACTCCATCGAAATGGACTTTTCAGCCTGAAACTGGTTGATCCAATTTTTGACGCATGCCCATGTTGATCATGGTCATGCTTGTTCAACTAACTATTTGGGTTTGAATGCAAATGGGAGAAATGGTGGGGGTGGGCGGGAACCCCAACAATCATCCTACTAGCTCCCCTTTAAAGCAGCCCGAAAAAGGGCACCAACCCAAATTTGTGTGTCTCAAAATAGGTGGCTCCCTTTTGGACGGTTTCAAAAGGAAACCATCAGGAGTCCACCCAGGAGAAACACTCATATCGATGCGTTGTTTTGCGAGGGTGCCCCTTTCGAATTGATTTGAAGGGAACCAACCAGTCAGGGCATTTCCCCAAGAGACACGCCTTTGTCTCCCTATTTTTCTAGGGGTTGATTCCCCATTCTTTTCAACCATCATTCTTTTTAAAAACCAGCCGGTTTCCCGTTCTCTGGAAAGAAGGATGCCTGGAAAGAATGGGGAAGGTATTTCTAGAACTTGCTTGGTTCTCAGTCGGGAATGAGGAAAGACGCCCAATGAACCAGCCGCATGATTTCCTGGGATCCCATTTTTTCCTTCTTTCCCAGAACATCTCAGAACGATTCCTTGGTGTCAACCATGAAGACAAACCCACATTCAGGATCGAAGTTTTGCAATGGTTCTCACCAAGCACAATCATGCGAGTATCCAACGGTAACCCATTTCTTAGAACTGGTTCAACGACCCAAAGACAACCCCACGCGCTTTGTTTCATCGCCTCCGCTGAGCATGATGGGCTTCACCCACTCGAAGCGCTCACCGCTCGACAGCCGCATTCCGCAGGACCTCGGGCATTTTCCATTTGAGTCACAATCAAAACCTGGTACAAAAATGGTCGACCCAGAACCATGCTTCAAGAATTAAGAAGGCGGATATCCGCAGCTATTTATGGCAAGGGGATTGTCCCTTACTAAGCTTCATCTACCCGGGTTTTGATTGTGGCTCATTTGCCATTTGGCTTTGGTTTCTTAGTGGTTTGTGGATCCCTGAAGACCTCGTACCAAGGGAAACTCCCCTTGAGGCACCAAAAGATGATGTTGGACAACCACCTGAGTGCTTAGTTGATCCCTCGGCAAAAGTTACTTTAGGGGATGTGTCACACATCCCTCATCGCAAAAAGCCTAAAAGCCTAGGGTGCCACTGAAAGCTGAAAGCCGCCAGGGTTTGTCCTTGTTGTTGGGTTTTTGTCACCCTGCTCCCCCCACCCCCGGTTTGTTGTTTGTGTGTGAATATGTGTGAATGTGTTTTGTCCCCCGTCTGCTCCTTGCTTTGTTGTTTTTTGTTCCCCTCCACTTAATGTGTGTTTGTGTGTGTGTGTGTGTCCGTCTGTTTTCTTGTTTTAATCCCCCGTGTTGTGCGTTGGTCTGTCTCTTTGCGGTGCTTCCATTGAGGCATGTCCGGCACCACAAACAAAAAGATTTAGATTTACCAGTCATGACGAGTTGCTTCTTAGAACCCAAGGATTTTCGAAAAGCTTTCAGATGGGAAGGTTGCAACGACCCTATTTTTTCAGTTTGCGGGGACCGGTTCTTAGCCCTGGGTCTTAGGGAATGCCTTTCATGAGCCAAGTTATCCAACTCCGTTTGTTTGGCCGACTGGGTCATGGTTCCCTCAATAGGAATCATCATACACCTCTCGCAGTTGCATCAAGTCATGTTCGAAGGCGCTGCCTAAAGCCGCTCAGCAAGCAGGCTAGGGCTCTGTACTTGTGACTCAACCGTCAAGATATGGGCATCGACATCGACGGGTTGAGTGCGGCAGAAACCCCTACCTCACACTTGGTCTTGTTGACCTCGGTGGGGAAAGCTTTCCATTTGACACAAAAACCGCAAAGGGGACATTCCGGTTCGTCTGTGCACCAGAGTGGTCTGAAGCAATGAAACTTGCAATTCAATAGGAATCATTATACCTTTATGAAGGATCCTTGGATGACCATCCCAACGTTAACCCCAAGCAAAGGAACCGGTCCAAAGTGACCATGGCACCCGTCAGTTTCCGCCGGAACCCCCCCATCCCACACCTTTCCATCCCGCCTGGTCCACCCACAGATCAGAGGCTCCCCGAACTTGTTCCCATAGTCGCTGGCGCCATTGGAGCAGTCGATCAACACCTGGCATCAGCTGATCAGCTGAGCTATCCAAACCCAGGTAGATGAAGGCTAGTAAGACAATACTCCCAACAAATGGGTGCCTTCGCCTTTTTTATTTCTTACACGGTTCTGGGTTAACAGTGACTCATCTTGATCAAAAGAAACGGGACTTCTTGTGGCAGCCTGAGCGGAGGGACATGTCCCCCCAGATTACTTGGGGTACCACCCTTTCTAGTTGCTGCTAAACAAACATTCCCCTCTCCCACAAACCAAGGCTGGATTCGGACTCGCATAATTCAATGCGGCTAGATGTGAACCTGAAGGCAAACAATGAGCAGTTGGAAATCTGTCCTGATCATTGCAAGGGGAAGATCATTCAAGCTTCGCATGACTCATCAAGATCTTGATTCACAGAAGCCCCCAAGTGACGTTGCTCACTGCTTGACTCAGGACCCAAATACGTGCCACCCATCAGCATTTCTTTCTTTGCCTCACTCGCGCTCCGGCAATTTAGGCCGTTCCAGCGCCGCGCGGCCGTAGCGCTCGGCCGCCGATCTACCTGCCTGGTTGCCAGCAATTCGCTCAAAATCAAAATGAGAACGCTGGAGCTGAAACAGTCAAACACGAGAACACTCCGGCAACCGCAGGACGCTTTGAGCATCATGTCGCCAGGCGCGGGTTTTGCCGCTTTGGGCGAGGTCTGGGCTCGTCACTCGCTTACGCCTTGTCGAGCCCGTGCTCCTGAACCAGCTCGTACAACTGCGTGGCCACCTGGCAAGTGGACGAATTCGCCTTTGTCGCGAAGCCAAAGGCTTCCCTTTCCCTTTTTCCAGAAATCATGGGAGGGGATCATTGCTTTTTGCTTAAGAGGATGGTAGTCTTCCAACCCCCTGTCCATGCCCTTCTTCCAAACAAGAGGCCGGTGGACTGTGAATCACCAAAACAAAAAATCGAAATCCCTACATACTATTGGGAAGCTTCAAAAACCCTTTGAGAGGTCGCCGTTTGCCCAGAAACAATGGGTTTCCTGGCTTTATCCCGGCTCAGATGTCAATCAAACCCACAGAGCTGGCGCCGGTGAACGCCCATGTTTCCGGACCCAAGTCAAGCTCGTCAAGCTCTGGGCAATACCACGCAAGCAAGCAAGCCAGCCAGCCCGCCAGCAAGCCCGCCAGCCACCCACCCAGCCAGCCAGCCCAGCCAGCTAGCTAGCCAACAAACAACTCAAAAACTCCCAAAACACGCATCCACGCAGCCCCCACAAAAACCAAAGCACCGGCCAGAAACCAAACCAACCCACCCCACTCCGTTTGAGCCATGCGCGCCCGGGCATTTGCCGGGCACCCCCGCCCCGATTTCCCGGCCTTGGCCCAGCGTGCCTCGCTCTGCCTGGCCTCCGCCAGCTGCTGGCTCAACGAGGCCTCCACCTCTGGGCCTTGGGCGGAGGGCGCGAAGGCGGCAGCCATCTGCACCTGGTCCAAGAGCTCCTCGCTCGGGGTGAGAGGGTCAGGACCTTGGTGTCCTGGATAGAACTATATGGGGCTTCCCTTTTTGTCTTTGCGGCTTGCCAAGTGCACTGACGCGGCGCTTTGAGGAGGTGGGGGGAAAGCAAGTCCAGGAAAATCGGGCTCAAAAGAAAAGGCTCGGGCCCAAAAGCAAAACAGTTTACTGTGCGTTGCGTGTGCTGTCTTGCAGGGCCTGCTCCCAGGCAAGGTCATGACCTTGCTCGTCAGCCTCAAAGCACGGATTCCTGTCAGGATGCAACGATGCTAAGTCAAGATCCTCCGGGTGCCAGAAACCTTCACTGCTGCAATCCAGGGAGGCCGTGAGCCTTGCAAATCTGGCAATGGCTTCCGAGAGAGCAACATCGACAAGGGTTTATGACAGACACGCTTGCAGAACGACTCCCTAGCGGGTCAACAAGCAAGCTCCTCACGGTCTCTGGGGCAGCATAAACAGGGCTGCCACAGTTGTCAATGGGGATTTCCCTGGTACATGGGGAACAAGGCCTAGGAGCTGTGGTAAATGGGGAACAATCTAACAAGGCCTTGTAAATGAGGATCCAGGAGCTCCTGGGTGAAGGATCCTCACCCTGCGTCCCACTTCTTGGTGGTGGCTAAGGAGCTCTAGAAGAACCATGGGGCGAAGTGCTTGCCCCTTCAGCGTGCTTTTACTTGGTGGTTTGAAGGTTTGGTGGTGTGGTGGTTTAGGAGGAGCTACCAGAATTTGGGGTTTAAATCCCCAAACCGCCAATCCAAACCAGCAGCTAAGGGTTGTTTGACCCCTGTCACATGATGTGGCTAAGTCGAGCAAAATGGTTGGGTCAATGCCAATGATTCAACGCTTGGGTTGATCCCTTGCTAAAACTTATAGACTTGTGGGATATGCCAATCCCTGCGCTAGCTTCGCCTGAGGATTTGGCTGGGAACGGCGAGACAAGAAACCCACGGGTTGACCCAATGGCGGGTTGGCCACATTGAGTGGCTTAAGTTGACCAAGGCTCAGTTGACCAGAATGGTTGGCTTGTCCGTATATGGCTGTGGCTCAAAAAACGGTACCACAATGGAACCCTGGTAAGTGGAAACATGGACCAAAACCTGCGTATCCCCTCCTGTTTAACTTTGACCCACAGCCATATGAGGTGGGTTGACGAGTGAATTTAACCAGCGCGGTTAGGATGAGCGGAATGGCCGGGGCCGACCAAATAATGAACGGAGAAAGGGCCGCTTCAGCCGCACCTATGGTCGGGATGACACCCAATCAAAGTTTAGTTTCCCAGGTGTTGATTCTGCTTCACGGGCCGAGAAGAAAACAAAGCCAGACCAACAAACAAAACAAGCTCACGCCAAGCTTGCTTGTTTTGAGTGTCTGTCGTCATGGCAAACCGGCTCAGTTTGGGAGGACATCTGCAACAAAACCAAGCGAGTCAGAGCGTTCCGAGCTACGAGGCCCAAGCACATGTGTACAACTCTTGGCCCGCTGGGTGCGCAGAAGTTTAATATGTTCTGATTCCGTTCTGATTCCGTTCCATATTTCGTCTACCCTAGAATCAACCTTTGTGGTACTTTCGGAAGGAATTGGCCATAAACCTTTCAAGAGACCGTGGTTGAGGGCAGGGTCGGGCCTCCGGAATGCATATGTGCAGATATATATATATATACACACATATATATATATATATATATGTGTATATATATGTGTATATATATATATATATATACATATACATATAACCACTCCTTGCCGAGGCCGCTTTGGGACCACGCTCGCATCCCTACACGGAAAATTCCCCCCTTTCAGCCCCCGCTTTTGCGCTTTGGGCTCCTCCGCGCGGGTGTAGGGCGCCATCCGCTTCTTCAGCGCCGCCTCGCGGCCCGAGAAGCAGCGCGGCACCGGCGCCAGGTCCTCGGGGCTCGTCAGCACCCGCTGGAACCTCGGCATCGAAGGACAACCCGTGGAACCTGACTGAGGCGTCCTCCGCTCTGAGGGACCTCTGGGCGCTCTTAAGGCGCAAGGCATGGCAAACCGGGGTTGGAGTAGCCAAAGTTTTTGGGGCTTTCAGCCAAAGCAACCAAACCGTGGTGAAAATAAGACCCAAAACCTGATGCCAGAGCTGTGGGAATTCCCATCACCCAGCGGATTCCCGCGGCTCACAGACTTGAGTTCACGCCCCCCCTTCCATCTCCCGAACACGGCGCAAGACCCGAACTGCGGCCGCGGGGACTTGAGGACTTTCTCTTTGAACCAACCTGAAAAAGGTTCCAGCTCAAAAAGCAAGAACAAAAGACTCCCTTTGAACTTGACACCAACCTGAAAGAGGTCCCAACTCAAAACAAAAACAAAACAAAAAAACTGGGGCTGTGCCGGATTTCTTCCTCGCCGCGTTTTTTTTGTCTCTTCCCCTCCGAGGTGCGGCTGGAAGGGCGGCACCGGCGGCAGCGGGCTCCGCTGCAAGATCTTCACCCCGGAGATGCGGACCTCGCGGTTGCTGTGGAGCTGGGCCAAGCACTGCCGGGTCCGCGCCTCCACTCGGGCGAAATGGTGTTTTTGCAGCGCGAGAAAAAAACGCCGGGAGCCTGGTACGGCAAAGTAACGGAAGGAACCCAAAAGGGGGGGGTCCATTTACCAGAACAGTTGTCTCTACTAATGCACGTTTTTTTTTCTTTCTTTATTTTCCGGCGCGAGAAAAAAACGCCGGGAGCCTGGTAAAACAAAGTAACGGAAGGAACGCAAAAGGGGGGGGTCCATTTACCAGAACAGTTGTCTCTACTAATGCACGCTTTTTGTTTCTTTCTTTTATTTTCCGGCGCGAGAAAAAAACGCCGGGAGCCTGGTAAAACAAAGTAACGGAAGGAACCCAAAAGGGGGGGGTCCATTTACCAGAACCGTTGTCTCTACTAATGCACGTTGTTTTTTCCCGGCGCGAGAAAAAAAAGCCGGGAGCCTGGTAAAACAAAGTAACGGAAGGAACCCAGCGCAAAACGTCGGGACCCGAAAAAAAGGGAACCCAAACCGAAATCGAATGGACGTTCCTTTTATCTCGGATTCCATTTCCCATTCCCTGCAACTCCACCGACCGCAAGCATAGGTTGCCTTTTGGAAAAATAGATGTGCTTCCCTGGTAAATGGGACAAACCCATCTAAACCAGTCCCATCTATTTTTAGCCAAACTAACCTGAAAAGGACAGCTATGGATTTTAGGCTGGCTGGAGCTGTACTGTGGATGGAAAAGCGAAATCTATCCCACGCACAACGAAATGAAACGGTTTCAACCCAGTCCTTCTTGGTATTTGCAGGGGAATCGAATCATTCGGGGGGTTTCTTAGGTGGTGTGAAATGGAGTTCGTCCGTTCACAGTAGCATCACACATGTGGGGTATGAACCGCAATGGGGATCCTCACGAAGCCACAACACAAGTTGGATGGTTTTCGGGGTCATTCCCTTCCCTGAACATCAAATACCTTGAATCCATCCACGGCATTCCAACTTGGGGCTTCCATGTTGGCTCACAAGTGGTCTTGGAGCACCTGCCCAGGCTTCCAGGCAGCTCAGTCAGGTCAGTCAGGCCCCCCAATGGGGAGGCCAACCTCACCGCCCCCGCTCAGCTCCAACTCCCCAGCCTCCCAGACCCTCACTTTGTCCGCGTCCCCACAGGAGGCCACTCGGGACCCGTCCAGCGACACGGCGCAGCCCCGCACCGGGCCCTGGCGCACGATGCGCACACAGGCAGCCCATTTGATACGCAGTCTGGCTGGTCCCTTTGCTCAAGTCCCCTAGACAAAAACAAGTGACATGTCCAGGAGTGATAGATTCCCTTTAAAACCAAAAGTGTTTGAAGGGGGAACAAACACGGTATAACAATGGTCGTACTCCCAGAACCATGCAAGCACTCTCAAAGGTGGAATTCCGCACCCATGTATGGCAGGGGGATTCTCCCCTACTAACCTTCGCTTACGCGAATCAGTTTTGATTGTGACTCATTGGTCTTTTGAGTTGAAAGGCAAAACCAGGCCATGACTCACCAATTTCTCACGTCCGAACCAGATCGAACCAAAAAGACACCAAACTTGTTGCCCACTGAAATAATCTTCCCCAAAAGTGACTGAACTCAAATTGTGAACCGTTTGCTTCTTTTCAAGAAGCAAAGCCCGATAAAAAGAGAATCCTGCAAATAACCCCTTGCAAAGTTCAAAGCGCGTTTGGCTCAAACAAGCAGACCCTAGAGGGAAACCCAAAAAGAGAGCACTGGGGTACATGAAACCAATCCTTTTATTGGGGGGGGGTCTTGGCCAAAATTCCAAAACCGGGCGAAATCGAGGCGATCCTCCCAGTTTTGGGGGCCTCCATGTGCTTAAGTCCCCTGGAAAAAATAAAATATGTCCAGTAGTGATAGTTCCCTTTAAAACCAACAGGGGGAAATCAAACATATTCTTAACCAAATGGAATGGGGGATTGATCTTGTAGACACTTGGCGCCTTGGCGCTTTTTTTGTAGGTCCTGGTGACTGCCCCTCCTGCCGCGCCTGGTGCCCCTCGAAACGCCCTAGGTCCTTCGTAAGGTCTGCGCCCAGGCTCCTGAGCTCCTCACAGGTTCAGCGACACTTGGTTGACGTTGGAAGGGGAGCAAAAAAAATCAAATTTTAGCAGTTCAGTGGGGATTTCCCACTAAACCACAATAAGCAAAAATGTAAAATGTTTCCCAACAACAACCATGGACAGGTCTGACTTGAAACGGGTGCGTCTCGAAAGGGGGGCCTTTTTGAGGAGTCGGAAAATGGTGGTGGTCCTCGAGAGGTGTCCCGTAAAAACCATCAAAAAGAGGAAGAAAGACAGGCCCAAATGGGGTGTCGGAGCCACTGGGGCAGGGCGGTGCAGGAACACTTCCAAGGTACTTTGGAAGGCAAATAAACACTGTTCACCGCCGTTCTACTTGTGGTTCATGACGATGAAAGGGGAACTGTCCATGGAAAGTCCGTCTGTGGCTCAAGTTGAGTGGCCTGATGATCGAAAGTGGCCAGGACTTAGAAGCTTCTCCTTTTGGCTGCCCCAGAACTCCACCCAGAATGCAGAAGCCAAAAGAGGCAAACGCCAACGGAACAAAATCTAGGGAGAAGTTCCCCAATCCATGACAACCATCCTTCTTTCAAAAAGAGAAGAAGAAAAACAAGCACCACAACCCAGTCAAACGAAACCCGAACTGCAAATGTAACCTCGGGGGTGACCCTAAAAAGGCTCTGACAAATGGGTGCTCGGATGCGCATATCATTGTCCCAAGCGATCGGAACCCCATCAGAACCGTTTTTGGGCCCCAAGAGTTTTGCTCCCAATGATCAGCCTACCCTCGAATGGCCTGACACGTGCTTCCAACCTGAGCTGTCAAGAAGGAGCCTTTGGGCTCATGAATCCTGTCCACCGGTTTACGCCCACAGCACGAGCGAGAAGTGGGTGTCCAAACTAGGCCCCCTCCAATATGTTGTTTGTGTTGTGCGTCCCTTAGCATCATGGCTGCTCCGAAGCAGGGATAGATGACTGGTTGAAGTAGAAACCAGAGGAAACCGCTCGCAAATTCTTCCTCAAAGGATAACATAGGTCCAACACTGCCTGCAATACAAAGATTCGGATCCGCCACATGAGCCGCTTGGCTAGCTGCATGGCCTGGTCGGTCGGTCGGTCGGTCGGTCGGTCGGTCGGTCGGTTGGTTGGTTGGTTGGTTGGTTGGTTGATTCTTCCAATTTGAGGGACTCTGAAGGGGGCTGTCCTTGCAAGTGGATGGTTTGCCTTTGCCATCCCTCAAAGAGAACGGTACCAACTCAAACGCAAGTACCCTTGAAACCAATCGAACCAGTGAAAACTCATCTCTGCCAACCACCAAGACTTAGTCGCGGAAGGGGAAAAAAAAACATCTCGTTTTCAGAGTGGTTTCCACGGGGAAGCCAAAAGGAAGACCAAAACAATTATGCGGGTAACCCGAGGTTTGAACCCCACCCATTCGCTGGCAACCGCTCCCCTCGCTGGCTTCTCGCTCCTCCCCGGCCACGACCAGCTCCGAGCCGGCCGGGCCCGCGGCCAAACCCAGCACCTGCCGAACTGTTGATATGGAAAAAAAAACTGCCATGGGTCAAAATCCCAAGCCCGTACCCGCCAGGGAACATCCGACTCAATCCAACCACTAAAATAGATTCCAAAATGGGCCACAATCAAAACCGATTCGGGTAGATGATCCGGTTAGTAAGCGAAAAATCCCAACCATAAATAGCTGCGGATATCCGCCTTCTTAATTCTTGAAGCATGGTTCTGGGACGACCATTTTGATATCGGGTTTTGATTATGACTCATGTGTTTTGGATCGTTTTGCAGTCCCCTACAACAAATAAACAGAACCACAAGAATGGTTCAAAACAGAAAAACACATGCCAACAACAGCGAAGTACACTAATAGCGAAAAGGTCTTAATGCAGAAAGAAGGGATCGGGATCTTAATGTCAAAAAAGAATGGGCGCCATCCCATCTGCTTTTGGATGTGTCTGTTTTTGAGCTACCGGGAAACCAAAAGGAAAACCGGTTTGCTATGTGTGAGGGTCCCCTAAAATATGACACACCCTGATCTGCCTTTGGCTTAGATGGGAAAGGATTTTGACTTGGGGGGTGAGGGAGGTGAGAGGGTGAGAGGGTGAGAGCAGGGTGAGAGGGGAGGGGAGAAACAATCATATGTCCGAATAGTACCAAGGAAATAACATCAAGCTGTTAGGGCGAAATGATGTAGCTCAAGATTGAAAGGGCCTCAAAGGTAAAAGGTCGCATGTGTATGGTTCAGAGGGTTGAGAGGTCCCAAACAAGCAAAGGTTGCTCCGGCCCAAAGAACAGTCAAGCCACCAAAGTTGAGCAAACTGGCCGCCTACAAAAGTGGTCGGGGACAACAGTCATTGTGCAAAAGCTTCGAAGAGCAAGGCCGGGTCGATCCGAAAAACACCATGTATCGACCCGGGTCGCCCATTTCAGACTCACCAAAAATAGGACTCCCTAAGAACGGAACCTTCATCATGGGTCAGGTCGCAGCCCCCCCTTTCCCGGTGCCGTCACTGTCATTTGCCCTGGTACCCACATTCCTGGAGAAAAGATAAGAGAAAGGGCTCCTTTTTTGGGGCTGGGTACAAGATGTCCTGAACATTCATAAGGCCAGGATGCTTTGGTCACGGAGCTCCCACATGGACATTTGATGGTGTGGCTCAGCGTTAAACAGGAGGGGCAAACCGCAGGTGTTGATCCCATGTTTCCACTTAGCTTTGTGGCAACCCATTTTGGAACTCCGGTTTTTTTTGAGCCACGGCCATTTGGTGCATGGACCATTCCGGCTTTTTGAGCCACGGCCATTTGGTGCATAGACCCTCTCTTCTGGCATCTTGGAGAGGCCATCTCAAGCCCTTTCCTTCAGCTGAAGACCCCGTTTCCCCGGGCCCGGCCACACACTTCATGCAAAGAACTCCTCCCCTCCCCCTCGCACCTCCCTAGCCGTTGGATGCTGGAAAAAAGGCCAGCCCTCTTTCATCATAGGATCCCCCCTCGGACTTATCAGGGCTTCAGGCGTCAGCTTGGGAAAAAAAAGTTGCCATGGGAAATACACCGGGTGAAAGTGGCACAAATCCCTTTGTCCGGGCAAGTACAGGGAATGACTAAACCAAAACTAGAAAGTTCTGCCATCTACTTTACCCAACTGTGGGGAACTGGGGCTGAAACCGGTTATTAAGAAAAAGATCCCTCGTTTCCAACTATAAGTTGGCACAATTCCTCCATTCTGGCTCAGTCATCCCCTTTACCCTACCCACATCTGTCGGGAATGCTGCCACCTACTTTCACCCTGGTGCAACTGGCTGGTGATTGGAAACCACCGTTTGCTCGTTGGCAAGTGGGTCTTTTTTGGAGGCGGTTTTCTTTTGGTGTCCCTTTCAAACCACCCTCAAAGGGGCTCCCTCATTCCTCCGTTTTGTTTTCATCCCACTTCCTTACCGATAGAAAATTCTGCCATCTTCTTGGCCAAGACAGCAAAAAATGTATTCCGGCGGGTTCCATATTTTATCCTACTTCAAAAAACTAAAGCATAGCTTGACCCCACTCTCGCCCTGATGCATCCCTCACTTGCCCCTTGACCTGCAAACAAAGGTAGTTACCTTTTCAGACCTCCAAGTATGGACCAAAACAGGGAAACCCAAAGATCATGTTAGGTCAATTCGCTTTTTATTCGATCGGTGAGTCGTCCATGGGAGCGACCCAGCGACTGCCCGCGCCTGCGAGCCGAGCGTGCGGCTCTGCAGCAGCCGCCCGGTGCCCACGTCCCACCTGAAACGAAGACCCCCGCATCCGGCGGTGCGTGCGGTTCGTTGGGGCCCCCAAAATGGGCTCCAACACATGGAGTTGGTCTACATCAAACTGAGGTGAACATGCTCCTAGCTCACGAGAAAAAGAAAAAATAAAATAAAAATAAAAAGGTCGAAGGGATTTTGGAAAAGGAGCCAAACTACAAGCCTCAAAGGTCTCGCAGGTCCAAAAAAGCAGTCAGCCGCCTGGGTTTGTCAAACTAGCCACCTGAAACAAGTGATGTATGTTCCATCCGACCCAACAACACCGGAGATTAAAACCCATAGCGGCACCCCCCCACCAAGAATGGAAGCTTCGTGGCCGCAAAAAAGTCTTGAGGTCGGTACACAATTTCCGTAGGCCCCCTCCCGACACTAGGGGGTTGCTTTGGATATTGGGCGGTCACTATGAGTTGCTCCTAATGACGTGGAAACAAAGACTCTTTGAGGCCCTCCTGTAGAGACGGACCAAATGACGCCCAAGTCCAAAGAGTAGCCAAAACCTGGAAAAAGCAATCCTGGAAGACTCAAACCGTGGTAAGCAAGTGGCTTCTAGCCATCTGACAAATGTGTGCGTGTGTGTGTGTGCGTCAATCATCCTAGATGTTTGACACACAATTCCCAAGGTTTTTCCTGTACCAAACAGGTCCCAAAAAGGGAGCTGAGGTACTTCATCTAGCTGCGGGTTGCACGGCGTACGCAAACAGATCCAAAAGCGTCCCTTGCCGGGGGGAGACGCATGGAGGAGAAGCCATGTACCCCGGAGCTCGAATAAGATCAGATCGCCCACTGACACGAGCATGTTTTCACATGCTCCAGGTCAAAACGGGCTTCAGGTTGAGGTCCCGAAGAGGTCCCAAAACTCCCCCAAGCTCCGGAGATGGATTGGCCAGAAGCAACCCACGTGACTAAAGTCCACTGGTTACTTGGGGAAGTGAGATACAAGGGCCTAAATGTACTTAAAACGAGGTTTCTGGGTAGTTGAAAACCAAGTTTAGTCATCATGTTAAAAGCCATCCCCTTTAAACATCAGCCAACCAACAGGAAACTCACTTTGACTTGTGTCTGTCTTTGAGGATACCCTTTTTCTAGCTTTGAAAGGCAAACCAGTCATCATTTCATTCTACGAGCGATCCCCTTTTGACTACACCAAGCGGAAACTCGCTTTGAATTGGCTCTGCCTTCTTTGGAGTGCCTTTTTGGGCTCCTTTTGCTTTCGCAAAACCCCGCCGGAAAACTACCTCTCTCTTTTTTTTCGGGGTCCAACCTTGAACAAGAAGACGAGCCCCCTTCCCACAGCCGTCCCCAGCCGGCCCGGGCACAAGCGCACGGAGCGGTCCAAGCTTCCAGTGGCCACCTGCCCCTCCAGCGCGCTCGACGGCCCAAAGAAGGTGAGGCAGGTGACGGCCAGGGAGTGCCCGGACCAGGCGTGGAAGGGCTTGGGCGCTTGGTGCCTCGCCCAGAAAAAGAAAAAAACACGAGAGCTATGCCTGTCAAGGGCATTTCTGTCCAGTTTTTAGGAGTTTGAGGGTTCTTTGGGGGGACAAGGGGCCAGTAGGGGTCCTTTTAAAAAGACAAATACGCCGGTTAACCCCAAAAAAAGACCAAAAACTTGGTTGCTGTGGACCCCCCTGCAAAAAGTTGAAGACTTCTTGGGGCTTTTGTGGAAAGCGCAACTTGATTTCAACCAAAAAGTAAAAGTCTAAAGATCCGTTACCCAAGAGCAGTCAAGTAAAAAATGGTGGGCATTCCCCCTAACATGGCGGTACCCAGTTTGGGGACAAAGGGCTGATCGTTTTTTGTGTTTTTTTTTGTCGGTGCCTCTCTTGAGGATCCCCTCTTCGCGGCTCTCTTTGCACGAAAAAAACCATGGCCTGAAGAAAACAAAATGAGGACTATCTTGAAACAACAGGGATCCGGTTCAGTCCCATTGAAACCATGGTGGGGTTAATAACCACCACTAGTCACCTAAGGGTTGTCATCCCGGGGTCGTGGTTGGACCATGGTTCTCGGAAAGAACTGGGATCCGGATGCATGAAAAACACCGATCGAGCATTGCAACTTGTTTTCTGGTGGTGTCCCTTTCTTTATTTTGGGGTTGAAAAAGCAACATGTTTCAAATGGGCCACATGTATCTTTTAAGGAACCCTGAAACAAATGAGCTCCAAAGCAAACGAAACGAATGCCAAAGACAAGGATAGACAGTTGCCTGACAAGGAAGAGGGGGAAATGCCACAAGAAGCGAATCATCTCCAAATGAGCCTCGGAAACACATAACCAAAAGAAACAAAGAAACAAACAAACAAACAAGGAACAAGAGAAAGTCAGGAAAAAGAATAAAAGAAAGAAAGAAAGAAAGAAAGAAAGAAAGAAAGAAAGAAAGAAAGAAAGAAGCCCAAAGTCCTAGAAAATCAAGCCAAGCAACGAACCAATGCAACGGTGGCAAGACCAAAAGAAGCTCTGTCAGGAGGCAAAATTGATGGAGAGATGCTCTGACCATCCTTTAAAAACCAGCGGGGGGCACTGTTTGGATTGGTGCTTTGGAGGTTAGGGGGGTGGTTTTACATTTACCTTCTAGAAAAAGCCAGGGCTTCAAATCCAAATCCAAACCACCACTCTAAACAGCCAACCAAACGGGTTACCTCAAAGCCGCGTTAAATCCTCAACCAATCCAAACCACCAACGAGTACCCGAAAAAGCCGAGTTTTCCGTCAACTGGTTGACGGGCTCCCTGAAAGCTCCGTCTGGCCAACATGTTGGATGCATCCTTCCAGCCTCGAAACACTTGGGGGATCCTGACCTGAAGCTTCGAAGTCGAGTCCGCTGCCCTTTAGAGCCCTTTCGGGCGAGGAGAACTTGGGGGAACCGGCAAAAGCCCGCCGGGAACGGCCTTTGAACGGAAAAAGGAAGAACGGCAAAACAAAAAACGGGGAGAACAAAAAGAACATGACATTTTTTTACAAGCACCCCCTCTATTTGGGAGCTATTTCAAGTAAGGACTCTTTGGTGGACACCATGTTCCTTTGTGCAACCTCCAACCATGTTCGAGTAGATGCACCATCTTGCCGGTCCTCGGCAAGGAATGAGGGAGCAACTCCTATGAACCACCCCTTGTAACCTCCTTTGCGGGAATCAGCCTCATTCCCAAACCCTCAAAGCAACTAACTGGAGGGGGAGGGGAGGGGAGGGGAGGAGAGGGGAGGGGAGGGGAGGAGAGGGGAGGGGAGGGGAGGGGAGGGGAGGGACCAAGACCAGCAAGAGACGAAATGTCATAGACATGGATGGGCGAAATCCGCGCCACGCGCCAGTTTAGATGATTTGAATCCTGGCCTGGTGCCTGTGGAATTGAAAGGTCCATGCATAGTGGGACCCTCCCCTATGGTGGAGCCCCTGGTGCTTGGGCTTTGGCGGGCTTCCCTGTACTTCCCCAAACAAACATCAACCACCAAAGAGAAACTCACTGTGGCCCCGAAAGGCGCTCAAAAAAAAACACAAGTCGGGTCTGTTTCAGACTTGGGGGATAGGGGGGGCCTCATGTTGAAAACCAGAGGAATTTCTTGGGGAGACCTCAGCTCGGCAAATGTTAACCCCGGATTAATAAACCCCTGGTTGATTCATAGGGGGGGGTCGCCTTTTAGTGGGGATTCGTCACTTTTGGAGGGAACACCCCCCGAATAGTGGGACGGGTTTATTAATCCTGGGTCAACATAACTCGACAAAAGGCCCCGGTGCTCACTAAACACGTCCGCCATGTTGTAGACGTGCACCGCGGAGTCCGCCGACGCGGTGACCAGAAACCCCCCGTCCGAGGACACCAACATCTGCGTCACCTGACGGCGAGTGACGTGAAGCCTGTGTTTCTTTGGGCTCGCTTTGACACGAAATCAAGAGAAATGCGCCAAAGCTCATGTTTTTTGGGGGGGTCCCCCCATTTTTGACGCTTACCCATATGAGTGTGAGAGAAAATTGGACCGGGACCCAAAGTGGCGATTTGGGTGGCCCCGTTGTTTCCCTTGAAAACTTTGAACGGGTGCCCCTTTGTACATGGGTATGATATTTCAGTGGGAAAGGATCCTTTGGTGGACATCGCATTTACATGGGCATCTATGTCCACCATTCATCGAAATGACCAGAAGCCACCATGCGCGTAGTACCAGCAACAAGCTGTTGGCGACCATGGCGCGTGGTATGGAGAAGCCCGCCGTGGTTGCGGGAAGCCGGGCTACTTCCCATCCAGCCACCACGACTAGGTGTGTCACTTTTGCAGAGGATTTGCAGGCTAAAACCAACTGTTTCCTCCCACACCTGCTTTGAACCCCAGAAAACATGCAGGCCTTTTGACACAACATGAAGCGATCCCAGACAGTCCAAACCTATGTCGGTCCAAGCCTGTCCTCCCAGAGAAACAAACTTGTGCCACAGGAGTCTAGCCAAAATTATGTGAAGAATTAAATCGCGATCTCGCAAATGTCTACTAGATATATAGTTATATATATATATATAGTCATGTGTACATATATATATATATATATGTTTGTTTATGTGCTATTGTTTTATTGATTAATTGATGTATTTATTTATCTATTTATTGATGTACTTATGTAGTCACTTAATAATGTATGTATTTGCGTGGGCCTGTTCCCCGACTAACCTTCACTTACCCGGGTTCTGCTTGTGGCTCGACTTCTCTCGGTGCCTCCATTATCCAGGGTCTTTTGTGAAGAATTAGGCGGTTGCCTTTCTGCCTCGAGGTTTAATGTTTAGTTTAGCTTTGTTTCAAACGGGGTCCAAACAGGGGCCATTGCTGTCCAGACCGCTTCCTGAGCGGATTTGCCCAAAGTCCGAGCTGTTTGTGTCCACCTAAACCAATTTCGACATAAAGTTGCTGAAGTCCAGAAATTTGCACAAGTTGGAGGTATCGTTGTTCTGTTGTCCGGAAAAGAAAAAACATGGGTGTCCGCTCTTAAAATTGGATGACACTCGTGAATGATTAGACTATGGGAATGGGGTAGGTCGCAAGCAGGGTTGGGTCCAACCTTGTTTAACCATGTTCAATCCACCTGGTTTTAACAAGTTCCTTTTGGTTTCCCTTTATATAGAGACGTTCAGGGTCTCGTTGTCAAAAACATCTGCTGCCAACCCTGGCCGCAAGGGAAACGTCAAACAAACAAAAAAAGAAGGCGAAACCAAACGAAGCTCCAAGCCGCCGAAACGCCGAAACGCCTCTGTTGGTTTCCCTTTCAAGGGGCTCGGATGGCCCAAACCGGCCGGTTTGGAACAAAAGACACCTACCAAGAGTGGGCGAAGCCCCAAGAAATACCCGAAAGATTACCAAACCCACCAAACCTGACGAACAAGTAAAGCCGAACCGCCCCGAAACCGGCCCCGGCCCCGAAACGGCCCCCACACGGCCCCGAAACGGCCCCGAAACGGCCCGGGCCTCCCGGAAGTGCGCGGGCCAGGACCGCAACAAGGCGCCGGTGCTCTGCAGCCACACATAGACCATGCCCGACACCGCCCCTGCGAAGCAGAAGGAGGAGTCCTGCAGGCGCCCGCCAGAGGGTCCCGGCGGTGGTTGTCAAATCGCCCCATTGTCTCCCGAGTGATTCTAAATGGCTGTGGCTCAAAAAACCGGTACCAAAATGGCACCTTGGTAAATAGAACCAAAGACTAAAACCCGCGTAACCCCAGCTCTATATTATTTTTGAGCCTTACCCAAATGGTGGTGGTGGTCAAAAATAGATTTGGTAACCCCAAAATGGCTTGCCCTGGTAAATGGAAACAAGGACGAAAACCTGCGGTCCAATTCCTGGTGGTTTAATTTTCACCCATACCCAGATGGTCCAAGTCCGGAGCCCCCTCTCTTTCGAATGACGCCATCGTAAAACATCTTGACAGCTTTGAAAAAAAGAAGAAGAAGAAAAGAAAAACAACTCTTTCTTCCTCCTTCAAATGCAACCGTTTCAGAACAAGATCTTGCGCCCATTCTTCTCTTCCGTCCCAGATTCCATGGCAACGTGGACAGGTGAGTTCAAGGGAAACCAACAACCGAAATTCGTTTTATCCTGGGGGTCCAAATCCCTGTTTTGAGACCCTCCTGAGTGTTGCTGTAGGTGGAGTCTGTAGGTGGGGTGCTTGGATGTTGAACCTACTTGATAGGTTCTAACTATGGTTGTAGCCGGGGTCACTTTCCCCACAACAATGACACGTGGTCCCATCGTGGATGGTCAAAATCCACTTCGGAACAGTTGGTAAATGCCTTATCCCGGTACTGCATTGCCACCCTTTTCCAAAGAAAACGATGGCATCGGCAGATTCCTGGAAGTTCCGGGAAGCTCCGGGAAGGTTTCTCGGAGCTGGGCCCTGTGGGGGAACATTTTTGGGGACCGCTTTGAGATACCTGGTTTGTTCAACTTGCGGTTGAGCAGTCACCCCCCCACTCTTTCAAGCCCTGATTCGGCAGTTTTTGGACTACCTGTCTGCCCCCCAACCCCTCAACCCCCCCAAACCCCCCCCACCCCAACCCCCCCAACCCCCAAAACCCCCCCACGCACCACAGCACCAGACAGCACCAGACAGCACCAGACAGCACCAGACAACCCCCCAAACCCCCCCAAACCCCCCCCAAACCCCCCCCAAACCCCCAAAAACCCCCCAAAAACCCAAAAAAAAACCCAAAAAACCCCAAAAACCCCCCAACCCCAAGCCCCCCCCCCACCAGCTCCCCCCCTGGCCTGGCTAAAGGCCATGGCCGTGATCTTCTCCGGCAGCGAGGCCCGGTAGCTGGGGCGCTTGGCACCCCAGTCCCAGACCTGCCACAGCGCCTTGCTCGCCTGCGGGTGGGGTGGGGCGGGGCGGGGCGGGGCGGGGCGGGGCGGAAACATCTAAACCAGTGAGAGAAATAAAAATGGGACCTGCAAAAAATGAATCACTTTTTGGGGGTTGAGTGGAAAACACCTTTATTTCAACCAAAAAGCTAAAGTCTCAAGATCCAACCCAATAGCAGTCAAGTTATCTACATGAGGGCACTCCCCAAAATTGGTGGCTCACCCTTCAGACCAACACTCAAATTGCTTTTGTTGGGCAAGCGAAGGCGCTCAAGCGGTTAGCTGCGGCTTGCACAGCGAGTGCTGGCGGCGTTGTCCCAAACGTGGGCCTTGCTTGCATGTCTGCAGTTCTTTCGGCAGATGCTGCGTAAGAACCGGTGATGGCCTGCCCCCAGAGACGTTGCAGCCACAGATGCTTGCCTGGAAGCTCCTTCCAGTTCATCCGATGACTGGGCATTTCAGGAAAACTTACACACAGAGAGACATATCTGGGCAAGACCTCACTGCGCACAAAAACTGAGAGGCCTAGATGTCCTTTCGGAAAAAAGATGGCACGAGGAGATGACTAAAACCATGCAGAAACCAGCGTGGGGCGAGCGGGCACTTGCACGAATAGACAGATTGGACAAAATGATTGGGTAGATGCTTGGTGAATGGATGAGAATGAGTAAATGGTTGCATGCATGCCTCCTCGATGAGCCCTTGCCAAGGGCGGAGTCAAACCTTTGCTTCAATTTGTTTCAACATATTCAAACCACCTTTGCGTTTGGCAGCATCCTTTTGAAGGGGCCCAAAAATCTGAGTGTTTCAGCCCATTTGCCCCCACAAGAATCAGAATCAGCCTGTACCGCATAGATGTGGCCAGCGCCGCTGTCTACGCAGCCGAAGGCCTGGGCTAGGGGCTCAAGTTTGAAGTGGGTGTTTTTGTGGGTGAAGCGACTCTTTTCAGGTTAGTTTAAAGGGAAAACCCAAAAGGAAAACCCACCCGTTTTTTTGGTGGTGTCCCATTTTTCCACCGTACCCAAGACCCTGGAAACCAAGATGAGAGGATTGGCCTTTGGTCACAGGAAAAGATTGGACCTCCAAGCAGAATCAGCCGCCACCCTCACCTGGTTCAGATAGCGGGACGTTCAAAGTATAAAAAAATAAAAATAAAAAAAAAATGTATGCCTTGTTTTGCAAGAGTTCCAAACCTGAAATAAGAATTGGATCCCCCAGTAAAGGATCTTCATCATGGTCTTCGCTCGTTTTACCCCATGGCACACCAGAAACTCCAATGCTGTGGTGCCAGCCACAGGAACAAAGAGGCAATCGAGGACAAGTCAGTTCAGGGAGGCTCGCCTGAAGTCGCACAAGCCACCCCCCAACCGGCCAGGAAGGGATCTGTGACAAGCCGGCCGTCATCCTTACTGTTTGACGTCAACAAAAATCCTTGTCCACTCAGAGAAAGTGAGAAAATGGTCTCAAACTCCTTGGCCATGTTCCTGAGAGGGTCTGAGGGCAGCGACCGACGACCGACTTGGCCGCGGCGCGGTGCCCACAGCGCCGGCGTCCTCATAGCTGGCCACCAGCGCCCCAGACCTTTCGGTGAACGAAAGTTTGGCGCCACTGGTCTGGCGTGCACATATAAATGCAGCTCAAGCCCACCAAACCAGGTTTTTTTGAGGGGGGGGGGGTACCCTAGATACATGTATATATATATATACTGTATATAAATATATACATATATATTATGTTATATATCTACTGCAAGTGTACGTATAGTGATGCGAGGTGAGCTCATCAGAATTTGACCAGATGTTTGGGCTCCTCAGAATTTCTCCAGGTGTTTTCTGGGCAAACCAGAGACCCTTTGCCGGGACAGCTTAAAACGGAAGCCAAGAGACCAACCATCTGCCAGGATGATCCCCTTTGCTTGGCACACTCCAAGAGGATCAGCCACCAGTCTCAAAACAGACGGGCCCCTGTAAGGATCAGTCTCACAACAATCTGGACCCCTGTTGAAATGTTTGGCCACAAATGTACAGATTCTTGAGGGAACTATGACCTCCTGAAACTCACCTTTGCTTTCTGGTTCTCAGGACATCAGGGAGGGGCCCCATAAACCATCTCTTGTCATTCAATCCCCTTCCGGGGCATTCCCAGTCCACTGCATTGAGACCCAGCCTCAGATCTGTTGCAAGAAGTCCGTCCCCATGCGCCGCCAGCACCACTTCGCTCATGACGAGCAGAGGCCGTAGCCAGACCCTTGTTGGGCTGCTTTGATTTGGGGGGGGACCAATTGGTAAACAAGTTAGAGGTCCCAAACTTTGAGAAACACCGATTTGGAAGATGAGGTTCATGTTGGTTTCCTTTTGAAAAGCAAGGGTATGTCCAAACAGCCTGTGTGTGAAAATTCCTGCAACAGGTTGTTCAGGCACATACCAAGACACACCAAACAAGTGGGGTGGCATGTTTGTTGCAATTCAGTTTTCTCATGCTTGGGGGTATCTGTGTGTTGTTTGCATTCGAGGCACCAAAACATGAGTCTAATAAGCAAGCTGAGCCAAGCCACACGCTAGTGTGGCATACGGTGGATGCCCTTAGAACTGCAAGCAGTTGAACAAGGGAAGGCTGGAACTGACCGCGATTCACAGAAACTTTTTGTGGTTGGATGCTTCACTTGCAATATGGGTATGAGTTGCTCCAGTTGTGCACCCTTTCTGGTGAACATTGCTAGCACGGCAGTGGGGTATGTTCAACTATATCCAACCTTCAAAGCTAAGCTCGCCATCGAATCGGCGAGTCCGTAACTTGAGCCAAGAGCTGAACCAGGCGAGCCAAAAGCAGAAGTTGCCAACGAGACCTACGAAAGAGCTGAACCAAAAGGCATGTTCGGATCCCCCATTTTCGGATTTCGCTCAGATTGACTGCGACAAATGAGCCAAACTTTACTCAGTCGCGGATGCAAACATGCTGTGGCTGCACAACGGGATGGACAAATTCCTAACAATGCTGATTGATAAACCACCCAGCTGGTGCAGGAACTTTGGCCACAGATTCAGCCAAAGGTTCAAGGTCCAACCCAGCAGTTTTTCCCAAGTACGCCTCACACCCACAAGCTCAGCTGTGAATTTGCGTCTTGGGCGCGGAGATTCTCTCATGAGATGGCCACCGCTTCGAACATGTTTCACACAAATAGCCGCGAGGGCGGCCCCGAAATCCAACCTGTTTTTGCCTGCTGAGGGAACAAAAAGCTGCTTGGGAAGAGAAAAGCTACTTAGGGGACATGAGAAACCCAGGGTACGCAAGCACGGAAAGCAAGAAAGCCGAACCTACCGGGGGCCAAGATCGCATGTCCTTTTGGAGGGTGCCCATGTTGCAGGTGGTTTGAAGGAAAAACAAAGGGAGACCAACCCTTCTGAAGCTCCCGAAACTTGGAGACCAGCGGCGATTCGAATCGACACACCGCCCTCCGTGCTTTGGAAATGAGACTAGGTCTTGACCGAACGAATTCGACCGGGACCGGGTCAGAAAAGTAACGTGGTTAAATTTGGGAAAATATGAAGGAACGTCCAAACCTGGCCCACAAACAGATCTGGACACCCAAAAGAACTTCAGATGTTCTGCTTCATGCTTCGTCTATCCTAATAAAATAGACAAAGTCGGAAGGACGAGGTGAGTCCAGTTCCAAATTCAGCGAAACCCCTCCCCATTGCAAGCTCTCACCTGCCCGGACCCCAGAGTACGGCGGGGGCAACTCAACAGCCGGCAGGAGACTAGATAGGGTGAAGTGTGAATATGTTTGGTTGACCCGTTAGATGGGCTCCAACATATCAATTTTGGTACACCCTTTTTGTTCCGGACGCGCGAAATCACACATGACCGTCCTGTGGTGCAAGTGATTGGAACTCGTTTAGAAGAACCTTCCGGATATTTGCACATATCTCCAGGATCTCTAAACAGCGTTCCCTCAGCACCTTCTGTTTCTTAGCACTTTTCACTGGCCTGCCAGCCCCCCTCCAAAAAAAAAAGGACAAAACACATCACAAACTGGGGGCTGCCCCTTTGCGACGCCCTTTCTGAAACCCATCGCTTGCCAATATTTGTCTTTAGGGTTCCCTCCCTCTTTACCTCGATTTGTAGCGAAGCCAAAAACCGAAATGGAAAGCCACCCATGTTGGGGTGTGTCCGATTGCCTATGTTGACCGAATTAACGGCAAAAAAAAAATGAAAAGAAGGAAGGAAAAAAAAGAAGACCTGCGCCGGCCTGCAGGGGCGGGGCCATGTTGGAGGGGTACTTGAAGTCCTCCAACTCCCAGGGCATCTTGTAGCCTCCCAAAGTCACATGCCCGACGACGGGGCAGCCGTGTGCGGAACGGACCTGGGGCACTTTCGCGCCTTCCAAACTATTTGCCTTGAACCCTTTTTTTCCTTTGACAGAATCCGCTGGTTCCAGTTCAACCCTTCTTATGGAGGTTGGATCACCCTCTTGGTGGTTCCATAAGATGGTGCTCCCTCCAGTTAAATCTCAACTCTTGGGTTATTGTTGAACTGTCCTTTGACGGAATCGCATTGTCACCGTGAGGAGGCTTTAGACTGGTGAAGCACGAAGATCCTTTGGCGGTAAGAGCGTTGAGATCCCGAGAAAAAGAAGAAAAACAAAGAGACGAGGCGTTGCCAAGAATGTGGCGGGTGAACGAGGCAAACATCGCTTCAAAAAAAGATGCGGGAAATGCAGCCTGGTCTTGCAAAGTCTTGCACCCTGCACGCTCTCATGAGTTGTTTCTCAAGGCAAGTGATCATTGACGGGTGAAGCGTTCATGTGGAAAAATGCGTGCAGGATTCTACACTGCCCGTTAAACATCTGCCACCCTGCCTAAGAAGAGCCACTACTTGAGATGCTCGCAAAGCTTGAACGGAGGCACTTGCGAGATTCTCCAAATGGTCGTTGTTATTTTCTGAACATGGGGGGTTGTCCGACAACCATTCTTGCAAACGTTGCCCATCCGACTCTTACGGACAGGTGTTTGAGGGTCCCCCCCTCTTTCGTGTTCAAGGGCCGGGCGATCTGGCTTCATTGGAGACGTGACCCAAGCCCATCACCTAGCCAAGCCCCCACCCTTCGTCCACTAGACTTCAGCCCTGCGGCCATAAGGAAAATAGGGCCCCCATTCATCATGGGTCAACCCACCCCGCGCAACGCAAGACGCTCCCAAAGAAAGGGAAAATGGGCGCCCCTGGCAATGCAGACGCTTGAAATGAGCGATCCTAAAAGCACCCCCCCAACAACAACGAAAAACGCAACTCGACAAATGGGACCCCCCGCCAAAAAACAAAACAAATGTGGTTGTCCTTTTGGCTTTCAATGAAACCTTTTGACTCAACACTGAAGGGGCCATCTTGGCTCGTATTCCAAGGGGCAAAGGACAATGCCAACCACAAAACGGCTCGTGTTGGTTGTTGGTTGGCAACTGCCATGTGTCAGTCCTCCGGAGATGTTTGTTTCTTCCTTCTTCTTTTTTGTGGGGGCAAGGAGGCGAGCCCGCCTTTTGACGTGAAAAGGGAACAAGGAGAAGCCTGCTGGGTATGAATCTTCATGCCCCGTTGTTGGACACCAGTTGGGGACTTATGCCCACCAACTAGTTCATCTCTACTCTTGGTATGGGCTTGCAAAAAAAATGACTGTTTTTGCAGCCCAGTAAAAATGAACAGAACCAAAAAACAAAAAACGAAACATAACAAAAAACGTGCTCCAAGAACAGCGAAGAGTTTTGAAGGGTTCCCTATTGACTTTCCTAGCCTCTGGCGGGCTCTCAAGCACCCTGGTGACTCCCCCAGCCACCGCTTGCGCCAAAAGCGCCTTGGGTCAGGGTCACGCGTCCCTCAGTGGCTGCCTAACAAAAAAGATACGCGTCCCAGCCCCAAAGCGATGGGTGCTTGGATGGCAAGTAACTCTCAAGCCCTGTCAAAGGTGACTTCCGAAAATGTACAAAATCAAAGCAGCGGAACGCCGCAGCCTTTTGCTGGTTGGGAGTTGGGACCTGCCCCCTACGGGCAAGCGACAAAGTCATGCCTAAGTCGCTGTTCCCCCATGTAACCAAGAAGTGACTCCTAAGTCACGCCCCGGCAAAAATCCCCATGCAACGCAAGACATGATCATGCTTCAAAAACACAGGCATCAACACTGAAACACAATTGAACGCAAATGATGGAAATGCTTATGTTGCAGCCTCACAAGGCGTCGGCAGCAACATGAAAACCATTGGAACGCTCAGGATACCAGAAGTCGTTGCAGGAGAGTTTCGGTTCAACTAGATATGCCTCAGAAGCCATGCAATGCCAGCCCGCCCTTGCACAAACTGCCCTTCCATCTACAGTTCGGAAGCTGCTCCAAACCAGGAAGTGTGTACCTATCATCAAATACTTCGGTTTGAGTTTAGCCGCGCCTTCGAATTGGGCGATTTCCAGGGCAACCCTTTTCGGGGCATCGCGCATGCCTGGGATGTGCAGGTTGCCGGTGGCATAGCCCGCCACGGCCGCCACGACCTCAGCTGCAGCTCGGGGCCAAGGGCCGTTTGCTCTTGGCCCGCGGGCAGAAAATGAGTCAAGGTCCTCCAAATATGAGCGCTTAGAAGAAGGGTACCCGATTTATTTTATGTTTTTCTGTAGTCAGATTTTGGAAAGGGGAACCCTCCCCAAAAAAAGTTGGTAAATGAGCTATATGTGTGTGTGTGGACCAAGAATACGGGAACGAAATAGAACCCTGGTGAATGGAAACAAGGACTCAACCCGGTCCCCTGCTAGTGCTTTAATTTTGACCCATACCCATATACAGTGAGCCCAAACTGAACCATCCCTCCTTCAGCTTCCCTTTTTGGTGCTTTGGAGCCCGGTGGTGTTTTTTCCTGTTTTTTGTGTTCGGGGTGGTTTCCCATGTACCCTTTAGAAGAACCAGGGATCCAAGCAAGGGTCCTCCAAAGGCCGCTTAGTTCTGTGCGGGCAGCAAAACAGATCAGCCTAAAGCTAGAAGCAACATGCATACGCAGCACACATGAGGAGCGAAGCACGACGAATGCAACTGAACGCAATTAAAATAAAACGTGCAAATAAAGACGACCAATGAATGAACGAACGAACGAACGCGAATGAATGAACGCGAATGAATGAATGAATGAATGAATGAATGAATGAATGAATGAATGAATGAATGAATGAATGAATGAATGAATGAATGAATGAATGAATGAATGAATGAATGAATGAATGAATGAATGAATGAATGAATGAATGAATGAATGAATGAATGAATGAATGAATGAATCAGCAAATACATAATCTAAAAAATGGAATAAACAAATGAATCAGCTAATGAATAAATACTAAATCCCTTTGGCATCCATCACTTCCAACTCTCTCTCACCCTCTTGGGCCCCCAGCCAGCGAGCCTTTGCCCGTACTCTCGCCGTCACGGATGCGTCCGCCAGCGCCCGTCTCGGCGCCTGGCGGAGTGCGAGTCTTCCCAAAGGTACTCGTAGTGAGTCATGATCAACACCCCGTAATACAAAAAAACGATTCCCCTGTAAATACCAACAAACCATGGTTTCCCATGGGTTCAGAGTGGTACAGGATTTTGTCCATCCACAGTATCTTTTGGCATGCCCTTTAAAAGGCGGAAGCGAGTCATAATCAAAACCCGGTAATAAAATGGTCGAAATGCCAGAACCATGTAAAGGATTCACAAGGCGGATATCCGCAGCTACTTCTGGTTGGGATTGTCCATACCTTCATCTTCCCGGGTTTTGATTGTGGCTCAAGTGAATCCAAACCTGGTAGTGAGGGGGACCCAACACAAAGAACCAAGAAAGGTGGACGTACGAAACGTTGAACCCGGATGAAATAACTCCAAGGTTATTCATAAGAGTCATTTTCTGGGTTTAGTGGGGAATCATCACTGTGGAACACACACCACTGCAGGTAGGATGGGCATATTAATCCCAGGTCAACATTGCAAGTGTCAAGTGAATCAAAGCCTGGTACCAAGGAAGTTTACCAAAACCCAAGAGCGCACAAAGAACCAAGGCGGCCGCACCAAATAGCCCGCTGTCCCCTAACCTTCACTTACCCGGGGTTTGATTGTGGCTGTCGAGGAAATGTCCACTTACGCTCGCTTGATGTGCAAATGGTCGTTTTTGATGAGAGCCAGCAGTATGGTAACCTTTTCAAGCCGGAACGCAGTCACTGCTGACCTGTTCGAAGGGGCGCATCAGCTTGGGAGTTATCATATTCACCCTGAAAGGGGTGTTCTTCTGATAGGCTTGCAATCCCCCGATTCACAGCGCCTGAAGGCTTTGATGGGCCGGAGAAAAAGAAAATCCACAAAATCCTAATTGAAGGAGAAACAGAAACCCGAGCTCCAAGATGGATGCTGGGCAGTCATTGCAGTTCCATGATTCTTGGGTCAAAACATCACCACTGCTGAAATGGGGGGGAGTCTTGCAACGCGGTACCTGCACGGTGAGGCCATCTGTGCCATCCAGTATCTGGCATCCTCCAAAAACAAACGCTGCCCGGCAAGCAAGTGGATCGTCTCGATGGGAATCGCCAGTTGATGTCTTCACTTCATCTGTCGACGTCTTCATCTGGGCCCAGATGTCCACTCCCCCCCAACCCCATTTGCACTCACCCCAGCCCTGACTCGCTCCCTCTGCCCTTCCGGTTCCCCGCACTCCCCCCCGCGCCTGGGAAGGGCGCGATGCCGCAGGGGAAGTTGTGGGTCTCCACCGTCAGCGTGATGTCGTAGTCCTTGGTCACCTGGCGGTGGCTCAAAATTCAGGAGCTAGGGTTACACAGGTGCTGGTCCATGTTTCCACTTACCAGGGTTCCATTTTGGTACCTATTCTTGACCCACAGCCACCTGCGAAGGCCACGGGACATCCTGCTCGGCGCCCGGCGCGTCTTTTGGTTTAGGAACCGGGTTTGCCCCACAAAGTGCCAGGGTGTCCCTTCTTGGCGTCCGATTGAAGCTACAAAAAAAGGTCCCTCGAAAACAGACAGACCCTGTGAATCTGAGTCGGTGACACTTTAGCGGATGTCGTTTACATGAGGATTTATGTCCAATCAGTTTGGAGAGCATTCCCCAAATGATCCAGAGCCACATGAGCCTGTCATATTTGGGTAAGTGTACCCCCGCTGCAAGGAGCCACTCGCCCATTGAGACCGTGATGATATGCTCCGTTTGAGTACGGCATGAACACCCATCAGATTCATTTCAGTTGGCCAAAACTCCATGTTTGCTGGTCTCAAACTGGAAAAACCCGAGAAACGAAAACTGTGCAGCATGTTTTGTTTGCTGCTGTGGCACCCCCCAGCAAAGTCCTTCCAAACCAACCAGCACAAGCCTCCTTCATCTGGCCCGGCCCTGCCACGGCGGCCGGCTGGAAGGCCGTGTGGGCAGCGCCTGTCGAATCCAGCTGGCGTTAAGAACGCTTTCACCGCGGGAATTCTAGGCTGTCCTCAGATCCCGCGCTAAAAGTTTAACTTTTAGTGGGTGAAATGGAAACCCAGCCACAAAGCCAACGCTCAGGATCTAAAAAGCTAAGGAACTGAATGGCCATAGGTGTCCTTTTAGGGCAAAGAGATGGCCCTGGTAGATGATTAAACCGCCAGGTAAACCAGAAAAAAACCATCTATTATTCTACCAAAACAAACAAAAAGGACACCTATGGATCGTATCCTTTGGCATGCGCTTTGCGGAAGAGGAGTCAGCTATCACTTTGACAACATCCTGAAGAAGATTATACTTTTTGGACCGAAACCATCAGATTTGTCGAAACAAGGGGCCCTCTTCGGCATTGAGAGAAGGCGGGAGAGAAAAGAATCGGCCATCACTTAAAAACGACATCTGCGTTCAAGGCTCAGGCCCGCGCTGTTGTCCTCTTTCTCTCACTCTTCATCTCTGTGTTCTTGATTTGGCAAATGAACTGACCTTCTGAGTTGACCGATCAGAAGAAGCTCAAACTTGTTGGGCATTGGGGAAAAAGTAGTTTAAAAAAGAAGCCTAGAAAGAAGTACAAAGAGCTTGCAACCAGGGAACTGAATGTTCTGTGCCCCCGTTACGCGCCAAGAAAGAAGAAGAAGAAGAAGTGGTTCCTTCAGGAAACCCCTTTCAACCAGCCAAACAAATACGCGTTCCAAAGAAGAAGTCAATTGCCCAACTGGCAATACCAAAAGGTCAAAGATCGGCTTTGGGCATCTGAGCCCACCCCAACCCAGTTGGCAATTCAGCCCCGGAGGCTCCAGATATCTGCCCGCTCCGCACCCGGCCTCTCAGGGCACTGCTGTTGTCGTGGAAGCCGATGACACTGTTGCCTCAGCCAAATGCAACCGGCCGCCCAAATGAGCAGTGCCTGTTTGACCCATTGACTCTTGGTTCTAAGATGGTTATAAATATTATGTTTTTGGGCCTTACCAGAACCAATTAACTCGACCAGGCAGTAGAAACACCTAAGACGCTTTGGCCCAAATGTTGACCCCAAATGGCTACCTGGACCCTCAAGCCCTGAAGGGGGGAAACACCAGCAAACAAATAAGATCCAGAACCCCTTCAAATGGGGCGCACGTGTCCCTGCTATATTGATCAACAAGGAGTGCATTCATCCTGGCAAACCAAACAAGCAGCCAAACTGACTTCTGACCAGCTTTTCCTAAGATGTGCCCGCCAGGGACCTCGCAACCTTGTCGCCCCTGCTCTTGGAATCGGCAAGCTATGATCACACCTACCCAAAGCAATGCAAATTGGGATGTTCCCTTCGAACCAGAGGGTACCCATTTTGGGATAGTTTCAAAGGGAAACCAAAAAGGGAAAACCAAAGCCATTTCGGGTTCCCCTAAAAAAGACACAGCTTCACTTGCCGGGGTTTTCGTGGCGCCCGGGCAGGGGCTCAACCCCAAGGAACATCCCAGAAAGATCCTGAGAAGGCAGTTGCTTCGCCACCAAACCGGATTCCGGCTTCGGGTCTCAGGTTCCATGTTTTACATTTCAAATTTGGCCGAGTTTGACACAGAGTCTGAACATATTATTTCACAATTTTCACACTGCAATTGGGCCAAG
>CAUJNA010003783.1:0-57500 GCA_963377175.1 Effrenium voratum | reverse complement strand
CTTTGCTTGCCACAAGGTCGACTTAGGTCGACTTCAGAGAAAAAATCGCAGGACCATACTAATCAGAATCAGGAATGGTCTCCCCTGAGCATCTTTTCGATCCATTTCGGGGGAATCCTCTGAGCGAGTCCTTTTCGACTCCATTTCGGGGACGCGAACGTGCCGCGGCCAAGGGCGGGTCCGTCCCCCCTATATCCCGAAGCGCGGTTCGGATCCACCCAAATGAGTGCAAGAGGGAAACAAGCGAAAGATCCGCAGCTCCATTGTGAGTTGCATCACCGCCATTTCATGACCTCCAGCTCTTGGCCGAATGCAGGTGCCGCGAAACCCGGAACTCACACGCCTCAGCCCCAGGAAAGCCATAGAGAACCCGTGGCCCAACGGAATAGGTATTTATCTGCTGAGAAGGTGCCCAAAAAAGACCACGGAGGCCCCAAAAAGGCATGCCCTCCCACCGACTAACATGGAAGTGCCCGGACCCCTGTAGAAACACGACTTTCCTCTTCGAAAGGGGACTTGTGCACTTCCTTCCATGTTAGCTGGTGGGAGGGTACTGGGTACATAAATTGATATGCAAACCATTTTCCGGGGATGGCCCCAAGGCTGGATTGTCCATCATGAGTCATGAGTTTCTGAGCCGTTTTTGGGCTACCTCGGCATCTGGGCTGCGCAGCAATCATATGTTCAGTTTCTAGGGTGGGTGACTTTTAGAGTTGGCACCCTTGCTTGAAAAACCAAAGCTATCTTGGGGGGGGGTCCGATTCCTAAAAAAAACAAGCCATTTCGCCTATCCTAAAGCACAAAATCCTTCGCCGAAGACCCCAAGGACTAGAATAATTTTCCTCAGCTCTCATCCCTCGAATCATTTTGCAGCAGGGTTCTCCCTCACACGTGTTTAACCACTTTCGATCAACCAAGGGGGAGCCATGGTCCGTTTGTTCAACCAAGTCTGCCCATCCTGGACATATCTGTGTGCGTGTTTTGATTTCCGGGGAGTTTCAAGTGAAGCCGAAGGGATTCTCTCTCTCTCTCTCTCTCTCCTTTTTATTTGGGGGGGGGGGTTGGTCCCCCTATTTGGACAGAAACCCACTATGAGCGGTCAAAATTACGTGTTCCCCCACAAGGCCACGGCAAACTTCGTGAATCCCAATGGTTTTGCAAGTCCCCCGCATGTCCCTTGGCCTGGAAACTCAAAACCAGGTTCTTTGAAGGCCCTGAATCAATCGGGAGCCTCTGGGTACTTCAAATACCCGCGTCTGTTTCGGCGATACTCTGACAAACTTTGATTCAGATCGACTTCGCCGGGCCAAAGCAGGCGAAAAGCCTTCTCGCAGCACGCTGGGCAAACCGGCCGTCATGCGGTCGTGCACCAGCTGCGCCAACTTCTTGAGATCCCCCTTGCCCTCCACCTGGCGATCTTGGTTGCTGTAACGACCCCCCTGCAACAAGTTGGTTTTAAACTGTTTGGGGGTTTTGTGAAAAACCCAACTTGATTTCCCAGAAAGTTTAAAGTCTAAAGATCCAACCCAGTAGCAGTCAAGCGATGTTCAGGGTGTCCCTTTGAATGGGCCTGTCAAAGCCGGTTCGTCTTGGACCCCCAAGGATTGCTTAGGATTGCTTAGGTAACTCAGGAGAAAAAAAAGAAAAAAACGTCACCAACTGGAGCCGTACCGGCGAAAAGATCACGAATACGCCACAGGTGGAGCGGGGGAACCCCAAGCGCCTTCGCGTTGGAGGGCCTCCCAGCTGATGACAAAAGAGAGGCATCCATGACTGCAGAAGCCACTCCAGTTGCAGGGGTGGACTCTTTTTGATGAAGGCCCCTATGGGCAGGACCATCTCAAGATCGGCACACAGGCCGATTACAAGAGTGGCGAGACGGCCGAAGCAGTCGAGGCTCAAGTCTGCACAAGGGGGTCCAAAAAGCAGAGAAAGCCGGGCAAACCCAGTGGAAAGAGGACCACGGGCATCTCATACCACTCTGCAAGTTGTAGGATTCACACCGAGACATTCAAAGGAGACCTTGAAGGTATGATGGGAAAGGTCATACGAGCAAAAAGGCATTTGGGTTTGTACGCTCTCCATCCTCCAAAGTCGCCACCCCAGGGGTTGAAAAGGAGGAGGCCAATCTCACGAGTGAAAATGGCACGAGGTAGGACTGCAAAATCGGCACTCAAGAGGATCTGTCCGAAACCATTCTGAAAAGAAAGGCTGGCGAAGCAAATACTGCAAAGCCGAGCAGAAGGGCACTCAAGTGTATGTAATGTAGAGTTGGCCCAAGCAACCTGGGTGATCCCCCGAGAAGCGGGGGAGCCTTCGGGAGTGGCGAACTGTGCGGGTGAAAGGGTCATATCCAAGCGAGCTAAACGCGGCATTGTCGGGCAGGCCTTGTGAATATGATAGCAAACCAAGAAGGCAAAAATGACAGGAAGGCAAGCTAAGTCTGGCAATGCCTATGCACGAATTAGGGGAGAAGGACTTTCGTACTTCAACAGAAGGTGCGGAGCATGGACCCCTGCCCAAGTCTCAAGAGAGATAAGGGCCACGCCAGATTCTGATCGGTACGTCTTTCTGGTAAGGGTATCCTTTTTGAAGTCACTTATAGGGAAACCACAAAGACATAAAGTCCCCAGTTTTGGCTTTGGAACCCAAATGGCAATGAATTCAACCACCAACGGAAGAATGATCCATTCGGTGCATCAGGTGGTTCAGCCCATCAGCCCATGCCTGGTACCGCCGCGACTTTTCCTCGAGAGGGAGCCACCCTTCTGACCGCCGAAAACCAGACCAAAAGAAAGCCGCCATTTCTTGGTTGGAATTATGAACCCAGCAGAAAAATATCCTTTTTGCCTGGTTAGTGGAAAACAAAGAGGACCCAAAAAAAGCAAAAACAAAAAACAAAAAAGGGGGAACTAATTCTACACAAAGAGGGTGCATGAGGGCCAAGGACCCAAAACCGGAAACCGGAAACTATCTGGGAAGGCTGCCTCCCACAGCTCTCCCAAAGATATGCCTGTGCTTAATCACTGTCTAGCATGTGAATCAGCAGGTTCTCGAAGGATCTTTGGGATCCTTTCCTCCAACTAACAAACATAAGGCCCTCTCCCTCTCTCTCTCTCTCTCTCTCTCTCTCTCTCTCTGTCGCTGTCTCTATCTCTGTCTCTGTCTCTCTCTCTCTCTCTCTCTCTGTCTCTGTCTCTGTCTCTGTCTCTGTCTCTGTCTCTGTCTCTGTCTCTCTCTCTCTCTCTCGCTCTATCTCTCTATCTCCCTATCTCTCTATCTCTCCCTCTCTCTCTCTCTCTCTCTCCCTGTCTCTTTTTTTCTTTGAAAGGATAGTAGTGCTGGTCTGTGCAATGTTGTGTTTGTTTGGGCGAGGGGGGAGCTGGCTTGGTCAAACCGAATCTTTACGCAAAAGTGATCAGGCAGCTCTTGATTCAGGTTGGAAGCTGCTAGGCGTTCAAAAGCTCAAAAGTTCAAACTGCGGGACATGTTGAGCGGGCCCCCTGATTCCAGGTGCCATTTTCAACCGGGATTGATCATTCTGGTAGTGGTATGGCCATGGGTCAAAATCCAAATCGTACCCCCAGTGAACATCCCAATCCAACCACTAAAATAGGTTCTAAAATGGGTGGTGAATTCACCAATCCCAACCAACATGGGATCCCAAAACGGTTTCGACAACCACAGCCGTAATTATCAACCAGAAGTAACCTCTGGTTCGATGCCACTTCAGGGTGCCATGTCAACCCGGGGCTCGAACTCAGATTCCCCATCGCAAATTTTGGGGTGGTTTCGGTGGTTTCTGGGGAACCCCGAGAGGTTCCAGGTGGGAGGTTCCGAGAGGTCCGGGGAGGTGCGCTTCTTGGGCATCTTCTGCCGGGCATCGATTCGCACAATTTTGCTCAAGGCGATGGAGTGGCAAATGGACACCTCGGCCGCAAAACCGCCTCACAGCCTCACAGCCTCATGGAGATCTATGCCATCAAACAGTGTTCCCCCATGCAAATCCATAATATGGCTGTGGCTCAAAAAACTGGTACCAAAATGGAACCCTGGCAAGTGGAAACAAAGGCCAAAACCTGCGTAACCTTTCCTGTGGAATTTGAGCCACACCCATATGCACATGATGAATGCGCGGCTGCTTGCATACCTCCCTCTCCATAGCACCCCCGAGCCCTGCCACTGTACTCGACAGAAATGACTATGTGCGAGATTCCAGTTGCCGGAGATGCCAACCTCTACATGATGCCATTTTCCCCAGGGTGTGGGTGTCTGTGTGTGTGTGTGCGCGTTTTTGAGGGTACTTTGTGGTTTATTTTCAACCCAAAAAAACAAAGTTCAAATGGCCATGGGTCAAAAGCCAAATCGTACCCCCAGTGAACATCCCAATCCAACCACTAAAATAGGTTCTAAAATGGGTGGTGAATTCACCAATCCCAACCAACATGGGATCCCAAAACGGTTTTGACCCATAGCCACATCCCCTGGTACGGATCGCCATCGATGGCTTGCCAGGGCGCCGCATTCGTGGACCACGCACTGGTGAACTGCTGGCGAGGGCCGACCTGCAAGCGCTCGCTCGCCACGTTTCGAAACCGAAACGGTTGCATTCGCCTGGATGGCGCCACCTGGGCCTCAAACCGCCCTGACAAATGAAAGATTGCCCCAAAACAATCTTTGTGGCCTACGGCTAAGTCGTACAAAAACAACAATTCTATTTGCAAGTGTTTTTCTCCTGGATGCTTGTTGTTTCTTTTTGTCGTGTATTGGTCACCCCTTCGGGTGATTGCCCTTGCTTCAGGCGAGTTTTTGGGCGTCCATCTGGATGGGCCGGGAAAGGATGGGTTGGCCGAAAGCCGACTCGCCTCCAGCACGGTACCCGAGAGGAAGCTGGACTGCCCGAACTTCTCGGGCTCGAAAGTCTCCCGGAGGAGGTACCTCACGCGCGAAAACCGCGACAACGCGAAGCCGCTCAGCTTGCCGGGAGGGGAGGAAAGGGGGCCATGCGGGGGGGGGGAAGGGGGGAAGGGGGGAAGGGGCGGGGGGGGACGGCGAGGACTGTAACACCTTGTGTGCTTCAAGCGAGGTGTCTGGCCGTCTGGTTGCTCAGGCACCGGCGAGCTTCTGTTTCACCCGACGCTTGGTTCCAGAAAGGGATGCCACGCCGCGAAACCAGGTTTGCACCTACACATCTACAGGGATCCGGATGCATTATACACCTGAACATTGCAACTTGTAAATGGTGGTTTTCCTTTATTTTGGTGTTAAAAAAGCAACTTGTTTCAAATGGTTGCAAAATGTATCTTTTAAGGAGCCCTGAACTAGCCAACTGGGTTTTGGGCGCCGCTCAGGAAAGCGCTGCTCGGGAAAGATGTTGGGAACCGGTCCCTCACATTTATGAAACCCCGCGCCAAGGACTTCTAGTCGCTGCAAGGGCCCGTAAATAATGCCCACCAGAAGGAAACCAGCTCCAAAAAGGTGATGCTTGAGCTACAATGCCGAAAACGAGGATTTGTTCAATGTCCTAAATTTTGTATGTCGGACCCCGTTCCGGATGGCTTTCACCAAACCGAAAGAGGCCCCCGGCTTGTCTTCGGGGTCAGCCCCCCCTACTCTGCAAGAAACGCCCAAAATCAATATATCTTGGGACCCATTTCTCTGTCAAACTGGTGGTTGTCCTTGATTCCCCTCAAACCAACCTTTCAAAAACCCAGATCAAAAAAAACAGGATCAAAAAACACACCTTTTTTCGAGGGACAGTACAAATCCCATTTCGTGAGCCCAACAACTTCTTTTTACGGGGGCACTCCAGCTTCTTGGTCTCCTCCGCATCCAGAGCACCCCTTGCCTGGCGAATCGTCACTGAAGCCAGGAACTCAGAGCGCGCGCCCAGATGTCTCTTCGTGCGAAAGCTGCTCACTTTAAGGTGGCCCAAAAACAGGGATCCGGATGCATTATACACCTCAACATTGCCTTGTTAATGGTGGTGTCCCTTTATTTTGGTGGAAAAACCCATGTTTGAAATGGGCAAAATGTATCTTTTAAGGAGCCCTGAGAAAGATGATATGAAGCCCAAAAAGTGTTCTCCGACTCGGAAGATTTAGCAGCTACGTCTAAGGAACATGGGAATAACTGAAAAAAAAATGCAAATCAGCGACTTGCAAGCATGTCCAGATTCCCTACAAGAGTGAGTAAGAAAACCAAGCATCTCCCTGATGCTTCTCAAAGCGCTTCTTCGAAGAGGGTCTCTACAGGTGACCCATAATGCATCACCAACCGAAATTATGCAAAAACAAGAACAACCGAAAACCACAAAGAAAGAAACCGAATCCATCATATCAGTCGCAAACCCATTTATTCTTGGTAAGTCACCGTTTGCCCAGCTAGATTCGGCAGAAATAGGAAATGCAACCCATAAGCCCAAATTGGCTTCGGTGTTCCCTAAAATGTTTTTTTTTTTTTTTTAATAAAGTTAATAAATAGGTACCGAGCCTCAAAAGGCTGCGAATCTTAGTTGTGGTCCCTTTTTATGTCTGACTTTTGCATTCCCCATGAGAAAAACAGCACTTTTGGACCCTCAAACTGCCCCAGCAAATCGGACATCGCCCGGCTGAATTCCCTTTTCAAAGGGAAGTTCCAGGGTCCAGGTAGCCATTTGGGCTGTACACCCCAAAAAAGTGATATACTTCCTTTTGTCGTCCTGTTAAAGCCAACCAAACATGGGTACCCTCCAAAACAGAGATCCCCATGTGGGCGTGTCGTTTTTCGAGGGCACCCTTTCTGGGAACTCATAGCCCCAAAAAAAACAAAGCACCCGCCGCACCGCTCCCTTTCTTTCTGGGCTCATTTTAAGGGAAAGCCCAAAGCTGCGTTTGGGGGGGGGCGGAACCCATAGCCAAAAAAAACAAAGCCACCGACGAAAAACCGGGCCCCGCTGGCTCAAATCAAGAAGCCGCTTTTGGGGGGTGAACTCATAGCCAAACAAGGCCCCGCCCAAAACCGCTTGCCCAAAACCGCTCGCCCGAAACGCACCTGGATGTTGAAGCAGATCTCGCTGCCCAGCAGGGTGAAGCCGAGCTCGGCCGCCTGGTCGCTAATCGCTGGTGCCACACGGCGGGTGGCGTACAAGCTCACGTTTGAGTGACCAAGAAAGGCTGCGCTAGAGTCCAAAGAAATATCCCTTGTTTGCATGTAGTTATTGTTGTTGATTCTAATCTGTGTATATATTGTGTGTACTTTGTTATATGTATTGAGTTGTTGTCGTTGTTCTAATCGGTGTATATATGAATATATATATATATATGGATGACGAATGTGTCCACTTTGTTATAGTATGTACTGTTGTTTTTGTCCTTTTTTCTAATGTGTGTATATATGTATAGATGTATGTATCATGTGTGTGTGTATGTGAGCGAGGCAAGTGAATAAAGCGCAAGCGATGAAGAATGACCAAGGGTTTCGACATGTTCTACTGCAATGCTTAGGGAATCCCGCCGTACTGCCATGTCGAAAGTGATTTCCTCCTGGTTGAGTCGTTCGCCATCCCTGGAATGCTTGACTTGCAACACCCAGGACCGACGGCGGACATGAGGTTCGCTTGACCGAAATCAAAACCACGACCGCCACGATCGAGGCATTGCACTTTGTTGAGAGGCCACCATGGCATCCTCCAGGATCAGCATGCTGAAAGCCCTTTTTGCGGACAGAAATATGAAACCCAAAGATTGGCAAGACTTGCAAACGTCTGGTCGGGAGTGTCGAGGTTGGGTGATTCTCTTAGGAATATTCATGCTGGTTGCTTTACCCCTTCAATCTACGATGATCCCAAGTTCAAAGCACGGCTCCAAAAGCTTTTGGCCGGCAGAAAAATCGGCGCTGGCTTCCTTTTGGGGTTTTGCCCTTTAAATAAACATCCCAAAGCCAGACCGACCGCCCCGCATTTGGAAGCCGCCGGAGCGCGCGAAAGGCCCCCGCGAAAGGGCCTTCTTTTGCAGCGCAGGGCTCACGTGCAAATCGGCCTGTCAGGCGCAAATCGGATATTCCGGCTCGGGCAAGTCCGAATATGGGTTTGTCTCAAAGGAAAACCCAGAAAATGGTTAGGTCCTCTTGGCTGCCCTCATGAACCCAGAAAGCGTACCCGAAAGAGACACGCCATGTCCAAGAATCGGGGACCCCTTCAGGGTGTCAAAGAGAAACCAAGAACCAAGCCTGCCCGCTAGGCCCCCAAATTTGTGACCCAAGCGACGAGGAACCTCCTGTTCGGCACCAGGAGCAAAAAGCAAGTGGTTGCTAAAGCTGATTGAAACCAAAAGGTCATTCAACATCAAAAGAGCCATAAGCAAAACTTGGTACTCAAATGGTCCATGCAAGACCATGTAAAGAACCAAAAGGGCAAACTTCCGCATCTGCTTGCGGTGAGGCTGTTCCTACCTACATCCCGATCAAACCAAGTTTCTGCAGGTCCACTGCTAACTGGACAAGCTAACCACCTCAAAGTGAGAAACTTTCTAGCTATATCCAACAATCATGGAAGTGGACATGGGGCTTCCCGCAAAGGAAAGTCGTCTTCCCAAAGCCCCGTAAGCTTCCATGTTTGATGGAGTGAAGGCAACTTGGCTGAGGAACAAACGACTTCTCGCGAATTCACTGCCGCAAGAAGAGAATTCCCGTCTCCTTGGATCTCAGCAATCAAGAATGCATTTAGGCGCGTGAGAGAACCCTCGGACATATTTTGTCCTCTTCCCTCGGGTTTCCCTAGTGAAACCCCAGAAGTGGCACCGAGCCTCAAGAAGACCAGGGGTGATTCGCAAGGCAACCTTCGGCCACTGAACCGCGCCTTAACAACTTGGGCCATGGGAAAAACATGGACACCCGATGGTCTTCTTTTGGAGTTGGTACCCATTTCTGGGGTTGGTTGAAAGGAAAGCCGCAAGGGAAACCACCATTTTGGGGGTTCCCAAAAAAGCGACCACTCAAGCAGTAGTTGTCTCTGAAGGGAAACCGACTTCAAAACGAAGAAGAACCCGCTGGGTGGAAAGGCCCGCAACTGAACAAAACAGGCCGCAAGCTGCCACTCGGAAGTAGTGCAGCAGCGGCGTCGACATGGCAGACCTCAAACTCGGGAAAGGTTCAGAGCATGTGTTTCTGTTTCTCAGTTTGGTTTCAAGGGAAAACAAAACAAACAAACAAACAAACAAACAAACAAACAAACAAACACACAAACACAACAAATAAACAAACAAAACAATGCAAACCAAAAAGCTCTTTGTTTAAGGTCCCTCAGCTTTTGCACATTCCCCAATGGCAGTTGCTCCATTGTTGGATTGTTGAAGAGAAACACACAACAACCTGGCACAAGCCTTTTCTCAGCAGGCAATAGCCCTTCATGTCGGCATCGGTCAACACACTCTCCAACTCTCCGAGTGATCTGCAAGTGGGAAAACATATCGCGTGGTTGCATCAAATTGCCTGCACTGTTGGGCAATGCAACATATTGGAAGTGGAGGGGCTTGCCGGGCGCCAAGACGGTCTCCACTAAAACTGGTCGAACAGCAGCTACCGCAACTGGATGTAGTCGCTGCAATGCTACATTAGCTCCAATGCCACATTGCTGTCTTGTGCAAACGGCATCAAGATCATGAGGGGCCCTTAAACCAAAACAGTCTCCTGCCATCGACTAAGGCCATCCAAGACCATGATGGGAACCAGTTGATTCAAAAACCGTGGAAGAATCTAAGGCGTCGCATTTGATAGAAAAGCCTCAGCTCTTGAGATAAAACTCCCTATTCATCCACCGACATGACCTCCGTTTGATAGAAAAGCTCCACTTGTTCGTCCACCAGGACGAGCGATTCAAGGACCTCAAGCACCAAGCTCGGAACTAGGCAGCCAGGCAGCCAAGAGGAGGCGCCAGAGTTTTCAAACGACCCAACCAGTCACTGCAATTCGGAACCAGGCCGTGGAAAGGGGCGGCAAGGCGGGAGGCGGCGCGGCGTTTGGGTTTCAGCGCTTCGACGACCAAAAACAAATGGTTCAGGTGGGAAGGGTGGCTTCTGGTAGGACCTGTTAAAGGAAACCTATTTCAAAAGGATACGAACGTCCAAGTCTCATTCTCAAATAATAAGACCCAAAGGAAACAAATTGTTATGCTTGTGATGTTTGGTCCTTAATCGGGTGAAGGCGGTGCAGAAAGGTGATTGGTCCAGAACGACAGCTTCCAAACGAATTTTGCATTAAAGGATCTTTATTTTTCTTTCTTTTTTTCACTGGATCCGTTTACATCTGTTTTTCTCACAAAGACATCCAAACATCCAAGACATCCAAAGGAATTGCTCCCAGGCTCTCATGCTTGGATCCGGGAAGGGGAACGCTAGCAGGAACTTCCCTTTGTTTTCCCCTGAACTAAAAAAGCAACATATATCTGGAACATACATACATATGTACATATACATATATGTGTATACATACATGTGTATATACATGTTCTGCTGGCACACCCAAACTGCATGCTTCTTTGCATTCCCTTTAGAACAACCCCAATTAAGGGTACCATCTGACAAAAACAATTGGTAAATGAATGAGGACCCCTGGTGCAGCTATGGCGGGAGAGCGGCAAAGCTGTTCAATGACCCCCGAAGCCATCTGAGAATCGATTTACTCAACGTTGTGGCCTTGCTACCACCATGTTGTGCAGAAAAGGGGTCACGCCCACAAGAGCATCCAGCTTCGCAAAGGAGCCACACCACCGTCGGGCCCTAAGTTTGCAAAAAACTAAGAGAATGCGTCAAATTAGCGGTGTTGTTGTCCTTTTGGTCTTTGTTTGGGCCAACCCCCAAAAAACGGGTGCCCTCCAACAAACACACACCATCCCCCGGGAAACGTCCAACCGCAACCCGGCCCCCGGCCCCCGGCCGCACCCATCCTCATGCTCAGAGCACACCAGGGACAGCTCCGCCACATCCTGCGATCGAAGCCCTGCAGCCAAACCAACCGAGCCGACCAAGCGCTCAACCCTTTTTGGGGAAGAACCTAAAGGGAAACTAATGGGAAAACCAAAAGAAAACAGGCAAGCAAGCAAGCAAACAACCGCAAAACGAAAGGGAAACTAGTGGGAAAAAAGGAAACAAGCAAGCAAGCAAGCAAGCAAGCAAACAAACAAGCAAGCAAGCAAGCAAGCAAACGGACACGAAACGAGACAAAACGAAGAGCCACAGGCAAATCGAGCTGGGTGCTAAACAGGGGTACCCATCCCCCTTTGATTTGCCCCTGAGCAAGATACCCAGTGTCTTATCAAGGGGCTGATCTTTAAATCCACAGAGCTCCGTATCCAAAATGAATCTCCCTTCATCAGTAGCAATCATCCAGCTTCCTTTTTTACCAGTTCCACAAATGGCATTCAGTGCCTATAATCCAGACATCAAATCTAGGGAAGCAGACTCCCCAAAATGGTGTTGTTGTCCTTGTGTCAAAGGCTGAAAGTATATCATCATATAATCATATATGCATGCCTGGTATGACCCCTTAGTTTACGGGTTATTTAAGCGTTAGTTATGGCTTAGTTGTGGAAAATCAGCCCGAATCCAAAGGGTCCAGCATGGCCATGCATAGTTCATATATGGACCTATACAATCAGCCCTTCCCTTTTGGTTTCCGCTTAATGTTGACCCCATAGTCCCATAGTAATCAACCCCAGCTTTAATGAGGGGGTGCTTCTCCCTGCGGGGAATCAGACCACTTTTGAAGGGGCCCAAAACCACGCTAGGGGGGTATCAAGCTGGGTTTAGTGGGGAGTCAGACCGCTTTTGGAGGGGTCCAAACCCACCCCCCAAATGTAAGCAACAGGTTGGTTGAAATTCACACGGGGTCAACACCACCACCCAAAAAGCGCCCCCACCCCCCCCCCCCCTCCCCCCCCTCCCAACCCTCCCAACCCCGCTTCCGTTTCAGGAGCAAACAAAAAACACCTCCGCCGCTCGCTCCCGCGCCACCGGGGGCGGCCACTCGGCTTTGGCGTCCGCCGCGGCGGTGGCGCGCTGCAGCGCGCCCTCCGCCTGAGCGCCGTGGCTCGCCGCGTCATGTCAGGCTCGACAGAGTCTGCCAGTTACAGCCAAACCTGGGTCACTCAAACACTAACAAGGAGTGCACCCCAAACAAACGCAGGGATCTACTGATTTTGATTTCGGCTATGGTGCTGTCTGGGCATGCCAAGTGCTTTGCTTTGAAACTTGACTTGTCCATGCTTCACTCCCACCATTCTCCGTATGTTACCCGCAAACGCGATCATTGCCATTCACAAGTTGATGGCCAGTCATATTGCACCAATTCATTCCTCATTCGCCGTTGCAACGAATGCCCACTTGTTCGTGTTTTTGGTTGTTTCCATTTTTTTTTTTGAGGATACCCCTTTTTTGGGAGCTTTAAAGGGAAGCCAAAGTGGGCTTCCAGACCAAAGTGGGCCCCAACTCCTCGCCTGCGGCATCACGATCTGGAAGATCGGGTACATGATGGTCCCATTCTGGCGAATCAGAAACCAACTTCGCCGCCGGAGCGGCGAGTGTCTTTGTGTGAGTGTGTTTCCCCATGCGAAGGGGCAAGGAACATGTTTTCTGGCTTGTTTGCCACTTGGGTGAGTGCTTCCATATCCCTCTCGAAGCATAGAAAACAGTCAGGAGTTGACAGAACCGCACAACAAAGCTCCTCATAGGGCGGTCCACACCCACGACAGCCAGAGATCTTTCTCCAATCTTCCCTTTGGTGATGTTGGGCTCCGGCCCTCAAAAAACACCTACAAGTGAACACAGCCCAAAACGTCGTTGGAGGAAACGACTTTTGCCGAGCCGTACCTACCACAGCCAATCCATGGTCAAACCCATGCCCCACATGTCCCAGACCTGCCGCAAAAACCCCCGGAAAGTGCACACGCGCCTGGCCCATGCATGCAGGCATAGAGTTCAGCAACATCTCCATGACCACCATGCCATACGCGTAGACCTGCATCCGACTGGCCAGGTTCAAATTCCCAAACCACCCGTCCCAAGCACCAACTACGGGTTACCAATTAAGGGCCTGATTCAAGCAGAATGATCCAAATGCTCAGATCTTACCTTCGGCCTCGCCGTTCTGATCGGTTGTCCAGGCCTGTCAACTACTCCAACCTCTCAAGTTGCGACAGATGTCTCGCCACCCCATGTTCCAAGTGCCGCTCAAAAGGTACGCTCTGAAGTAGGGAGCATCTCTCAGAGGACCTTCGTTCAGATTCCATGGGGAAGGGTCATGTCGACACCAGATCTTAGTCGGATCTGGTGGATTAGCTCGTGTTTCACTAAACAGTGATCCGGATTCCCTCCCATATGGGACGCCCTGCAATCAATATTCAACCTGGAGGCTTTTCGATCAACTGGAGTCCCATGTTTTGCTGTTTTGGTAACGTGTCAAAAAAGAGGGAACCCCAAACCTAGTTGTTCTCCGCTCGGTTTCCAGAAAGCAAGCTCTCTCTCTCTCTCTCTCTCTCTCTCTGCGCCAAAGGGCCTCCGTTTGCTCCGTGACCTTGCCCGTCTTGATGTAACTCAGACGGTGCTACAGTCTCACTCGAATCAGCGCTGCGTTTGCGCCTCCTCTGGGAATGTGAAAGCCTCCTCTGGGTGCCCTCTGTGTGTGGCCTCTTTCTGACTCCCCCCGGCAAACCACAAGACGGGTCCATGATTCAATTGAAAACAAACACATGCTGGAAGCAGGTGAGTAAAATGGTCTACCCAGAATCATGCAAAGAACTTCACGGCGACGAAGGCACCCATGTATGGTGGGACTATCCCGTACTAGCCTCCTTCTTGCGGGGCTTTGAGCATGTGGCTCAGGTGGCGATCAAGCCCCCGACTGCGGGCAGGCATAGCCCGGGGTCCCGCTGATCTGGTCGCAGGTCATGTTGAGCTTGTTCTGGCAAGCGCTTTGATGGACAAGGGAAAGCAACGACAGAAGCACGGCCTTAGAAGGCCCCTTCGTGTGGAACCTGCTGCTCTTTTGAACCAACCAAACTTCGGTCACCACTTCAACAGGGGCCCATGCCAAATGTAGACTATCACCCTTTGGGTGATACCAACATGGTTCATCCCAATGACTCATGCACACTTAAAAAGGCCACTTACGGCAAGTGGAAACCTAAAACCAGCCATGCAGGCCCGCCTTGTTCTTGGCGATGCCGGACAACCCAAAGTCCGCCATCTTTGCTGTCCCACTCCTGACATCGTTCGCAGGAGGTAACCAAAAAGGGAGTCTCTGACAGAACTTTCGGACAAGTAGTTCAAACCCACCACCAATCCAGCCAATTCCGGGTCAACTGAACCAGTCTACTTGCACCCGGTACCGTGAATCCAATCAGAAGTTCAATGGGCCCTTTGCCAAACCCATCTGACCCTGCCACGGTGTAAGCTCTACTGCGGTATCCCTAAGGAGGCAGAGATCAGCGGCACCGGCCATGACAACTCACGAGCTGGGAGGATTCATTGAAACACCGTTGCGCAAAATGGAAAAACTAGACCCTGGTTGATCACATAGCATTTGTTTTGCAGATCCAGATCCTCCTCTCCCTTCCGAGTCCGAATGGCGCCAAAAAGAGAATAAAATGGGCTCATCATGAGTGCTCATTGCCAAGATGCAAGGGACCCGCAACTGAACAGAACAGCCCGTGTCTCCTGTCAAGCAGGATGTTCGCCGACTTGATGTCGCGATGAAAGGCCTGGCTTCAGCATAACAATGGAACTAGTTTCCTCGATGATGCATCGTTTTTTGGACCCATCTGGACAGGGGCAACAAAAAAAAGACGGAGAAACGCTGTCCTATTTTCCGATGTCTTGGGGCTTTGCTTTCCGGTCCACTCTATTCCGGTGCCGGAAACACAAGCTGGGGACAGGGGCCTTTGGATTGAGGAGTTCACGAGTTCCCCTTCGGATCCAAAACATATGGGGGACGGCGGGTTTAACCCACCAACCAAACAGGGTGGCAAGGACAGCACAAACACACCCATAGGGGTTGTGTCAAAATTGTAAACCCTCAATATTGGCTGTTCTTTTCTGTTCCTTCTTTTCCACCACAGCAAAAGGGTACCATCTCCTGACACACCCATATTCTCCCCAGTCTAATTCTGGTGGCATATACTTGCGTCATGTTCAACTGAGGAGCCTCCCATTAATTGCGCCGCAGAAGTACACCTTCAGTGATTCATAATGCATGAATCACGAAGAAAGCCAAGCGCAAAGGAAGTCGACCCCAAATAGTGTAAAGAATCGAAGAGAGCACATGGCGTGTATATAGAAATATATATATATATATATATTTATATATTTATATCTCTCTCTTTCTCTCTTTCGGTGAGGGTTCGTCAAAAGTTTTGTAGGAAAACACAATCATTTGTTTTCAATCGGTCAAGGACTAAAGCTCCACTACCTTATGCTGGGTCATGCCGTTGAGGCATTGGAATGCTGTCAGCGAACCTTACGCACGGACCCTCACGCAGGAGGGAGAAAGGGTTCTCGCCAAAAAAGAAGAAGAAACAAAAACGAAAAAGCAGGCCCCATGTCTTGTTGGCTGAGTCAGGGTTTGGCTCGGTGTGTTGTTTTGACAGCGCGAGGTTTTGTGCGTTTGTTTTTGTGAAGTATAAAAGACGTGAGAAAACCATGAAGGGCCTTGTGTATTCTTTTACTCTATGCGCATATGTATGTATATATATATATATGTATCTGGGTGTAGACCTGAGATGAGTTCCAGCTGTGAGCGTATTTGTCATGTGGGTCATGTTGTCATCGTGACATCAGGGTGGGGGGCAGGTGGGGAGGGGAAGGAGGGGGGCGTGCTTTACGAGCGCACGCGCGCTTGCTTGTGCGAGCCTGTGCACGGAGGTTCCAAAGGCCAGGCAGGCTGAAGGTCAACTGAAAGAAGCGGCAACTCTGCAGCTTGGGTCTGAGCAGTCTTCCAAGAAGGCTGCGGCAATGGCCGCCGTCGCCTTAAACCTTGCCTCATCCCAACGACGCAAGGCGAGGACATCACTCACCATCGCTCTCAAGACAACGGACCATCTCATCCTGCTTACCCTTCCCAATCATGTTCCCGTTATGATTGGATTATCGCCCTATCAAAATCTGTTCAAACTCCGGCTTCATTCTCAAATTCTACTGGGGAATGAACTCTACCTAATAGCATTCCAAACTTAATGTTGGACTAACCTGGGCGCAGGCAGCGAAGCAAAAGAAGGCTGCCTGGAACACGTCGAGTGAGAACAAGCGCAAAGCGAGCGTGGCCGACCTCCGGGCCACGGAAGCTGCGACGGGCAAGGCGTCGGGACACGAGAGACCAAGGAAAGAAACCGAAGGAGCGAGGGCCAAACGGAACCGCAGCCGCCAGAGCTGGCGGCCCTGCGGGAGCGCTTCTGCCGAAAACAGAGGGTCGCGCATGTTGACATTTCCACAGTGTTTAAATTAAACTCAATAAGGAAGTGCTTGTTCCGAGTCCTACTGCAACTTATGTTGTGGAGTTGGATTTAGATAGCCCTGCTGGAAGCTAGCCCGTCCTCGGGCCTGCCTGCCCTTTAGCGCCGCGCAGCCTTTTTCTCCGCCTTCCTGTCGGCACGCGTCCGTCGCCCCTCCCGCGTGCGACGCGTCGCTTTGCGCCTCGCCACCTTGCAGTTGTCTTTCGCAGCGTTTTTTTCGGCCCCTGGCGCCGGACCTCCTACTGCCTTTTTTACGGAACTACTTTGAGCAATACCATCTTCAGCCAAGATGTGTCGTTGGAGACCAAGCATTTATGACAGAAAACTGGGAGACCTTCTACAACAGTCTTGACATCCGACCTGTTTCCCTAGGTCCCGTGACACCATGGCTGAACTGATTAAAAACCGCAGCACGTCTCATCAAGAGACTAATCTCCCTCATGCTCAACTCCATCAAGGCAGGCATAGCACCGGCCGCACTGCAGGCCATAACCTACAAGCAACTTGTGACCTCCTCCAGCGCGCGCACCTCGTACACGACGCGGCGCTCGGCCGCGCTGTCCCAGGGCGGCAGCGGTACGTCGAGGCAAGCCTCTTCCTTTGCCGCCGCCGCCAGCTTCGCCGGAGTGGTCTCCTTGCGCGGGGCGCTCCCTTTGCGTCGCGCCCCCCGCGCAGGGGCCCCGCCTCGCCAGGGCCGTCGTCCAGTCTTGGAAGGGCATCAGGGGGCCCAAGGCCCACGCCTCGCGGTCCAGGCGCGCCGCCACAGCCCGCTTCATGTCCACCTCGCGCACGCGCGCACGCGCGCGTTCTATCTCGCGGTTGTCGCTGCCGAGGTGCGTGTCGACATGGTGCAACGAAGCAGCGAACTGCGCCCGGCATGGCTCACGGGCGTCCAAGCAAAACATATCATTGATTTGTCCCTCGCGCATCCATGCAAAAAGCATCATTGATTCTTGCCTCGCGCATGCATGCAATAAGTATCATTGAGTTTTGCCTCGCGCACCCATGCAAAAAGTATTATTCAGTTTTGCCTCGTGCATCCATGCAAAAAGGAGAATTGTAGTTTTGCCTCGCGCACCCATGCCAAAAGAAGAATTGTATGTTTGCCTCTCCCATCCATGCAAAAAGTATCATTGTACTGTTGCCACACGCATCCATGAAAACAGTATCATTGATGTTTGCTTCGCGCATCCATGCAAAAAGTATTCTTGATTTGGCCTCGTGTATTCATGCAAAAAGTATCCTTGATTTTGCCTCGCGCATCCATGCAAAAAGTATCATTGAGTTTTGCCTCTGTGTGCCTTCAAAAAGAATCGTTCCATGCAAAAAGTATCATTGTATGTTGTGCTCGGGCGTCCATGCAAAAAAGTATCACCGTGTTTTCCCTCGCGCATCCATGCAAAAAAATGTTTGTATTGTTGCGTCGCGCTTCTATGATTTTTTGTTGCCCCGCGCATCTATGCAAAAAGATAACATAAATTATTGGCTCGGGCGTCTAAGGAAAACAGTGTAACACGTCGCCTGACACCTGTGGATACACATGCAGCTGCCTCCCTCCCTCCCTCCCTCCCTTCCTTCTAAATCAAGCTTGCCAAAGAAACTCAGGGCATCAAGGGGTGCTACTCTAAAACGAAGACAAGGAGCCTGAGTCAACATGACCCTTTCCAGCACCCCGCCTTTGGGGTGCTGTTGTGCATGTGCGACAATCCACAAGCGGCATCCAGCGCCACCCAAAGCCTGAGCAATCCAAATCTGGTTGGCGTTTTCTTCACTGGGCTGTCCTCAGCTCCCCCACTAAAAGCTAATTGTTAGTGGGTTAAATGGAAATCCCCACGAAACACTAAAAAGCTACAAAGAGCTAAGGGGACGGCTGGGAACCAACGAGCTCAGGGTACCGATTTCAGGCGTTTAAAGGGAACACGCAAAGGCAAGCTACCATTTGGAACCTCGCTGTGTGACGCCTACCCATCTGGCAATGTTGAGCCTGGGTGTTCCCCCCGCAAGTCCACCACCCCGATCAAACTTGGTTTTGACTCATCCCGGGTATACAGTAAAGAAGGGAGTCTGCCCGAAACCTTCACCTACCCAGGTTTTTGATTGTGGCCTCGGGGTTCCTTAACGGACACAGCCGATGCTTTGAAAGGGTCTTTTGTAGATCCGCCGGTACAGGTATGCGTCTCTAAATCAAGAACCTCATGGCCATGGGTCAAAACCCCGTACCCCCGGGAACATCCCAATCCCCACTCAAATAGGCTCTAAACTGGGTGGTGAATTCACCTACCAACCAAAATGGGACCCCAAAACGGTTTTGAAAACCACAGCCACATCAACCCTGGGCCCAAGTGCATCCATCCTTTCAGGGCTGCTGCCCCATGTGCCCAATGCTGCCCTCCACACCCCGCGCTCAACTGAGGTTCCGCGCCGCTCCATCCAGCTGAAGGGCGTCACCGTGCCGTTCTTGCCCTCAGAATCGCCGGGATCAATGAGTCACTTGTCAAAACCCGGAATTAAAATGGTCGCAATCCCAGAACCATGTAAAGAATTTAGAAGGCGGATATCCGCAGCTATTTCTCGTTGGGATCGTCCCTTACTAACCTTCATCTACCCGAGTTTTGATTGTGACTCAAATGGGGTTGGTTTCCACAGAAAAACCAAAGGGAAACCCACAATGGGGCCCTAAAAATAGTCGTTTTACCTGTTTGACGTCTTGTCTGAAAACCAGCTGCCACATTCTTTTCAGGGGGGCACGTGGCAGCCCACTGACCCCTTGAACACCTCGCTGCTTTTTTTCAATGGAGACGGCAGGTGTCCATCAGGACCCACGATTCATTGCGCGTTGCGCGTTTCCTCATCGAATGTTTCAAAGCTTTTTTGAGACTCGCAATCCGAACGCTCGACTCTTCAATAAGGACGTTGAAAACTCAGTTTTAGATGGAAACCCTTTTTCCCGGGCCCCCTTTTCAGGTTCCTGCCAGTTGTCTATAGGGTCTGGCTTGTGCGATGCTCTGGACAAATCCCCGATACGCAAACTTGAAAACTGCAAAGTCTGACAATCAGTTTGGAATCTTGTAGGGTGACCGCTTTTGTGGTTGCACCTCCGGGATTTAGGGGCTTCGTGTCAATTTAGGGGCTTCAATGGTTTTTAGTAGGGAATCCATACGTTTTCTGGAAAAGCGTTGGGCTGGAAGCTGTCAAGGATGCTCAATAGGTGCCAACTCATTTCCGCTCAGAACCAGCATGAAAAAATATGCGGTCCTTGTTTCCTCAGAAATCTGTAAGATTTCTCGCCCAAATCTAACATGGGGTTGTTGATCCCCGACCAAACAGAAATCAACAAAGCCGCGCGTGAGTTGACTTTGCAGCCAGGAACACTTTCAAATTAGAAAAAAGCCCGCCCGCCCTCCCCCCCTAACAAAACTGATAAAATGCCGCCCTTACCTACCTGGAAGATACACTTCCTCTTCTAAAAACCTGATGTTCAGTCCAAATATCCAGTCGGTCCATAGTCCATGAAGGGGCTTGTCACTCGGCTCCGTTAGAGCTGTTTGTGGCGACCCCCCCTTTTCTCTCTTGCTTTAAAGGGAAACTTGGAAAACCAAAGCCAGTTTCTTGGTTGACGTTGGAAGGGGAGCAAAAATCTAAATTCTAGCAGTTAAGTGGTTGGATTTCAACCACTAAACCACTAAGCAAAAATGTGTCCAATGTTTCCCAACAACAGCCATGGTTTGAGGGGCCGCAAAAAAGAGGCGTAGCACCTCCGGTCACCTCTCCCCTTCCTTTCCAGGCTCCGCGCCCTTGCTTTGGCCAGGCGCCCAGCCACGTCCCCACCCTCGAGGAGCTCGTAACTGAGGGCGAGTCTTTTACAGCATCCCAGCCGAAGCAGAGAACTCTATACCTGGTCATATATTCATATATCTTCATATATGGTAGGTACCCCCCCCCAAAAAAAAAAAAAAAGCCCCAAGAGAAATTGGCGGTATTTACGGTCCTTGTGGGTGATGTCCACCCCTTTTCGGGCACCCCAACATTGACCATCTAACTACGCCTGCATCTGCACGTTTGACTGCACCTCTATCCACCTAAAACGCGTTAAAGTGCTTTAAAGCACTTTTGGATTCAAGATTCCCATGACTCTAGATCTGGAATCTTGAATCCAGCTTGCCGCTAAAGCGGCTCTAAGGCGTTTTAAAGCGTTTCATTCTCGTGGATTCAAGGTAGGGCCGCTCTGCCAGGACTCTTGTTCTTGAATTTTGGATCCATGAGCTACCTGGATGAAAGCACTTTAAAGCGTTTTGGGTGCCCCATGCTGGATTCAAGATTCGAGATCTAGAGTGATAGGAATCTTGTATTTTGAATCTTAGATCGAAAAGTGCTTTAAAGCGCTTTAAAGTGTTTTGGGGACCCATACTGGATTCAAGATTCAAGATCTAGAGTCCTGGGAATCTTGAATCTTGAATCTTAGATCCAAAAGTGCTTTAAAGCGTTTGGGAGCCCCATACTGCACTCAAGATTCAAGAACCGTAGTCCTGGGAATCTTGAATGTTAGATCCCAAAACACTTTAACGCGCCGAAAAGCGTCTGCCTTCAGTCATTCCTGTTTGGTTGTGCACCTCAGGATGATTTTGTAATTGTGTGCGGTAAATGCAGTTGATAGTTCAGCACATGGACATTGGAAAATTGAACTCTTCAAACATGATTTAAACAAACCCACGCTAACCCTTGGATGTTGAAGAAGCCTTTTTGCAACACAGATTGTGTTTAGGGAAATTAGTTGTTTTAGCAAACAGCGTAGCATTGGTTGAGGCATATAAGATGCAGGTTTGTAAGTTGACAGACGAAGAAAAAAAGCATCGTCTAAGCTGAGAATTCAAAGATGCGCAGGCGAAGCAGAAGAGGCTTTGTCTGCCTTATTGTCGATACCCTTGCGCCGGTACTCTCGCAGAGATGTTTCACACTCATATGAACAAGGATAACATTAGCAATGAAGACTATGAAAAAGCAAATTGAAATCGACGCACTATAACAGGAAAATGTGAGAGAACATCACGATTTCTGTGAAAGCAGGTGTTTCATTGTTGACTGACATGTTCAAAAACTTCAGAGATGTATGAATGAAATAATATGGCTTAGACCCTGTGTATCATGACGCTCTACCTAACTTCGGTTTTACACTGTGCCTAACTGTGCCTCTGATCCTATGGTCAATTGACTTAGTGTTCAATTCAATTTAGTTTATGACCAGAAGATGTATGCAATGATTGAAAAACAATCTAAAGGAGGAAAGCCACAAACATGTTTCAGAAAGTGAAGGAACTACTATTCAAATGGGTGGTAAAGGCTTAATAAATCATCTGCGCAAGTCTGCCAACATTGTAATAATGAGCCCAATTCTGGTAACATCCATCTAACCTGACCTCACTTCCCTTACATAAGCAGCAGGCTCGAGTTTTGGGGGCAGGGGGTTGCACATACATATATATATATATATATATGCATATATTTATATATATATATATATATGTGCATATATATATATATATTGTCCTTCCAGCATGGGCCCGCACCTTGAATGCGTTACTTTGAAGGCTCCCTTGGCTCACATGTTTTTTTCCGCAATGCCCGAATCAACCACCTGCATCCACAAACAAACAATCTACCAGCTGAAGGAAGATGGGCTGCCAGCAATGGAATTGCTTGTATCGGGGGGGGGGGGGGACATTCGAGATGAACACTTACATGAACGGATGGATGGTATCAAATTCTGAGTTGAGTAGTGTTCAAAAAGCTAGTTTAGTGTACTGCATTACTGTACCACAAACAAAAAGCAAAAACAATGCCAGGCCTGGGTCTTTTGGATGCTGGCAACATGATTTGAGCCAAACTGAAACTCATCGATTTCAATTTGGGGTCACTTTGAAGGGAAGCCAAAAGGATGGCTGGATGGATGGAGCGATCTGCAGCGCTCGGCCAACAGAACGTCCGTCCCGCCTGATCACGTGTGTGTGTGTCCTTTGGAGGAAATAGATGGCCCTGATAGATGATTGAACCACCAGATAAACCAGGAATCGTCATCTATGTTTCTAAAATCGGGCATGGTTTGACCAAAAAAACAACCCAAAAAAGGACATGTTTCAACCAAAACAGCTTGAAACCAAAAAAAAACACCTCTTCAGGCAAACAAGTCCAACGAGTTCTTCACCTCATCCAACGAGTTCGGCCGCTTCCCGGGCTTCCGGGCACCAGGTACCGCCGGCCGCAGCCGTCCTCATCAAGGCCGCTGCCCCAGCCCATGAGCGTCACCTCGTGCTCGGTGTCAAGAAAGACAGGGGGAGCCTTAAAGGGGACACGAAATGGTGGACATCAGAAGTCGCTAAGGGGGGGTCATGTCCACCAACACCACCTTTTCAGGCGGCTCCCTATGCATATGATCAACATATGGCTCCAAAAGATCGAGACCAAAATGGGTTGCCTTGGTAAATGTGCCCAAAGACTAAAACCTGCAGCTTGCCCTATGTAATTTTTACACACATCCACATGGGCTTGTCTCAGAATGGGTGACCCGCACCATGAGCTTCTCTTTGAATTCCTTTTCAAAAAAGACAAAAAGGGGTACCCTCAAAAAAAAGACGGATCCGCGTCCAAGCGCCACCTGCTTTACAAGGATTCGGACCTAAATCAGCTGGTGACCTTTTGACCATGGCATTGGTCATTACCTAGTGAAATTCATGGCCATGCCTCTCCCTGAACCGAAGGTTGCCCCGCAGTTCTCAAACCGTAGGGTCCTAGGATGCAACGCATCCTTTACGGGGCATCCCACCTCAAGCGCTCGCCGGACGCCCTGAAGCCCGGGCCAGGTTGGGGTGCCGGAACTTGCTCAGCACCAAGACCTGGCCATCTGCCCTTCTTGAAACGGTGTTAAAGGGCCCCAAAAAGGCCAACAGAAGACGAAGCCGCGGGAACTATATGGGTGGCTCATCTTTTTTGAGGTGCCCTGTTGTTGGTGGGTGTTTTTACGGGAAGGCAAAAGTAAACCATTTTAGGGGGGTCCGATTCCTGAGAAAGACACCCCAAATAGTTGTTCGGAGGCCTGTATGAAATTGCTACAGTCCCCTAGATGGGTGTGGTCGTGCCCTTGCTCGCTGTTACTCTTTCCTACCTGGTAAAGGTTCACCAAGGGGGTCCCCAACTAAGATTAATTTCACCCAACTCTCAATGGTCCCTTCAGACGATCCAGCAAAATCTCCAGAAAAGCCTGGAGGAAAGTGGCTCTAAAGTTTGAGAGTAAACATCTCGAATGAAACCAGCTGCCTTCCTCGGGATCGAACAGGGCAAACCAGGGTTGTGGGAAATGACCACTTCTGTGGTACAACAAAAAGGGCTTCCCAAAGACTAAGACCCCATATACAGGGGGAGATTCCCTTGTATCACAGAAGTGGTTGGAAAAACCCCTTGATTCCACGACCCTGGGGCAAACCGAACTGGTTGTGTTGCTCTGGAAAACTGCAAAGCTTGCGCGAAGCATCCGAAAGGATGGTTCTGGCACGTCCGACTCACAGCCCCTGTCCCAAACAACGACACATTTGGGGTGTTTGTGTTTCTTGTTGGGGACCCAAAAAAGACACATCCATTTGTCCAAAACCCAAGAAAGGTGCTTCCACCTATGAGTCCAAAGCCACTGCGGGCGGCCGTGTTGAGCAAACCCCAACCCTGTTTCACCTCCGCTTTACCCTGTGGTCTGTGGGTCCAAGCAAAAAGTCGTTGGGTGTCAAATCACCTAACCTAGGCAACTTGCCCTTTCTGCTTAAAGGCCTTCAGAGCGTGCTTTCCTTGGTTCCCTTGGTTAGGTGTCAATGGAACTGGGTAAGCCATCAACTTGCTGGTTCTCAGCTGAGAATGAAAATTGTGAATCACCCCGAACTACACCATCCCCGAGTTGGCTTCCTCTGGGAATTTGCGGGAATGACCCCTATAAACCATCCCCTCGGGTGTCCTTTAAGGGGATCCCCTTCCGGTTCATTTACCAACCCTGGTCATTCATTCCCTATCGATCACCGATCGCAAGCGCGATCGAGCGGAGCGGAGCGCGAGCCTCATCTGCGAAGCCGGAGGTGTCCTCCTCGTCCACTTCGATCACTTTGATGGCGACCTGCCGCTTCGCTTTACAGAAGTCGTCTGGTCCAAAAGGCGTCCCCCAAAAGGTTTTCTGCCAAAGAGCAAAGAGCACACCCAAAAGGTGTGCTATGGGTGTGCTCTGGAACCCAAACGAGCTCCGAAATTGTGAGCACCTACATTTCAAATGTCAGGGGTTCAGCTCCAAACGATTCTCAGAACGTGCACGAGTGTTGCTTCCAATCGACCATGGCTTTCTGTGATGCTTGACAATGCTTGCCACCACCCAGGATCCGTCCTCATGGCCGTCCTTCAAGGTGGCTCGGTACACGCAACCGTAGTTGCCTGAACCTGCAGGCGATAGATTGGGGGAGGAGAAACTGGCACGAGAAGCCAGTCAATAACAATGCCCAAACAAAAGCAACCAATCTAGAAGACAATCTTGATGAGAATATGATTGCAACTGGGAAGCTGCCAAACGCAAGCAAGGGCTCGTTCTTGCCCCCGGGCTGTTTTTTCTCTCATCCAACCAGATGACGAACCATCCCGGCTGATCTTCTTGATTTCCGAACAGCCAACAGCCTCCCACCTCAAACAAAAAATGTAATTGAAGGGACAAGAAGCACGTGTCTGAGCCCTGAAGCCCGTAAAACTCTCAATATGTTGCAAATGAAACCTCAGAACGAGAAGACCACCCCGAAGAGTTGAAACCAAAGACTCTCTTTGCCCCCCAAAACCGCCGCGCGCATGTCGCAAGCCACTTCGTCTCGTCACCGGTCCACACCCGAGCCGCCGGCCGAGTCGCCGGCACCTCAGAACGCACCCAGAGTCCCCGGCTGGAAGTGGCAACGGAAAGCGCGACCACCTACCCTCCCTCCAACGTGCTCATGGAAGATCTCCACTTCCATGAGCAACGTTCAAGATCAGGGTTGTGGGATCACTCGGGATGTTTCCCCCACTTCTGTGATACAAGGGAATCTCCCCCTGTATATGGGGTCTTAGTCTTTGGGAAGCCCTTTTTGTTGTATCAGAGAAGTGGTCATTTCCCACAACCCTGTTCAAGAGGGCAACAAACCTAAAACCCAATCAGGCGGGCAATGGCTTTTCGGGATTCCCATCCCAACATCTTATTATTGTACGGCTGAAAGGGCCATTCACAGAACATGGCAACCTGAAACCCAACTTTCCATGTCCCAAAGGCACTCAGTTTGAATTTACGCCGGGAGTCACGTGGCATCTCGGGGTTTGTGAGACAAATGGAAATCAGCCATTCTGAGAGTTCCGTATGGGAGAAAAACCAAGGGAACGCCCAAGAAACAAGTTCTTCCACCCCCCCCTACGTTCTCAAGGGCAAGTGCGAGGTCTGCATGATGTACTGTTCTGATTGGAAAGCCTGAAATAAGAATTGTATCCCAGAAGAAAACCTACATCATGATAAGCTCGTGTAAGCCTCCGGCGAGCTTCCAGCAAAAATGTCATACCCCCAGTGCCCTCCCCCCTCCGTTTCCCAGCTATCCGAACGCAGGGCTCCGGGCGGGTCGAAATTCTGAGTGGCGCTCACCAACTCGGCCTGCGAGAAACAAAAACCATCGCCGGGTGGGCTCCGGAAGGCATGCGTCAAGTCAACCCCCAAAATAATGTTGTGCCTCCTTGTTAGTTTCCGTAAACCAACCCGAAATGAGTACCAAATCTAACAAAAACACTGCCTCATATTGGTACGAGGTTTAAGTCTGACCCCTTATTTTATGTTCAAGGGCGTAAATGGGTGTCTCATGTGTTTGCTCTTTTTGATGTCCTTTTTGGATCAGTCTCAAGGGAAAACCAAAGGGGAGACTACGCTTTGGTTGAAATGGAAGCCAAACGGAAGCAACAACTTTGAGTCAAACCCAAAAACACGCATAAAAACACTTCATGTGTTCTCTCCGCTGTTTTTTTTCCTGTCAAGGCAAATCAAGGCAACCTGGCTTAGATGGTTTGGACCAGTGAGCCGTGAAAACCTAGCCAGTGGCTAAGTCCCCGGTTTTGGTTGAAATTTAGTGAGCTCCGCCCCGTCAATGGGAGGCTCGCCTTCTTTGGAGGCTCGGCACCCCGTTTTTTCGCCGTTGGAGGAAAACAGGAGGAAAAAAACCCGGAGGGGGGGGGGTCCCTGTGTCCCGAAAAAAGAAGCCCAACCTCAGCTTTCTTCCACTTTGGCAACGGGCAAAGTGAACCACATAGGTGTCCTTTTTGGGCAAATAGATGGGTTTCCTTGGTAGATGATTAAACCACCAGGTAAACCCAGGGGAATCGCCATCGTTGTTCGATCAAAACAACCAAAAAAGGGCCACCTATGGTCGTTGTGTTTATTTGTTGTGTTTAGCCCTTGCTCTAAGGATTGATTCCTTTTCCATTCTTTTCAACCATCGTTCTTTTCAAAAACCGGATCAGTTTTCCCTGGATTTGCTAGAAAGATTCTCAGATCCCTGGAAAGAATGGACATGGAAGGTACTCCTAGATTCTTAGGTTGGCATCCTTCGGGTTGAAATCTAAGGGTTTTTGTATTCCCTGGGAATACACCCACTGGGTATTGACCCCCATTTAGGCACATTTGAGCCAACCCTAGGTTTACATGACCCGAATTGAAGCCCTTGCACTCCTAGAACTTTGAGCCAACCCCTGGCGCCAGATCGTCAGTCGCCGCCACCTGCCACTCCGCCAGGGTTTCTCGCCTCCTGGTACTCCAGGGAGATCTCGCGCAGCTTCTGCTCCTCGCAGCCTCCTGCGACCGAAAGGCCGACAGGAAGCGCCCCAAATGAAAAATCGCTTGCGGTGACGTTTCTTTGCCTGGTTGGTGGGTCTGTGTGGTTGGTTGGTTGCTTAACCGCCAAGATTGCTTAGTTGCTGAATTGCTGGATTGCTGTATTGCTGAATTTCAAAATTGCTTAATTGCTTAATTGCTTGCTTGCTTGCTTGCTTGCCTGCCTGCCTGCCTGCCTGCCTGCGTGCGTGCGTGCGTGCTTGCTGGCTGGCTGGCTGGCTGGCTGGCTGGCTTGCTTGCTTGCTTGCTGGCTTGCTTCCTTGGATTGCTTGTTGGCTGGTTGGTTGGCCGGTTGGTCTGGGGGGTCGGTCGGTCAGTTGGTTGGTTGGTTGGCTGGCTGGCTGGCTGGCTGGCTGGCTGGCTGGCTGGCTGCTGGCCGGCTGGGTGGCTGGTGGCTGCTAGCTGGCTAGCTGGCTGCATGCCTGCCTGTCTGGCTGGCAGGTTGGATTGAATTCTTTGCTGTCTGTCGGTTCGTTTGCTGGTTGGTCTGCTGGTTGGTTGGTCTGTCAGTCGGCTGGTCTGTTCGTTGGTTGGGTGGTTGGTTGTTTGGCTGGTTGGCTGGCTCGCTTCTCGGTCGCTGTGCTGCTCTGTCAGTTGGCCTGCTGGTTGGCCAGTTGGTTGGTCGGTCGGTCGGTCGAATGGTTGGTCGGTTGGTTTGATTGGTTGGCTGGCTGGCTGGCTTGCTGGTTGGTTGGTTGGTTGGTTGCTTGGTTTCGTGGTTGCTTGGTTGGCCGGCTGGTTGGTCGGAAGGTCTGCTGCCTGATGCTAACCTGGAAAGACTACAACGTCAAGGTTTGCACAAAGACAGGCCAATAGAAAGGCCTTGGCAGAAGATGAATTGATTCTCTCAGATTTACTCGTGAATGTTTCAGTTGAGACATGCCAGACCTCGTGTCAATCACTGCTTGAACTTTTGATGAAATTCGAAGATAAGGGTCGAAGAATTGCTGCAAAGTTCTCCCCCCAAAAGGGAAGCGGATTGCTAAATGTGTGTTTGTCTTTGCCGAGTTGTTGGATTCTGCAGATTCCTAACCAGGCATCCACATGAAAGCACGGTCGTTGCCATGAAGTGGGGTGGCCATTTGACATCTTTGCCGTCTTCAACCAAAGGCAAAAAATGTCAATTGAACTTGGAAGGACATCAACAGCAGCCCTCGGTTCCACGCATTTCAAGACACCAAAAGTAGGTTGCCTGTCTGATGTCCTGAATCCAAACTCAGATTCACAAACCTCATCCAGTAAACCGCGAAGCGAGCCGATTTAGGATTATTGTAGGATCTTCTCGATTGATTGCCACAAGACGTGTTGTTTGTTCAAGAACCAATCAAGACATGCCTTAGGACTTCTTCGTTTGCCATGCTGTCTTGTGGCTTTGTGCTTTTGACACACCCCAGCCCTCTATCCAAAAACCAGCGATGGCTTCGACAACCTGGGTGAAGCGCGCCAGCGCCTGAGGCGTTCCCGCTGATCCACCGGTTCAACTGGGTCAGCATCGGGGCCGTCGGCCCTTTCGGCCCTGGCGAACAGGCCCCAAGCAAAGGAGTCTCTGGGGAAGGAGTTTCCAAGTCATTTACTGCCAGCAAAGAAAAACAATTGTCTGTGGCTTTGAAAAATAAGACCCTTCTGTGATGCCGCAGTACATGCCCATGAAGACTTCGTCACCTATGGGAATTCCCTTGGCACAGAAAGCGTGCGGCAAAAGGCTGCTCATGTCCTCGGTGATTATCCACAGATGTCTGCGCCTGGCCCTCAAACCGAAAAGAAAACTGTTCCAGGCCGGCAAAATGCATGGAAATATCACTACCAGGGCCTCAGAAATGGCCGCTTCCCCCAAAGTTGGGGGTTTAGTTTGGTGGAATGAAAGTCAGGGATAGCTGCCCATGTACGCTCGACAAGAACCAAAGGTTCAAATCCCCAGACCACCAATTGAGGGGACGTGAACAGGCAGTGTTCAAGACGGTGCCTGGTCGAGAAGTTGCGTCGAGTTTACATCATGTCTCCAAAGGCCGCAGCTGCCTCTCAATGCTCGGCGTGAAAATGTTGCACTTGAGCGGCGGCTTGTGGTGTGCTTGTTTTGTGCTTGGTTTGTTTGTGTGCGTGTGCGTTCAGTCAGAAGTAGGTGATGGCTTTGACAGAGATCGGTCTGCGCATCTCCTTTTTGAAGTATGTTCTATCCTTGATCCAAGCGAGGCACCGAGCCGTGGGCAGCGGCTACTCAGCAATACCTCGCGGCATACAGAGCCTGTGCACGCCGCCCACCAAACAGGAAGCCGAAAGATGCGCGTCCCCAAACCAGAGCCCGTTCCGATCCAAAAGAAAAACAATTGAAACTGATGCAACCGACCGCCTGGAATGGGTTCCTTGTTTTAATACTCCTAAAAAACCACCACAGCTCCGAGCAGGACTCTTTTTTGTCCATACGGCATCGCGTGCGTGCCACATCGCCCATCACCCGGATGGATCCGAGACGGGCGAAACGCGCGATCCGAGAAAAATATCTCAAAAGCCGAGTCACCGGATCAATCTCGCTCACCTCTTGCCTGGCGAGAGCGACGAACAAATGCGGTCAAAACTCCGTTTCTTTGGCCGATTGGGTCATGATTCCCGAAGAATAGGAGTCATTTTAGTGACAGTTACTGAGCATCCTTACTGCCGCGTAGAAAAGAAACTGGTCTTTTGATTGTGGCGCAAAATTGGGTTGGGAGCGTGCAGGGGGTGCATCCGATGGTCTGTGCGGGCAGTTACATTCATGGGTTTCATGGATCCCGGCTATGCGTTCCATCCCTGGACAAGCCAAATGTTCATAATGACCTTTGGTCCATCGTCTGGACTGGAGCATAACAGCAGTGGTTCTTGCCCCTCCCTAATCATGAGAGTTGCTCGTTCACGAGCAACCCCCTTTCAAACCAGATTTCCTTCATTGATTCGTGGGTCGGAAGGCATGTATCTCTTTTCTGGTGGCAAGATGTGGGCGGCTGACGCCATATTGAAACCAGAAATAACGTGCACTCAAATGTGAGCCACGGTCATTAACCATTGTCTCTCCCTTTGACATGGGAATTTGCTTCGTGGCCCCCATGTCCTTTTTTCCCGTTCGGTGAGTGTAATGTCATTCCTTTACATCAGATCTTGTTTATCTATAAGTCCAGTGCTTGTCCCAACTCCTTGGTACACCCAAGCTATCTTCAGATTCGGCTGCAAGCTTCTGGCTTCGTCATGTTGGCCTCAGAAAAGTGGATGTCAGAAATCCTTCTAACCTCAAGCCTGAAGTCCAAACAACGCTCCAAGTCCCAAATGGATGAAAACCAATCTAAACCAGTGGAACCCATCTAATGTTGGCACTTGATTAATCAACCGGGCGTCAATAATTGCAAGTGGTTTTCCTTATTCTGGTTCGCACCCATTGTTTAGGGGGACCAGAATAATTGAAAGTTTTGTTCTAAGCAAAGTGACCGATCGAAAGTGACCAAAGTGCCCAAACCTCTAAGGTCCACGGCCGTCTTGACAACCGGCGCCTGGGAAGATGAAGTTCCCCACCACCAGCAGGGCGCTGGCAGCGGCCACGAAGACCAAGACGAAGGGCCAGCTGGGAGGCATCATGTAGTCCTGGCGGATGTCGATGTGGCCGTGTCTTTGTTTGGAAAACCCCAAACATGGTGGTCTCCCTTCTTGTTGTCCTTCAAAACCCAAAAAAAAGTAAAAAGGTCGATCCAAACAAAACTGGCAGATCAAAACTGTTCTGGCTTGTCATCCAAAAGAACAATTCAAAACTTTGCTAGACCCAAGAAATTATGGTCCAGTTTGGTCCCTTTATGTGCCCCTTTCTCATTGACTGTGTCTTGGATTTCTGAATGCTACCAATGAATTGTGTTGGTTGCCCTCCGCATCACTTGTGGTTTATCCAAAACAAAATCTAAAGCTTCGGTCCTTTTGAGCCCTGGTCCCTTTTGCTCCGTTTTGGTCCCTTGTGGCTTCCCTTCACCCCACTGCAGGGGATGTCCCTCAACCAGCCGATATTGGGTCCAAGGCTTGGGTCGAGGCAAAAGCCCACATTGCTCACATCAAAGTTGGAAACCACGTCTTGCGGGGTTCCCCAAGATTGTCCATGAAAGTCCAGACATGGTAGGAGGGGGCTCATTTCGTGAGGGAGTCTTGCTTGGCGTCCTCGAAACAGCCCCTACACGGGCTTGCAGCCTCAAGCAAAAGAGGCGACGTCAAGAGGCGGGAACACAGAGAGCCGTGTGGCAGTGAATCATGGGGAACCCCTTCAACATGAACATGGTGGACATAAATCCTCAAGTGATGTCCACCATTTCGGGTCCACCACAAAACATGCCCGTCTCTTGATCCCGTTTCCGCTTCCGCCTTCGAATGCTGAGAGACCCCTGTCCCGAATATCTGAAGCGAATCAAAAAGTTTGTCGTTCTTTCCCCCAGATCTCCTCCCTTTCACCCCTAAGTTTTTTTCCACCTTTTCCCCACTAAGACCGTTTCCCCTCTTTTCCTTTAAGATCGACCCTTTGTGCCCTTTTTTTTCAGGGGGGAGAGAAATGAGGGAACAGATCTTAGGGGGGGAAGGGGAATAGATCTTAGGGAGGGGAAACAGGCCTGTACTGTCGGCGGTCTGAGCCGGAGGCCTTAAAATTTGGACGGGTTCCGAAGTGGAATTGAAAAACAACTTGCAGGTTCTGTGTTAGGCCCAAAAACACGCCTCCGCCATGGCCGGCTCCGCCATCAGCAGCAGCGGCACAGCACCCGCCGCGGCGGCCGACACGGCGCCCGGTGCATCGGGCGCGGTCCTCACCATTCCCCTTGAAACGAGTGGGCGTCAATGGGATTTACAGCCAGTATTGGGTGTGGCTCAAAATTAAACAGCTGGGATTACGCAGGTGTTGGTCTTTTTCTCCATATACCAAGGTGCAACTTTGGTACATGTTCTTGAGCCACAGCCAGTATACAACTATGTGATGGGTATATTGCACATACCCATACCCATGCACTTGTTTTTGAATTAGGAGACCCACAAGGTGTTCCCTTGTGTTTCCCACAAGCTCCCTCCAAAAACACACCCATGCCCCACATCTCGTTTTCCCCAGGGGGCAGTGGTTGGGGGGCGTGGAACGCATCTGGGACTTTCAATTGGCTGTGGTACCAAACTGGAACCTTGGCAAGTGGAAAACCTGCGGTTTGCCCCTCCTGTTTCTTTTTGAGCCACGCCCTTTCAAACATCGACCAACCAGAATGGGATCCCCATTGGTTTTGACCACCACAGCCATATCTCGTTTTCCCCTGGGCCAGTGGTTTGGTCCGCCCCTCCTGGGGGCGGCTGGCACGAAAGCCGGGGCCAAGAAGAGGGCCAGGAGTGCCAGCGGCAGCACGGCGCGGCGAGCCATGACCTGCAGCAAGGCCATAAGGACGTAGAGAATCGAGGGAGTCCGTGACCATCCCCACCCCGGTTTGTTTCTTGGAAAACACATAGCTGAAACAGAGGCGTTTGTGCAGCACCTAGTGCTGGACCCTATTGTAGTCAAAAAATTTGGAAAGAAATCCAGGGAGTCCCCTACTTGGATGGTCTGGGAGGAGTTAGCTACATGCCTAGTAACCCTGGTTGCAAACCACTTGGCAGGGCTGCAGATCCCCCTTACTGGCCACTTAGCTAACTCCAAGACCATCTAAGTAGTGCTTTGCTGGAAATTTTGCGAGCCTGTCTTCCCAAATGAAGCAGGGGACAACAGTCTGCTGGTAAGTGTGGTAAGTAACCTCCACGTCCGATTCAATCGTGATTTGGGTGAGGTGCCCCCAGGGTACTCGCCTAGCGCAGGTGACAAGTTGCTGATTTAGACTTGGGGAGTTTCTTTTTTGAAGCATCCCCTTCGATTCTTGGGGCCCGCGGGCGATTTGTGCCGCCTGTACTTCGGACGTGCTTTGACGCAAACAAGACCCGCTGGACGCCAAGAAAATAAACAGAAGCAGAGAATTTCATGGATGTGGAAAAATGACTGAGTTTTCCTGATGATTGAAGAGATTTGGCTGTCATCCCGTCGTGCAAGTCCTGATTTACAATTTACTTGCAGGAACCCTCACGCTATCAGCCCAGGAATGAACGCAGGTGAGGATTGGTCATTATGGGCATGTGTCCGAAACGGAACATGGGAAGGAAAGACAAATGTTCAGGTGATAGCCACCAAAGCCCTCAGACTGCACATCCAGAACCCAGAAAAAAAGCCGCGGCAAGCGCCAGTCACAAGGCTGTCTCAAAAATACGGGGCCCCCAAATGGTGGTTTTCCTTTTGGTTTCTGGTCCCCTCCAATCAAAACACACAGCCGTAAGAGGACAAGGCGCTCCAAGTACTGAGCTGGTCGAGGCGTAGGACTCGCGCAATGACTCTGTAAACAGCCGCAACAACTGGAAATGACGCACCCGGGACCCCTGCACCGTTGCTTGTCAATGTCAAGTCCCAAACCACCGGTTTGGTGATAGCTGGCCGCAAATGTGCCCAAATGCAAGGCACTTTTGCACCCAACTTCACGGTCCTGGCGGCAGGTCGCCGTAAGTTAAACCAATACCCTAAAACGACGTGGACCTGTCTGAGTTGGGGTGCTCAAGTCGTGCTTGTGTTCTGATGCAGCGTGCTCATCTAACACAACCACTGCAACTGTTCCTGCCTCAAGGTTTTCATGGGCGGAAAAAATACACCTTCGGAAAACTTGAACTTGTCAGCGCTCTGAAATCAACCTCAAGCCCTGTGTCGCATTTGTCCTCGCACGCGTGCCACATGCTGACACAAAAAAGCCGTCAGCTTACACTGGATTATATAGGCTTAAAACGCCGGCAGCACTATGAATCCTCGTGAGTCTTAGTCTTGTCCCCTGTGCACGGCACAAGGTCCCGGATACTGCGCCAGTGGCTTGGCGTCATGGCCCGCTCGTCCACGGAACAATGGACGGTGCCCCGCCCTGACGGTGCTTGCGCTTTCGTCTCTTGGTACCACTTGTCCAGCTCAGGTACGAAGAAGGCGTCCAAGCTGCCGCAGAGGAGCGGCATCTGCGCCGCCACTTCGATCACGGGCACCTGCGTCGCTCGAAGTCCGAAGCTGGCGTTGCAGGGCCTTTGGCGACTGTTGTAGAGGTTAAAGGCCAGGCGCACCACGTCCAGGGCCGCCGGAGGCGGCGACACATTCTCCACGCTGAGCGCTTTGGAGGCGAGGGCATCCCTGCACCGCTCCCAGGCCTCACCTTGGCGACCCAGCGTCGCGTTGCAGATCAGGAAGGCGGCGGTGCTGACGTTTTGCTCCAGGAGCTGATCATAGGAGGCTGCGACCGGGGGCCCGAAGGCCAGCTGCAACTGATTCAGGACCGCCAGCTGAGTATCCGCGTCTCCGAACTCGTCCCTGGACCGGCCACCAAACCGGAAAGAGCTCAAAAACTGCATGAAGCTTTGGGGCACTCCCAGCTTGTTGTACTCGATCCACAAGGATTGATACCAGGACGTTGGACTGCGCATTGATACCACCGGCAAGAACCGGGTGCAAACTGAAGTATTTGCAAATAAGTCTTTGAACATTGCCCATTCCTTGCCACTCAGAAGGCTTAAATCCTCCGCGGACAGAATAACACCTGCTGACGGCCTTGACAACAGCGATGCGATGTGTTCCACTCTTGATGCGAAAACTGCATCATCCACACAATGCGGGCAGTCTGACTGGTTCAGCTGCCCAGTCTTACGCAGGATCGTGAAAGGCAAGTATGCGTTGCTTTTCTCATCCCCCTTCAGTGCAACCAGCACGTCGAGCTCTTGCTCCAGCCACTTGGCTTCCTTGACCAGAAAGCTCTGCAGCGAGGTCGTTCCCGTTTTCCAGGGGCCCACATGCACCACCAGAGTCCGGCAAGCCGCGTCACTTGCGGCCCTGCCGGAGCCCGCCTGCGGACTGAGAAAAGGTCCACTTAGGGAACTTGGAGGAACCCCAAATCCCACCAAGAGGTTGGAACCATTCGCATTTTCCCCAAAAAAGCAAGTTGTTGAAAAGGGAAGGCTGTCAAAATACAACAGACTCCCCCTGGACTGGGACTCTGGCATTTGCATGTCCCAAAAAAAGACTGGTGGTCTTCCTTCGATTTCCCTTCAACACCACCCCAAAGTGGGTCCAACAACACAAACAAAAACACCCATTTGTCACGGAAACCGGGCTCCCTCTCCAAACTCCCGGTGAGGCCCCGGTAGCAACCGTTGGGGCCCGAACTCTTCCTGTTCATTCGGGTGGTGTTTCCACTTTTGGAGGCTCTGGGTAAAAAGGGAAACCACAAGAAGAACTGCAGCGCCATGTTCGAGGGTCCGATGTCCAAACCCAGACCATCAAGGGGCACGTGGCCAGGCCCCTCGCGAAATATCCTCCCCCGTTGCGTGGATACCGATCGCTGGCGGACTCACTTTGTGAGCGGGTCACTTGATAACAAACCACCAATAAACGGTACAATAAGAGGGACTAATGAAATAAAACCAGTTATATTACTATACTTCGCGCCGGAGGCTTCAATCGGAGTCCCACCAAAATCGGAGTCCACAGCTTCCAATCTTCAGAAATCGGCATAGCGGATGAGGAGAAATCTTTGTCTCGAAGTTTGGAAAACGAGTATGACAAAATCTGCCAACTGTGTCCATCCACAGTACTGTATGATCCTCACCAAACACCATCACTCCTATGGAATCGGCTTCCTAGCGAATCCACAGAGGCATTCCCAAAACCCGGAAAGGTCATCTGCTGGAGCTTGCGAAACTGCCCTACCAGCCCCCCAAGCAGAGGCAAACCCTGTTTGTTGGTTTAAAGGGAAGCCAAAGCGATTTTTTTGCCGTCCAAAGACACCCAAATCTGCGTCTTCCCAAAAAAGTATGGTGTTTGGGTCCCCCAAGTTTCGGCAGGATCTTACCCTCTTCGACACCTGGCACTTGGCCTTTTTGTGGCCTGGGATCCAGCCAACTCGAGACCCGGGTTTTATGGGCGGTGCAGCACACCATAGGCCAACGAGCAAACTTGCGATCGGTGCGAGGGAATGAGAACTGGAATGAACCGTTTTGGGGTCGCCTTCAAGGAAACCACAAACAAGGGTTTATGGGAGTCATTCCATTTCTCATTCCCCGCTGAGCACCAGCAAGAAGAAAAGGCACTTCGGCCTCCTTGTGGAAAAAAACTTGCCAAGCCTGACAAATTTCCCCACCAGATCAAAGATGTAGATGTTCTGAACTTTCAACGAACCGCAGTCAGACTGTCATATGATTTGGGCCACGGGCTTGTCTCCAATTGGTGGACTTTTGGACCCCCCACCTCTGTCAAACAACACCCATACGAGCACTATCTGTGGATGGACAAAATCCATTTCGCACCACCTAAGAGAGCCTAGGATGGTTCGCCTGTAAATACCAACAAACAATGACTTCCCATGGGCTCAAAGTGGTGCGAACGGATTTTGTCCATCCGCAGTATCAACTTCGGTTTCTTGGAATCCACTCCATGCGTTCCCCCTCCTTGACATCTTCGATGACGTTCAGCTGGTCGAGGCCCGTCTTCTGTTGCAGCAGCGCCCTCGAGCATGCGGCCTGTGCATTCGAGAGAAACACCCTTGCCTCCCGGCAGCCAGGAGATCTTCGTGTCTGGTACATGGAACCCAAAACCATCCCCTCTGAAAAAAAAACACCTTCTGGGGGCTCTGTCCAAAGACAAGTCACATGCAACTGCGAAAGGGCAGTTCGAGTGGCCGGGGTGCCACATGCCAAGCTAGGAGGTTCAACCTTGTGAGGGGCCCCACGCAAAATATGGGTCTGTGTTTGTTAGGGGACCCCCAAAATGGTTGATTTTCCTTTTGGTTTCCCACTAAAGCCAACCAGAAAGGGGTACCCAAAAAAGAAGACAGACCCAAAGCAGGTCCGAGACTCCCAAAGTATGTCCGCCGACACTTGGGCATGGTGCGGCAAGCTCACCAAGCATACCATGATGACAACAAACAAACAACCAACCAACCAAACAACCAAGCAAACAAACAAGAAAGCAAGCAAGGCAAGGCAAAGCAAGGCAAGGAAGGCAAGGCAAGGCAAGGCAAGGCAACGCAAGGCAAGGCAAGGCAAGGCAAGGCAAGGCAAGGCAAGGCAAGGCAAGGCAAGGCAAGCAAGCAAGCAAACAACAACAAACCACCACCACCACCACCACCAACCCCGACGATGACCACGACAAACAAAATAACGAGGCACAAGCTGAGAGCGCTTCATCGTGTTTCAACATGTTGCGCGTGCCTCCGCGCACGAACAACGGGCAAGAATATGTTTGCCTTTGTGCAGCTGGCCCCATGCATTGGAGTTCTGTCCTAAGTGACCACAAAGCAGTCGTGAAGAAGACTGACCCCTACAGGCCACCGGAGCCGGCCTCAGCGGCACCATCTGCCCAGAGTGCCGCAAAGGACACGAGGAGTATTCGAAGCATGGACAATGCTCCATGCGGCAGCGGTAATGAATCGTAAAGTGTGAGCCCGGGGCTGCATTCAGGCGCAAAGCGCAAAACAGGATCGGACTAAAAAAGAAAACGAATCAAATCAACACACTTGCCAAAGCGACTTGGCAACTTACTTGCCGTGCGGGGCTGCAACCTGGCATCTTTCTGCGCAGTGAAAAAATTTGGGGAAAAAGTTACATTGAACCACCTGTTAGTAACAAAATGCAGGTTGTTCCAATCATGACATTCCTTAACTCTTGGCAGCCACACACGAACGCATGTTTCTTTCTGCGGCCAGAGAAGGCTCTGTCAACCCCCTCTTGAGTGGCCAGCACGTTCAACCCGGCCTCAGCTAAGTTCCCCCACTTTAGAGTGGGTTGCGGCGACCGGGCAAGCGAGTGCTACAGCGCATGAAAAGAAACCTGGAGGATGCCATGCGCAAACCAAGTGGAGAAAGTGGTTGTGGTTGACGCCACTGCCCACTGATTGACGTGCTGCAGGACAACTCCCCGCGAATGGGTTCAGGCGTCTACAAGCTGCAAAATGAACGAAACAAAAAGAGAGAAGAAAAGAAGAGAAAGACACCTATAGTTGTTACACGTTCGAAACTTCCCACCGCCGGCTTTGATGGACTCATCAGGGCGTCTCGTTCACGCAGCATCACGCATCATTGAAATCGCAAGAAGACCTGAGATGCCTAACGAACAAGTGTGGGTCAGGCAATTCGGCTTAGCTGTGGCTGAACGTATGGCCTGACCAGCGCCGCGGTTCACATGGTCTACATCAGAAGTGCGGCCAGGTTCAGGCCACGCCCTACAGTGGCTCAGAACCTGTCTGCCTTTGCATAATCCCAACTAAATATTCACCACATCGCGGCCAACGTCCGTTTCATTGTATCTTTTCGTCGCATCCCGTTATTTTATATTTGTTTTCGTTCTTTCTTCCTTCCTTCCTTTCTATATTTCATATGTTTTCTTCCTCGTCTTCCTTCCTTCCTTCCTTCCTTCCTTCCTTCCTTCCTTCCTTCCTTCCTTCCTTCCTTCCTTCCTTCCTTCCTTCCTTCCTTCCTTCCTTCCTTCCTTCCTTCCTTCCTTCCTTCCTTCCTTCCTTCCTTCCTTCCTTCCTTTCCTTCCCCCCTTCCTTCCTTCCTTCCTTCCTTCCTTCCTTCTTTCCACTGTCCCCTCCTCTCCCCTCCTCTCCTCTCCTCTCCTCTCCTTTCCGCTCCTTTCCTATCCTGACTTTCCTTTCCTTGCCTTGCCTTTCCTGTCTTCTTTATTTCTTTGTGTATGTGTTTTAATTTCTGTTGTTGTCTCCCTTCCTTCCTTCCCTTCCTTCCCTTCCTTCCCTTCCTTCCCTTCCTTCCCTTCCTTCCCTTCCTTCCCTTCCTTCCCTTCCTTCCCTTCCTTCCCTTCCTTCCCTTCCCTTCCTTCCCTTCCTTCCCTTCCTTCCCTTCCTTCCCTTCCTCCTTCCCTTCTTCCTTCCCTTCTTCCTTCCCTTCTTCCTTCCCTTCTTCCTTCCCTTCTTCCTTCCCTTCTTCCTTCCCTTCTTCCTTCCCTTGTTCCTTCCCTTCTTCCTTCCCTTCTTCCTTCCCTTCTTCCTTCCCTTCTTCCTTCCCTTCTTCCTTCCCTTCTTCCTTCCCTTCTTCCTTCCCTTCTTCCTTCCCTTCTTCCTTCCCTTCTTCCTTCCCTTCTTCCTTCCCTTCTTCCTTCCCTTCTTCCTTCCCTTCTTCCTTCCCTTCTTCCTTCCCTTCTTCCTTCCCTTCTTCCTTCCCTTCTTCCTTCCCTTCTTCCTTCCCTTCTTCCTTCCCTTCTTCCCTTCCCTTCCTTCCTTCCCTTCCTTCCTTCCCTTCCGTCTTCCTTCCCTTCCGTCTTCCTTCCCTTCCGTCTTCCTTCCCTTCCTTCCCTTCCTTCCCTTCCTTTTCCTTCCCTTCCTTCCCTTCCTTCCCTTCCTTCCCTTCCTTCCCTTCCTTCCCTTCCTTCCCTTCCTTCCCTTCCTTCCCTTCCTTCCCTTCCTTCCCTTCCTCCCTTCCTCCCTTCCTCCCTTCCTTCCTTCCTTCCTTCCTTCCTTCCTTCCTTCCTTCCTTTCCCTCCCTTCCTTCCTTCCTTCCTTCCTTCCTTCACTCCCTTCCCTTCCCTTCCTTCCCCTTCCTTCCTTCCTTTCCTTCCTTCCTTCCTTCCTTCCTTCCTTCCTTCCTTCCTTCCCTTCCTTCCCTTCCTTCCCTTCCTTCCCTTCCTTCCCTTCCTTCCCTTCCTTCCCTTCCTTCCCTTCCTTCCCTTCCTTCCCTTCCTTCCCTTCCTTCCCTTCCTTCCCTTCCTTCCCTTCCTTCCCTTCCTTCCCTTCCTTCCCTTCCTTCCCTTCCTTCCCTCCCCCCCCTTCCTTCCTTCCTTCCCTCCCCCCCCTTTCTTCCCTTCCTTCCCTTCCTTCCCTTCCTTCCCTTCCTTCCCTCCCCCCCCTTTCTTCCTTCCTTCGCTTCCTTCGCTTCCTTCCCTTCCTTCCCGCCCTTCCCGTCCTTCCCTCCTCATATCCCCTATTTCCTTCCTCCATTACCTTCCTCGATAGAATCTTGATCACTGCTTCAATTCGAAAGGGAACATGCATCCAAAGAAAGAAGAGGTGCGACCGACAAACAGGTACGCACGCTCTTTTTCTTAACGAGGCGTGCTTGGAAGTTAAGGCTCGGAGGTGCAGGGGGAAAAAACAGCGCGTGTCCTTTCCCCGTGTCTGCACCCCACTGCGGAGCCTTCTCACATGCCCCCGTGGTCAACAGCGCGTGTTCAAGTGTCAGGTCGTTACCTGTAAGGCGTGAAACAGTCGAGGGCAATTAATGGCGGCCGCTGTAGGCATCCGGCTGGTGTGCGACGCGGCACACATAGCCAAGCAGGATGCAAAGCGTGCAACCAGCTGGTGCGCACTGGGGCATGCCATGAACTATGTTTTTGGGGTCCCGGAAGATGCAAAGCGTGCATCCGCTAGTGTGCAGCAAGGCACACGGTGCAAAGTGGAACTTGACGGCCACTGCGTGCCGTTTCAAGGTAAGCACAACAACGCTGGGACGCCAGCTGCGGCTAGGCCCTGGACCACCTAAGTGTTGAAAGGTGGGAGGGTGGGCGCAAAAAAGTGAGGGGTAACCCGACCAAGGTCTTAAAGCAGAAAACGGCCACGCGTCCGAAGATTCGATCAAGATTAAAACATAAGGGAAAAGAAAACCCTAAACGTTAGAATCTTGATCACTGCTTCAACAAACAGGTACGCACGCTCTTTTTCTTAACGAGGCGTTGCTTCGAAGTTAAGACTCGGAGGTGCAGGGGGAAAAACGTCTGCACCCCACTGCGCAGCCTTCTCGCATGCTCCCACTTCAGGGTTCCAAGCAAACGGCCTAATGTCTATCACCCCCTCTTCAGAGCGTTTGCAAAGCACTGATATGCTCCGGCGTCGGGCGGATGCAGCAAAAGCTTGCATTGATGATGGCCTTTCCTCCTTGGTAAGGCCCAACGCAACATAGCTTGCTTCGAAACCCTGGCCCAACTCGCACGCATGCGCATCGCTTGGAGTGCCGAGAGTCAGGCCGTGCATGGTTTCTGCATGCCTTCCGGCACGGACAACACAGCCTCAGAGGCAGGCGTGAACAAATTGTGTGGCCTTTGCAGGTTTTTGTGCAGTTAGTCGCCCGTGGGCCTGTAAGCACAAATGGTCAGTGCTAGTCCCACATCCCAGGCGAGCACAACGTGTGGGCTGGCCGCGGCAACACGTCCGCTTTCGACAGCAAGCCGCAAGCTCGCTTTCGTTTTTGCCTGGCTTCGCAGGGGGCATGCAAGTCGGCTTGAAAGCACTGCAAGAGCCATGCAACGTTGGCCCTGCTCGCTTTGGATAAGCGGGTGTGCTCGGCATCTGGGTCGGCGATGCGCACCCATGCTGATTTATGGGGAGAAGCTGCGTATTGGAGTTTGCTAATATTCTAAAACCCTGGAGCCGAGCCGTGCACGGGAGATGCCAGCACGGCTTTGGCGTTCAGCGCCGACAGGAATGCGCGCCACAGGCGTGCGTGCACTGAGATCATGCACCTTGGCAGAGAACGCAGATCTGCATAAAGAGGCCCCAGCCAAGACCGTAATTCTGAAGCCTGGTCCCAGCCCTAGCAGGGCACGGGCTGTGCCATCTCCGGATTGCTGCAGGGCCGACATGGAGAGACAGCCGTAAAGCCGGGCATGCTAAGGGGACCGGTGGAGCTGGGCGGGCCACTACCACCGTGATCGCCTTGGGGACACGTTGAAGCGGGCTTCAGCCTCCGCCCCAAAATACAAAAACTTGGTGTCCTTGCCAATGATGACAAGGAACACCGTGCCCGTCATGCCCGTGGCCTTGACCGTGTTGGTGCACTCCAGGTCCAAACACTGATTAAAAAGAGTGGGCCGAGAGCTCCTCGAGAATCTTGATGCGGCGCCGCTGGTGCGAGCGCTCGCTTTGCAAGGCCGCTTGTCGGAAGGCCGCTGGGCCATTAGAGCGGCCGCAAGGCTGGGAGCGTCTTTCTCCACTCAAAAGCAGCGGAAGGCCCCAGACGTCATCAGAGGGGCTGCGTTTTTTTTGAGAAGTCGAGCAAGGCTCCCTTTTGTCTTTTCTCTACGTCGCGCCGCCACTCATCGATGAGCTTGTCTGTGTTGGGTTGGAGCGGGGGCTCGGCACCCCCGTGAGATCTGATCACGTCCCACTCATCCCACCGCCCGCGCCACCCCTCGTCTCAAACCAGCGCAGGGCTGTAGAGTCGCCCTTTCCAGATTCCCTCCAGGTCCTCGAGCTCATCGAGCCTCTTCTTGAGGTGTTCGACTTCCGCCGCCGAGCTGTCCAGCTGCTCCTCAAGGATCTTGATGCGGCGCCGCTGGTGCGGCCTCGAGCAGCGTATCTCCATCGAGAAAGTCATTTTCGCTTGCAGCGGGCGGGTCTTTTTTTGGCACCGTTCGAGCATTGGGGGACTTTTTTAGCGTGTGACGAATCGCCAGAGCCTGTCCAATTCATCCCAAAGCCGAAAAACGCACTCCGCCCGATAGCGAAGAACGCAGTTGTCTACCTTGAGAAACTCGACGCGGCGCCGCTGGTGCGAGCGCTCGGCCTCGAGCAGCGCATTCTCGCGTTGCCGCTTGCGCAGCGCGTCGCCGCTGGGCCATCAGAGCGCGCAGCGGGCTTCTCCAGAAGCCACGCCTGCACGCATCGGAAGGCCATCGAGGAAGTCATCTTGAGCAGCTGCGGCGGATCGAATATTTTTTGTCAAATGCGCGAGAAAGCGAGAGCGAGAAAACGAGACCTCGGGATCTTTTCTTCGGTTCCGACAGTCTACGCCCAGCATCGGCTCAGCCGCAGCGGCAGTGTCGGAGCGGGCCCCGGAGGCGGCGGCCGACGAGGAAACAAGGTCAAAGGGCGCGGAGCCGGGCGGAGCGTAAGCGGCCAGCAGCCGCAGCTGCTCCAGGTTGCGCCTTCTTGGGCACGCAGGCCGACGTACTCAAGGATTGTGGCTGGGAAGGTCTCGTCGCCGAGCTTGCCCAGCTGCCCCATCACCTCGATGGCCTTGGCGCTCGGGCAGCTTCTTCCAGCAGCCTCCCGCCTCGTTGGGCGGCGGGGCCGAGGCGCCTACGCGCTGCTCCAGCGCGCGGACGGGAGCGTTACCAGGGCCGGGGAGGCCTACTTCGGCCTGCTTGGGCGGCAGCCAGAGTTGAGAACCTTCGACCCAAGGCAGCCTCCCCGCAAATGTCCTGGGTGGAGAGGCCAGCCGGCAGCCCGACTGTCGGAGCAGCAAATACTGCAAAACGTCAAGCAGAAGACGGAGACGCTGCAGTTGGTAGCTGAGGACAAGGACGCGCCGCCGGCAGGGCGCCCATCATGAAACTCGCGACAACGTACTTCACGACCCGGAGGGGGAGTAGGTGGTGTCTTGGAGACGACGCAATACCGGAACAGGTGGAAACCATCCTGCGGCAGAGGCTGCAAGGCCTGCGCCGCGTGTTGTACCAGCTGCAATTCTGCATGCGCATTTAAGGATGGGAAACAACGCCTGCATGCCGCGGCAGCTGGCTCAACTTCTGGGCGTGCCCTTTAAGGAGGTCTGCAGAGACTTTGACGCCCTTGCAGAGCACGACTGGCGCGCGCACGGATCTTGTCGGTGGAGATACAAGCCTTCTGCACGTGGCGCAACGCGCCCATGGTCCTTATCTCCAACACCGGCAAGCCCTGGACCGTTGAGCCCGCGCAGCAAGAGGCCAAGACCGTGGTGTTCACCACTACAACACGTCTTCTTCTACCGGAACGCGCCGACGCCAGGCACTCCGCGGTAAACGTAGCTGGCCGCGTCCATGGAGACCACTGCACGCCGCTGCGCAGCATGTTGCCCACCAGACCTTGGGCACCAGCCCGGTCCCACGGGCAGAGCGTTACGGGGGCATCCCTTTTGCAGGTTCACAATCAAGTCTGCAAGGTGTCCGGGCCGCGCCGGCTATGTGGGCAGAAGATGGGGTGCGTTGGCAGCCCGCGCACCCCTGGAACACGAACAGAGGCTGCTTGGAAGAGCATACGCATTGCAGACCGAGCGCATAAACCGCAACTCCAGCAATGTGGGCTGCATGCTTTTGGTCGCCTTCATCTGGCAGTGCTTAAAGCACAGCGCCTGGAAGCGCTGCGCTGTCCGGCGAAGGTCTGCCGCACCGGCACGATGTGGTCAAACTCCGCCCAGACGGCGCCCCAGTAGCAGCTTCTTCTGCCAGCGAGGTCCAGTCCTGGAGCTTTCCCTTGGCGTGCTTCAGGCTTAAACTGTGCAAGCAAGCAAGCGACCTGGAGTGTGCTCCGCAAGCAGCATTCCGTAGGTCCGTTGTGTGGAAGGGCCTTCGAGGAAGAACAATGCACACAACAGCAACAAGGCGTATACGCTGCGCAAGCAGCAACAAGCTAGACGCACAGGCGACAGGCAAATATTCTACGTTGGCGAAGGCTCCGCCTGCATGCAGACGGAGCCGATTGCTCCTGCCAACCAGGCCAAGGCAAGACGCACCTGGCGCGGATCATGTAACTTGCGGAAGCGCGGCAAGGTAGCACCTTATCAGCAAGACTTCAGCGCCGTGCAGAACGCACAAAAGACGGTTGACACTGGGTGCGCAAGTAGTGGAAGCCAGCTGGAAAAGAGGTTACACAGCGACATGGGCCTGTGGGCGAACATCGCGTGCGGTTCCTAAACCACAACGTGCGGTTTCTGCTTGTAGGTAACTTCTGGACAGACCGGCACGCCCGTCAACAAGCCAGCCAGCTAATATTGGACCTTCGGGGCGGCACAAGCTGACGGAGAACGCGCGCGTCTTCAACCTGTGAAGCTCACGCGTGGACAAGCCGGACAAAACGCCCCTCAAACGGCGTGAGGCTCTTTCCGCGCAAGTCAGACGTGCACCACACTTACTTACAATTAGCCACGTCCAGCAGATGGCAATCATCACAAACCATGGCTGGCTCCGGCAGACGCGCAGCTTGTGGGCCAGAGAAAACCCCAACATTGAAGCGGGCGGAGCCACAAAAAAGGCACGTTTGTAGCAGTTGCGGCTGTGGGAAGTAGTAAGGAAAGACTGCTTATACACCCCTAACTATTTGTGATTTTTGGGCCAAAAACCCTGCAAAACTGCATAATTTTCCAACCCGCTGAACTTGTCACCAGCGATGTCACCGCTTCGTCGCCGCTCCGTTTTTGGTGCAAAAAGCGCTGAAAACGGCGAACTCCGAAAAGTGCGTTTTTCGTGTCCGGCGTCAAAAGTGGTGCCTGGGCCTCCAAATTCGCTCGTTTTCCTCCGAAAACCGGCTCCAGGCGTTCGCCGTGCTCCGAAATCGTTTTCTGGCCCGAAAAGCCTGCGAATTCCAGCCCGCGGAGCACCGCTTGTCACCGCTTTGTCACCGCTCGCTTTTTGGGTGCAAAAGTGCGCAAAACCGGGCCCTTCTCTCCGCAGGGTTTTTCGCGGCCCGGCAGCCCGCCGAGGACCTGGCTCGGAGCCCCGAGGTTCTCCACGTAACACGTCAGCCTGCTGAATTAGTCACCGCCGATGTCACCGGTGTCTAACACGTCAGCCCGCCGAGGTACCGGGGTGGAATCGAACCTCCCAAACGTCGCTCCGGAGACCAACGCCTAAGCCATCTCACCATCGGCTTTTGTTACCGTCCCAAAACGGCGCTTTATGGCCCAAAAACGCTCTCACCACAATGTCACCGCTTCGTCACCGCTCTCCTTGGGGCCGAAAAGTGCGCAAAAGCGCCCCAGTTCCCGAGAGGACACGGTTCTTGTGAATGGGCAAGGTTGGTTCATGAATGGGCAAGGTTGGCTCATGAATGCCCCGCAGGTCATAGCCGCTGAGACAAGTGCTTCGCCGGTCTCGCCATGAAGGACCTCGCTTCATGCCCAGTGTCCGACGCCATCGGACACTGCGTCATTCCACACTTCGCGTACTGGTAGGGGCTGTTGCGAGTTGATATATAATTATGCCACCCTGCGCTACGAAGCAAGTGAGGGCGCGTTGCGAAAGTACAACACCCCAGCGTTACAAACACGTAACGACTACTCCTAAGAAAACATGTTTGAAGGACCTGTCACGGGCAACATCCCAGAGGTCCTGGACAACGGAGAGGTGACTGACGGCACGCACTCACAGCAGGACAGCTGGCCCTCGCTCTGACGCTCAAGTAGCTGACCTGGCGGTGAACACGGCAGCCTCCGGCAACAACGCCGCTGCCATCCAGTCCCTGGACGACCGAGTCACCGCCGAGCTGGCCTCAAAGCTGGACAGCAGCGCGCTGGCGCCGGCAATTGCGCCCCTAGCAACGGCGGCGGCCCTGGCCACCACGGACGGTCAGGTGGCCGCGCACGGAAGCAGCATCGCCGCGCTGCAGAGCTTGCTGACCACAGGTCTCTCCAGGCCTTCGACGTGCTGGAGGGCGTGGTGGCCACGAAGAGCACCCCGGACGGCGTGGACCTAAAGCTGTCCAACTACAGCACCACGGCGGCCATGAACGGCTCCATCGCCTCGGCCAACAACGCCACGCTGGCCACGCTGGCCGCCAACTACGGCCTCAAGACGGTGGTGGACCAGCACTCCCTAGACATAGCGGCAAGGATCACGCCGCTGGAGGTGGACACCAAGGTGGCCAACGCTCTCCTGAGGGCCGTCACCGCCGCGGCGCTGGCCTCCGAGCGCCTCCATCTCGGGGCTGCAGGCCTCCAAGGCAGACGCCAGCGCCCTGACTGCTTACGCCCTGCAGTCGGCCGTGGACACTTCCTCGGTGGTGGGCTCTAAGATAGCGACAGCCGCTGGGTCTCGCCACCGAGGCCTTCGTCGCAGTCGCAGCGCAGCTTGCTAGCCGGGACGCCAGCATCACGGCGCTCCAGGGGGCCAAGGCCGACGCGACGCTGCTGGCCTCATACGCCACGAACGCCGCGCTCTCGGCCAGCGAGACCACGCTCCAGAGCGCCCTCGACGCAATCCTCGCGGAGCTCGCCGCCCTGCAGCTTTCCGGCAGCGGCGGAGTTATTAACGCGCCGGCCTGGGCGGGCTTCACGACTTGGGACCTCGTTCGCGGAAGCAACGTCGTTCGCAACCTGCATCTGGGGGCTCTCTCTGCTGCGCTGGCCAACGGCGACGACACGCTGAGCATCACGGCAGACTGCTACTCCGTCGCAGCGGCGGACGCGGCCCTCGCGGCTGCGCTGCTGGCCTACTACACCTCGGCGCAAGTAGACGCGCTGTTGGGAGACTACCGCACAGGGGCAGCGCAGGACGCGGAGACGACCAGCGCCATCACAGGCGCACTGCTTGCCTACTACACCTCGGCGCAGGTAGACGCGCTGTTGGGAGACTACCGCACGGCAAGCGCGCAGGACACGCAGACGCAGGCCGCCATCGCAGGCGCGCTGCTGGCCTACCGGACGGGCCCGAACCAGGACGTGTTCACGACCAACCAAATCACCTCGGCGCTGGTGGCGTACCGTTCGGCCGCAGACCAGGACACGGCAACGGCCTCGAGCATCGCAGCCGCGCTGCTCAGCTACTACACCATCGCACAAGTAGACGGCCTCCTTGCCGGCAAGCTCGGAGTCACGGAGGCAGCCTCGGCGCTGCGCAGATCCTGGGCCCCACGGACGTCTCGCTGTCAAACTGGACGGTTCGCCCCAGCAGCGGCTGCAGCGTGGTCCTGGCCACGCACACCGCGGGAGTGAGCGTGGACGGCTACACCCTGACCCTGGCGGTGAACCCGTGGAACATCGTGCGCACCTACAACTTGACCCCGGGCCGAGAGCTCCTCTTCGCCTGCCGGCACCGACTCGGCACAGCCTCCAACTTCGTGGTGTACATGTCCGAGGCAGACAACGTCTACGACCCCCTGTACGGCAGCTTCGTGGGCGACCAGGCTGCCTGGAGCACGGCCAAGATGTACTTCACAGTGCCGCCGAACGGAGTTGCGAAGCTGCACTTCGGGGCGCACTTCCAGGCGCCGGGCCTGCCCAACCAGACGGCAGGAACGGTACGGTCTCCAGATCCTGGACGCAACCCTGGAGACTGGCAACACGGCGGAGGTGGAGGAGGACACGGCGGCTTCGGCACTGCTGCTGAAGCACGAGTTCCTCAACGGAGGGGCCGACGACGTCACGCTGGCCACTCTGGGCGAGGTGCTGCTGGAGCCCACGCTCACCACGCTCACCACGCTGACGCCGGGGAGACGCTACTCCTTCGGCTGCCGGCACAGGCTGGGCACGGCCTCCAACTTGGTGATGTACGTCAGCGCGGCCGACAACGACTATGTGGGCGTCACCGGCACCTTCCTCGGCACGCCCTCGCAGGGTGTCTGGAGCACGGCGCGCCTGGACTTCTCGGTGCCGCCCGGCGAAGCTGCACTTCGGAGCTTTCGGAGGCTCGATCCCCGGGCTGGTGCAGCAGTCGGCGGGCACGCTGGACCTGTACAGCATGCAGATCAGGGCCTCAGCCTTCGAGGGAGAGTCGGTCTCCGTGACGGACCTGCTGGCGGACTCGCTGGCCCTGACGGGCTCGGCCACGCTGGACGGGCCACCGCGCAGGGCAACGTGGGCTGCGACCAGCTGCTGTGCAACGACGTGAACTGCACTGACGTGTTCACGACAGCGCGGACGCCTCAGGCGCCATTTCCTGCGCAGCGCTCACGGCCATAGGCACCGTCGCCGGAGCCACGCTGTCGTCCACAGGGGCCGTGTCAGGCAGCTCGCTGAGCATCACCGGCGCGGCCAGCGTGGGCCTGCTGAGCTCCGCCACAGGAATCACGGGCAGCACGCTCACCATCAACAACACGGCCAACGCCGGGAACTTCCCCACGGTGGGCGACGTGTCCACGGGGACATTGACGGCCTCAGCTTCGCAGCCACCGGGGCGCTCACGGGCGCCACGCTGACCATTACCGGGGCGGCCTCCGCGGGCCCGCTGGACTGCGAGAGCCTGGACTGCACCTTTACGGCCACGAGGGCGGAGTGTCGACGGGCGTGGTCTGCGACGTGACAAGCTTGGGCATGGTCTCCGCACCGCAGCTCTTCGCCTCCAACACGCTCATCGTGACTAACACCTCCGACTTCTCGGAATCTCTTTCTGACGAAGAACCGGGCTGGAGCAAGCTGCAGATTTCCAACAACAGCGCGGCCTCCGACAGCGGCCCGGAGCTGCGGCTGCTGGGCAACCAGAGCGCCAGGGTCTTTCTGGAGCGGGACGGCGGGACGCACCAGTGCAGCTCATCATGATCAACGATGAGGCGCTGGTGCAGACAAAGAGCCTCTCGACGCAGCCGGGCAACACGGGCAACGTGGTCTGCAACACGAGCTTCACAAATTTGTCGGACAGCAGGGTGAAGACGGAGATGGCCGAGGCCGATGTGGCAGAGCTCCAGCAGCTGTTCGACTCCGTGGAGGCCAAGCAGTACAAGCGCCCGGACCTGACGGGCACCGCAACGCAAGGTGGAGCGATGGCACAGAGACGGTCACCCTCGACGACTCTCACCTCACCAGCGTGCTCTGGGGGGTGTGCAAGGGCTTCCAGGCCCGGCTGGACAAGGTGGAAGAGTGGCAGGCAGCGGGGGCCGAAGAACCCATAAGAAACATGGCCGACGCCCGCAGACGAACCATTAAGGCCGTCTACAAGGATCCCCGCACCGGTTTCGGGGCGTGACGGCAAGTGGCTCAATTAAGTTCCTGCGGGCGTGCTGGGCGCCAGCGTTCGTGTTTCTGAACTTGTCGGGGTTCAGGCAGCAGCGGCCGAAGATGGCGTTCTGGGTAAGCTTCACCACCTTCTCCGACCAGCTCCCTGCCGTCTTGAGCTGCCTCCGCTCGCTGTGCGTGAGCTCCAGGAAGCCCGCCATAAGAGGCTGCAGGCGAAGCGGTAGGCCCTGTGTACGTGGACCCGGCCAAGTTCGAGCGAGTTGTGGGCAAGAGCTCCGTAACGAACTTCAAGCTCCAGATCAACGACTTGGAGGGGTTCCTGGCCTTCGTGGAGACGCTCAAGACGGACCGCAGCAAGGCCTGCATGAGCGTGACAAGTCGGCGCCCGCACGCTGCAGGCTCATGATGGAAAGGCCTACTATCTCCATATAAGAGGCTCTTCCCGAAGATGAGGCTCGCTCAGTAGTAAGAAATGTCTGCCTAAACTCCCCTATTAATTTTCGGATTTGGGTCCCCAAACCGTGCAAAACAGCCAAATTCTCCAACCAGCTGAACGTTTTTCCGATGTTACCGGTCTTTGTCACCACTCCGTTTTTGGTGCAAAAAGCGCTGAAAACGGCGAACTCCGAAAAGTGCGTTTTTTCGTGTCAGACGTCGAAAGTGGCGCCCGAGCCTCCAAGTTCGCTCGTTTTCTGCCGAAAACCGGCTCCAGGCGTTCGCCGTGCCCCCGAAAAGCCTGCGAATTCCAGCCCGCTGAACTCGTCGCCGCTTGTCACCGCTTTGTCACCACTTGCTTTTTGGGCGCAGTGCGCAAAACCGGGCCCAGTTCCCGAGCTCCTTCTCCGCAGGGTTTTTCGTGGCCCGACAGCCCGCCGAGGCCAGGCTCGGAGTCCGTCAGCCCGCCGAGCTTGTCACCACTGAAGTCACCGCTCCATCCGGCTCCGTTTTTTGGTGCAAAAAGCGCTCCAAACGACCACTTGCTCAGTTTTCCGCTTTCGGGCCGGAAAAGCGGCGAATTCCAGCCCGCCGAGCATGTCACCGCTTGTCACCGCTTCGTCACCGCTCTCTTTGGGGCCGAAAAGTGCGCAAAAGCGCCCCAGTTCCCGAGACGACACGGTTCTTGGCAAGTTTGAGTCAATAATGGAACTGGGTGATTTATGAATGGCTCATGAATGGGCAAGGTTGGTTCATGAATGGGCAAGGTTGGTTCATGAATGGGCAAGGTTGGCTCATGAATGCCCCGCAGGTCATAGCCGCTGAGACAAGTGTCCTTTGCCGGTCTCGTCATGAGGCCGAGGTGTCCCAAGCGTTTTGACCGACGCCATCGGTCAATTCATCTGAGGTTTCATAAGTGAAGGACCTCGCTTCATGCCCAGTGTCCGACGCCATCGGACACTGCGTCATTCCAGTACAGGTAGGGCGCGTTGCGAAAGTACAACACCCCATTGTTACGAATTCGTGTAACGACTACTCCTAAGAAAACATGTTTGAAGGACCTGTCACGGGCAACATCCCGGAGGTCCTGGACAACGGAGAGGTGACTGACGGCACGCACGTCACAGCAGGACAGCTGGCCCTCGCTCTGACGCCCTACGCTCAAGTAACTGACCTGGCGGTGAACACGGCAGCCTCCGGCAACAACGCCGCTGCCATCCAGTCCCTGGACGACAGAGCTGGCCTCAAAGCTGGACAGCAGCGCGCTGGCGCCGGCAATTGCGCCTCTGGCCACGGCGGCGGCCCTGGCCACCACGGACGGTCAGGTGGCCGCGCACGGAAGCAGCATCGCCGCGCTGCAGAGCTCGCTGACCACGGGTCTCTCCAACAAGGCAGACCAGTCGGCCTTCGACGTGCTGGAGGGCGTGGTGGCCACTAAGAGCACCCCGGACGGCGTGGACCTGAAGCTGTCCAACTACAGCACCACGGCGGCCATGAACGGCCAACAACGCCACGCTGGCCACGGTGGCCGCCAACTACGGCCTCAAGACGGTGACCAGCACTCCCTAGACATAGCGGCGAGGATCACGCCGCTGGAGGTGGACACCAAGGTGGCCAACGCTCTCCTGGGGGCCGTCACCGCCGCGGCGGCCTCCGAGCTCGCGAGCCGAGACGCCTCCATCTTGGGGCTGCAGGCCTCCAAGGCAGACGCCAGCGCCCTGACTGCTTACGCCCTGCAGTCGGCCGTGGACACTTCCTCGGCGGTGGACTCTAAGATAGCGACAGCCCTCTTGGATGCTGTCACCACGGCAGCCCTGGACGCCGCCCTCTCTCTCTGTTATTTGTGAAATCTAAAACCGCTCACAGCGCATCTTCAGAGGTTATTATTCAGCAAATGTGGATTCTGCAAAAATTTGTTGGTTTTGCGCGGTGCGGCCACAGCCCTTCTGCTTGCACTTCTGCAAGGGTTTTCCGCCTGCTTCAATATGCAGGCAAAACGGGTCCTAGTCGCATTCTGTGCGTCTCGGAAGTTTAAGTTGCCCGGGCTTAAAGTGCTGTTTCTGGCTTGTAAGTGCGTTTCTGTTGCGGAGCTTTGTGGCTCGAAAAGCATGATAAATGCTTTCTAAGCGCAACTCAGAGCAGAAGGGTGGTTTTCTTGGCCTCATTTGCTGCATGTGAGCCTTGGGTTGCGTCTCCGTCAATCCTCCGGCAACAGGATTGCTGTGCTGGGTTAGGGCAGCCGCAGATAGGCCACGTATCCGCCTGTGTGGCTGCGATTTTCAAGCCTTTGCGCGAGATTCAGGGCCGCTCGTGGGGCGTCCGCAGCGCGAGAATGTGGAGCTGGGCCGCAGTTTGCCTGCAGTCGGGCATCGTCGCAATTCTAGTCGTTATTCTAGTCGGTATTCTAATCGTTTTGTAGTCGTTATTCTAGTCGTTATTCTAGTCGTTATTCTAGTCGTTATTCTAATCGTTTTGTAGTCGTTATTCTAGTCGTGAATTCGGAAGCCTCAAGCGTTTCCTAGTCGGTAGTCCAAAAAAATATTGAGAGATAAGAAAGGCATTTTCCTTTCAAGCCAGAGCCAGTTCATGAATAATTGTGTTTTACGTGGTTTCGTGGAATTACGACTAGAATAACGACTAGAATAATTAGAATAACGACTAGATGACGACTAGATAACGATTTAAGTCAGAACCACGCGCCGAGCACAGTTGGCGCCCGTGCGTTGGCGAGTCTTGAGGCGCTGTGGCAGGCGAGGGTGGTTGACAAGTCTAGTCTTGAGCCCCAATTTCAATGTCAGGCGAGTGTAAAAGTCTCAGGCGAGTGTAAAAGTTGCCTTGTTCCATGCAATGAAAGTCTGGAGGGGGGGGCGGTGGCGCGTGTTCCAACACGCGCGTGGCAATTTCTAGTGAAGGGAGAACGTTCAATGACAACCTCTCTTTGCCCGGGCCAAGTTTTGGGTCTAAATGCAAAAACGTCGCCGCTGCAGCAGGGGCCTCCACGGTACTTCAGCTGCCGGCTTCCGGAACTTGCGTAACGCAAAAGGACGAATGGGGAAGATCAAGCTTTTCCCCACGCCTGAGTACACCAGCAAGCAAGCCTCGGACCCCGTGGTGCCCCTGGTGCCATGCACGGGCATCTTCCTTGGGCCCAGCAAGTCGGGCAAAACTGTGGCGCTCATCAGTCTCATCCTGGAGCAGTACAAGGGCGTGTTTGAGCGGATCTACGTTTTCAGCCCAAGCGTCAACATCGATGAGGGCTGGATCCCCGTCAAGAAGTACATCGAGCAGGACCTGGGGGTGAACACGGAGCGTGAGCAGGCTGTTTCTGGCCTTGTATGGGCGCAGGCGCTCCCCGAGGATCCCTCCAGTCTTCTTGAGTGGCGCAGTGGTTGACGTGTTGAGCCCCGTACCCAACTCGCCGTCCGGGCAGGAATCGAGCCGCGTGGAGTAAGAAGCGCTCAGTTCCTTGACCGACGCCTTAGCCACTGGACTAAGGCGTCGGCGAAAACATATGTAAACATGTTTGAAGGACCTGTCACCGGCAACATCCCGGAGGTCCTGGACAACGGAGAGGTAACTGACGGCACGCACGTCACCGCAGGGCAGCTGGCCCTGGCTCTGACGCCCTACGCGCAAGTAACGGACCTGGCGGTGAACACGGCAGCCTCCGGCAACAACGCAGCGGCCATCCAGTCCCTGGACGACAGAGTCACCGCAGAGCTGGCCTCAAAGCTGGACAGCAGCGCGCTGGCGCCGGCAATTGCGCCCCTGGCCACGGCGGCGGCCCTGGCCACCACGGACGGACAGGTGGCCGCGCACGGAAGCAGCATCGCCGCGCTGCAGAGCTCGCTGACCACGGGTCTCTCCAACAAGGCAGACCAGTCGGCCTTCGACGTGCTGGAGGGCGTGGTGGCCACGAAGAGCACCCCGGACGGCGTGGACCTGAAGCTGTCCAACTACAGCACCACGGCGGCCATGAACGGCTCCATCGCCTCGGCCAACAACGCCACGCTGGCCACGGTGGCGGCCAACTACGGCCTCAAGACGGTGGTGGACCAGCACTCCCTAGACATAGCGGCGAGGATCACGCCGCTGGAGGTAGACACCAAGGTGGCCAACGCTCTCCTGGGGGCCGTGTCCGCCGCAGCGCTGGCCTCCGAGCTCGCAAGCAGAGACGCCTCCATCGCGGGGCTGCAGGCCTCCAAGGCGGACGCCAGCGCGCTGACAGCTTACGCCCTGCTCTCGGCCGTCGACACTTCCTCAGAGGTGGACTCTAAGATAGCAGCGGCCCTCCTAAACGCAGTCACCACGGCAGCCCTGGACGCCGCCCTCGCCGGCAAGGCGGACACCAGCGCGCTGGCCTCCCTGCTCTCCACGGTGGACGGGTTGGACACTCCGCTGGAGGTGGACACCAAGATAGCAAATGCAGCGCTGGGCCTTGCCACCGAGGCCTTCGTCGCAGCGCAGCTTGCTAGCCGGGACACCGGCATCTCGGCGCTCCAGGCCTCCAAGGCTGACGCGGCGCTGCTGGCCTCATACGCCACGAACGCCGCGCTCTCCGCCCGCGAGACCACGCTCCAGAGCGCCCTCGACGCAATCCTCGCGGAGCTCGCCGCCCTGCAGCTTCCCGGAGGCGGAGTTGTTAACGCGCCGGCCTGGGCGGGCTTCACAACTTGGGAGCTCCTTCGCGGAAGCAACGTCGTTCGCAACCTGCATCTGGAGGCTCCTCTCTCTGCTGCGCTGGCCAACGGCGACGACACGCTGAGCATCACGGCAGACTGCTACTCCGTCGCAGCGGCGGACGCGGCCCTCGCGGCTGCGCTGCTGGCCTACTACACCTCCTCACAAGTGGACACTCTGTTGGCCGACTACCGAACCGGAACGGCGCAGGACACGGAGACGACCAGCGCCATCACGGCCGCGCTGCTGGCCTACTACACCGCGGCGCAGGTAGACGCGCTGTTGGGAGACTACCGCACGGCGAGCGCGCAGGACACGCAGACGCAAGCCGCCATCGCGGGCGCGCTGCTGGCCTACCGGACGGGCCCGGACCAGGACGTGTTCACAACCAACCAAATCACCTCGGCGCTGGTGGCGTACCGCTCAGCCGCCGACCAGGACACGGCAACGGCCTCAAGCATCGCCGCCGCCCTGCTCAGCTACTACACCATCGCACAAGTGGACGGTCTCCTTGCCAACAAGCTCGGAGTCACGGAGGCGGCCTCGGCCCTGCAAATAGCCGTGCGCTTTCCGGACGGCGGAGGGGCCGACGAGGTGGTGGCCGCCATAGGAGAGCAGATCCTGGCCCCCACAGACGTCTCACTCTCAAACTGGACGGTTCGCCCCAGCAGCGGCTGCAGCGTGGTCCTGGCCACGCACACCGCGGGAGTGAGCGTGGACGGCTACACTCTGACCCTGGCAGCGAACCCGTGGAACATTGTGCGCACCTACAACTTGACGCCCGGCCGAGAGCTCCTCTTCGCCTGCCGCTACCGGCTCGGCACGGCCTCTAACTTCGTGGTGTACATGTCCGAGGCCGACAACGTCTACGACCCCTTGTACGGCAGCTTCGCGGGAGACGAGGGCGCCTGGAGCACGGCCAAGATGTACTTCACCGTGCCGCCAAACGGAGTGGCGAAGCTGCACTTCGGGGCGCACTTCCAGGCGCCGGGCCTGCCCAACCAGACGGCAGGAACGGTGGACGTTTACGGCCTCCAGATCCGGAGACCGGCAACACGGCGGAGGAGGAGGACACGGCGGCCTCGGCCCTGCTGCTGAAGCACGAGTTCCTCGATGGAGGGGCCGACGACGTCACGCTGGCCACCCTGGGCGAGGTGCTGCTGGAGCCCACGCTCACCACATTAGGAAATTTTTTGGTGCGCTCCAACAGCCAGAGCTCCGTGGCCCTGGCCAGTTTCACTGTGGGAGGCTTCCAGCTGGAGGGCTACGCCATGACCCTGAGCGCCTTCGCCTGGAACATTGTGCGCACCTACACGCTGACGCCGGGGAGACGCTACTGCTTCGGCTGCCGGTACAGGCTGGGCACGGCCTCCAACTTGGTGATGTACGTCAGCGCGGCCGACAACGACTACGCGGGCGTCACCGGCACCTTCCTCGGGACGGCCTTGCAGGGCGTCTGGAGCACGGCGCGCCTGGACTTCTCGGTGCCGCCGGGCGGAATCGCGAAGCTGCACTTCGGAGCCTTCGGCGGGTCTATCCCCGGGCTGGTGCAGCAGTCGGCGGGCACGCTGGACCTGTACAGCATGCAGATCAGGGCCAGCGCCTTCGAGGGAGAGTCTGTCTCAGTAACGGACCTGCTGGCGGACTCGCTGGCACGGGCTCGGCCACGCTGGACGGGCTCACCGCGCAGGGCAACGTGGGCTGCGACCAGCTGCTGTGCAACGACGTGAACTGCACGGACGTTTTCACGACGGGCGTGGACGCCTCGGGAGCAGTCTCCTGCGCTGCGCTCACAGCCACAGGCACCGTCGCCGGGGCCACGCTGACGTCCACAGGGGCCGTGTCAGGCAGCTCGCTGAGCATCACCGGCGCGGCCAGCGTGGGCCTGCTGAGCTCCGCCACAGGAATCACGGGCCGCACACTCACCATCAACAACACGGCCAACGCCGGGAACTTCACCACGGTGGGCGACGTGTCCACTGGCACGCTGACGGCCTCGGGCGCAGCCACCGCGGCGAGCTTCGCTGCCACCGGTGCGCTCACGGGCGCCACGCTGACAGTCAGCGGGGCGGCCTCCACGGGCCCGCTGGCCTGCGAGAGCCTGGGCTGCACCTTCACGGCCACGAGCGGCGGAGTGTCGACGGGCAGCGTGGTGTGCGGCGACGTGACGAGCTCGGGCACGGTCTCCGCGCCGCAGCTCTTCGCGTCCAACACGCTCACCGTGACCAACACCTCCGACTTCTCGGACGATCTCTTCTTGACGAAGAACTGGGCGGGCTGGAGCAAGCTGCAAGTATCCAACAACAGCGCGGCCCCCGACAGCGGCCCGGAGCTGCGGCTGCTG